>WEKW01010948.1:8170-57847 GCA_013389905.1 Sula dactylatra | reverse complement strand
CCGCCGCCGCCGCCGTCCGCACCTCCAGCCCCACCATTCAGCGCGCAAGATACCCGCCAGGTAAGCTGCCGCTCCGCGGGGCCGGGCTCCCGGGAGAGGAGGACGGGGGGGGGAGCTCCCGCCGCGGCCCCTACCCTTCCCAAATCCCTTTGGTCCCCGACGTCCCGTACCGGGGCCGCGGGGTGTTTAAAATCCCGAAGGGATCTGGGCAGCGCCCGCGTTTCACGAGGTTTTTAGCGATGCGGTGACCGGGCGCACGGGGGTTGCGAGCCCCGCAACCGAAGACGTGCCAGATTTAAGGGGAGAAGGGGTGGGATGCTAGCCTCCCCGTCGGGAGCGCGGCGCGCTCGGCGTTCAACCGGGCATCCCTTATTGTCAAGCTCTCGCAAAGATAGCAGAATAATAAGGTGACAGCTCTGAATGTCCCTACCCTGATTTTTTTTTTACCCATTCATTTGGGCTTTGATGACAGGTTGCTCTTCAGTGCGCCTCCTGTGGGGCTTTTTTTTAATATTGCTGGGTAAAGAAGAAAAAATCCCAGGTTATTCACTTTGCAGGGTAATTAATATTGGTGCCGTAAGTGGAAAAGTAGGGGTTAGAATTAGTCAGTCGAGTGCGCTGGCAAAGGGCGAGGTAGGAGGAGTCCCGCAGAGCCAGGAGAAACCAGACCTTTAGGTTAGGGATATTTTTTCTGTCCTCAGGTTGGACTTATTTTAGACTTCTGTTTTCCTACTCCACTTTGCACAGAATTCAGTGACATAACCCTGTTACGCTCAGAAAAAAAAAAAAGCAGAAAAAGAGCATAATGATGTGTTTCCCTGAACTCCTGCTCATTTTCTGAGCTAGCAGAAAAGCTTTTTTCCTTCATAGGGTTGTGCATCAACACATCCACTTGCAACATTATCTGTCCGCTCGTTCAGTTGTGTTCCTCCCGTCAGTTCTCAGTGGAGGTGCACAGAAGGAATTTCTTTCCCTTTTTATTTGATTAAGTGCTGATCACCTCGTTTTAACAGACAGTCCTTAAACAAATGATAGTAATGGGAGTTGCCATGAAATGTGTGTGCGTGGAATAGCATGGATGGAAATTGATAGGAAAAAAGAGAACGGTAGAAAAATACATAAATAACATTGGGAGGCAAGGGTTGTCCTGCTTTTTTCTTCAAGTATTTGGACTTACAAGCAGGAAGGTCTTAATTTCAGAAAACAGCACTTTGTTTTTTTTTGCTTTTTCATGTTTTCTCAAGAAGAAGAAATCTGAACAGTTTGTGACAGTATGATAATTGAAATCTGGTGCTTAGTTTAAACATGTTTATCTGCAAAGCAGGCAGGAAAGAATTAAAAGTTGATTTAACACAAATTATTTGGATTCCTGTATGCCAGGCTCAAGGGAATATTTTAAAATTACACATGAAGGGAGTTCTCAAAATACCAAGAAAAACCCCTTTATTTTCGAGGCAGCTTTTTTTTTTTAAGTAGGAATTGTTTCTCAAGTGCTTTTGGAACATAAATTACAACAAGTAAGAAGAGATGAACTGCACTTTATTTTGATATACATTTTCTCCATATTTGCTTTTCTCTTTACAAGAGAATATATACTAATTGATGCATTTTATTTCTCTGCTGTGGAACCAAAATACGCTGTGCACTTCTAGTTTGGGTCACAAATATGGGGCTAGAATCTCACAGTGTTTAGTCAGGCAAACCTCAAATGGATTGCAGAGTTGGGTCCATTATTTCCTGAGAGCAACAAAGGAAACAGCAGACTAGAAGGAAATGTAAAAGAAAAAAAAAAAATCACATCTTTATAGCCAGGCACGGTGTTGCTTCAACCATTCCAGCTATCAGTGAACCACATTCACTTTCATGACTAATGGATAAAACCAATTATATTAGCAGCCTCAACCTTGCTTTCCTATAAAAACAGAAACAGAAATACCACGTACTTTTTCTCTTACATGTTTGCAAATTCAGGGATATGTTGTACCACCCACTTTTTTTGGCATGTTCTACCATGGATAAGCCTTAAAACTACTAGTTAGCAACCTTAAATTATTAGCGGACCAGAAATATGCTTCAAAGGCCCAGAGTTGAGTAAGCAAAATTGGTGTTTGCAAGTCCTGAGTAGCAAACACTGTGATTTGAGCCTCTGACATGCACCGCAGAGGCTGTTTCTTTTAAAATAAGTATCATTTTTAATATTTTTGCATTTGATAATCTCGTTTACCCTTCATGAAAATTTTATGGCATGGTTGCACACGTACAGAGATAGATTTAGAGCCATGAACTGTTTTCATTCTGCTTATCTAATTCTCATTGACACCTATGTATATTAAGCAGCAGATGTAGGGCAGCTTGAGATGGCTTCTTTTCTCACTGACACTAGTGTAAATTTGAGTTACTCCCGCGACTAGATGAGAGCAGGCTCCCTAATACCTAATGCTTGGTCGATCCCTGACACATATTTCTTGTTGAAAGGCAAAGACTCGAGGCTAATTTATATGTCCCCAGTCCGGGCGAGAGTGGGGGTCGGGTGCCTAACTGAGCTCCGTGAAACGTGGGAAGGCTTTTAGGAAAGAAGTTCATGAGGGCCTGGGCCGCAGCCTCGGGGCACTGGGCTGGTTGTTAACGCACCCCTTTGCCCTTGCAGATATGCCCTGTGTGCAAGCGCAGTATAGTCCTTCACCGCCCGGTTCAAATTATGCAGCTCAGACCTACGCGTATGGCTCGGACTACAACTCAGAGATCATGAACCCTGACTATGCCAAGCTGACCATGGACCTGAGCAGCACCGAAATCACCGCCACTGCCACCACCTCCCTTCCCAGCTTCAGCACCTTTATGGAGGGTTACTCTGGCAGCTACGAGCTCAAGCCTTCCTGCCTCTACCAAATGCAATCCGCCTCCTCCAGCCAGCGGCCCCTCATAAAGATGGAAGACACCCGGCTCTCCCCGTACCAGCCCTCACTGCCACCCTCCACAGACGAGGGGATGCCCAGCACTTCCATGTACTTCAAGCAATCTCCACCCTCCACGCCCACCACGCCCGGCTTCCCCTCTCACCAGAGCCTGTGGGACGAGCCCCCGCTGCAGCCCACGCAGACCTGCCTGCCGCCCGGCCACCTGATGGACGCTGCCCCCATGAAGACCGTGCCTCCGCGCTTCCCCCTCTTCCACTTCAAGCACTCGCCCCCCCACACGCCGGCTGCCGCCCACATGTGCTACGACCCTGCCTCCCTGAGCCTGCCCCTGGGCTCCGACAGACCCACCGCCAGCCAGCCATCCATGGAGAGCCATTCCTACGGGCTTCACCTGGCCAAAAGACCAGCCACCTTAGCCTTCTCACCGCTCGGCCTCAACGCAGCCACCTCCAGCCTGATGGGTGAGAGCAGCGGCGGCGGCGGCGGCAGCAGCGGCCTCCCATCTCCACCCAGCAGGAGCTCCTCATCCGGGGAAGGCACCTGCGCCGTATGTGGCGATAATGCTGCCTGCCAGCACTACGGTGTACGGACGTGTGAGGGCTGCAAGGGCTTTTTCAAGGTGAGAGCTCTGCGGTTTGCTCCCCTCCCTGCTTCCCCCAGCCTCCCCTCCCTCTCGACCTGCCCCAGTACACTCCCAGTCCTCACCCCCGGCCTCGGGGGTGCTGTGTTAGAGCTCAGAGCCCCCCAGCGTGATGGACACCCGCCCAAAGTGTTTGAAGAAGGCCAAAGCAAGCCCTCCATAGGATAAAAGGATCAGCCGGTCTCGGCTGAGAAAGGGCCGTGGCAGTGCGCTGGGCAAACCATGTCCCTGGTCTGCCAGCGTCCCTCAACGGAGCATTGGTCACGCCTCTCTGAGCTACAAACTGCATTTGTTCTGTAGCGAAACTCACCTGGAATATATCCAACCTGGGTTTTACTCAGTCACTCATTCCAATTAAACCTCATTTTTAAGTGAGGAAGGAAATCCAGAAATCGTAAAGTCCGCTTGGTATTTTAGTTGCAGCGGTGCCATTTGTTGTCCTGGGGCGGTTGGGAGCGAGGAGGGCTGTAGGGCTGGCGCCAGGAGGAAACTGGTTTTGTGCACGGGACAAACCCAAGCACTTCTAGTTTATCTGGTTGCTGCCTCGTCGTTACTCTTCGGGTCAGGAGCCCAGTGAGTCCTCACCAGTGGAAAGCTGCTTGCAGAGCGGTGACTAAGCACTGCACAGGGTCCCGCTGCCCACTCTGTAAGGGAGAAGGCTTTGCAGCTGAATAGCAACACGAATAACTTGCACACAGCAGTTTCTCAGTGGAAAGTTTGTGCTTCTGTTTTTAAGGTTTGAATACCCTCTTTCTGCTCTTAGATTTGGGTGCTTCGTAATTTCCTTTCAACAGACTGACTTCGAATTCCAGTATTATTTTCAGAACTAGCTTGTTTAAGTGAAGAACTTGGGACAGACTTTTAGGGGGATGGTTCTGGGCAGCAGGTTTAATATTTTATACATTTGGGGTTGATTTGGTATATTCCTTCCTGCAAAGATAGCAGTCATGCCCCTGTTCGGGTAAAAGATAGGATGGGAACTAAAATAGTCCAAAAGCAGTTAGGGGGCAGGGCTTGCAATATTTTTTTTTTTTATTGTACACGGAGCTGCAAATGTCACATAATAATAATCCTGTGACAACATGGTAAAATACGCATCTCCTCTAAAACTCATCTGTTAAATAAATATAATTAGAAAAAGAAACACAAATAACCTGGAAATAGCAACTCTTACAGGCCTGATCCTGCCCCTGTGGAAATCAATAGCATATCCTTGACTGGGAGCAGTATCTAGAGCTTATTCTGCAATATTAAACAGTGTTCAGCTCTAAAGCACAATGAACAGTATTTGCTGTGTCTCTCATATTTAATACATTGAGGCTGTTAATTTGAAAAGGAACACAAATTATGAAATAACATTTTTCCATTAATTTAATTGCAGCGAAAGATTTAATATTGAATGTTCAGCTGATAAATTTGTTCCTGTTCTGATGTCTTTCCTATTAATGTCTTTTTTTATTTTGTGCTGTGTTATTTATTGATGTATCTTTGACTTTAAGCATGGAAAAACATAATACATTTTTGTATAAATACTTGTTACATTCTGCCAAGGTTTACCAGGTTTTTACAAATTTTAAATTTATTGTGTAGTTTTAAGATCAGTTTAGAGTTAATTAAATGTATCTAACAACAGTATAACTCTGTCTATTTTTTTCCCAGGTCAGGTTAGCTTTCCCAGAATATTTAACTAAGCATATTTTGTAGGGGTTTCTGGTATTTTTATTTTTCTCCCTGATGATTTTAATGGATAACCAAACCAGTTATTGTGGTATTTGACTGACAATAGCAATAGCAAGAGAAGTACATTGCAGATCATTTTGATTTTATTTTAATAAGGTCAGCAATAATCAAGGGAATGAACCAAGTAGAAAATTGTTCCCAAAGGGATATTAAAAGCGGAGATAATCTAATCCCCAAAGGTAGATGCGATGACCTGGTAATTTCAGATATGATTTTATCATTCAAAGTTGCCTGTCTCCAGAGACTTGCTTCAGAACAATCCTAGATGATTTTCATTGTCAGCAGCTAACACTAATAAAATTGTTTTTCCTGGAGGCTAGTGTGTTAGGAAATTAATTTTATCTAATTACATGAATTGCTCTGTCGCTTTTCATGTTGTAATTAAAACACATTTTGTCAGGTTCTAAGTTGTTCAAGAAACGATCAGTTTACTATTTTTGTGTTGCATTTTCACAGAGAACAGTTCAGAAAAATGCAAAATATGTTTGCCTGGCAAATAAAAACTGTCCAGTGGACAAGAGACGTCGCAACAGATGCCAATACTGCCGGTTTCAGAAGTGTCTCAGCGTCGGCATGGTTAAAGAAGGTAAGGACTATTGCTATTATTATCCCAGACACTGAAATATTATGTTTAGTGAGTCTGTGAGTGTGTGTGTGTGCGGACACAGATGTCTTTACAACAAATATTACAGTGATGGGATTCATATCTTACCCCAAAATATGTGCATTTGTGTAATAATGTATTGATTTTCTTCTTTTCACCCTTACTATCATATTTAGACTTTAGACCCCAGAGTTCAAGAGCAGCAAGGTCACGAGAGGATAATTTGACACCGGCCAAAATGTCTCCTTTATTAACTTTGAACGTTGCTCGATAATGCTGTAGGCTTCCCCCTGTTACCTCACTGGGGGCTGCGCTGGATAGTGTGCATTTTGACATAGGATCTTGTCTCATTCCCATAACCTGATTGTAAATTTGCAATTAATTTAAATGGAAACAGGATCAAGTCATTAGTCCCAGTTCTGCAAATATTTAAGTATGTGAGTAATACTGTGTGAGCAGTCCCATTGCCAATCCTAACAAGGGTAATAGAACCTATATAGTGTGACCATATTTTTTCAAATGCTTCAAGAAAGCTAAAATCACTTTGAACGAATGACTGCCATTTAAAAGGTGCACCGGTAGTAGGAACATTAGAATTTGTGTTTCACACTCAGTTTTCTTTCAGTAGTAGAGTGTCTGTGCATATGTGTGTGGGGGGATGGCGCACAGATATGCTGCAAACAAAGCTTGAACACTAGGAACATAGCTGGGCTTTAGGTAAGCAGCTACATTGCTGCTTACGATCATAGGTCTGACGCAATTTTGGTATCATTTGTGTTCCTTTGCAATCAGAGGCATCAAGAGCATTTACTGAATATGGAGAATGCCCTTATTTTTGCTGGTCTGGCCACCGTAAGAAAAGCAGGTGTTCATTCTGATCCGTTGTTTGCTGGTATCTTCACAACTGATTCCCCCTTTTTTTTTTCAAACCCAGTTGTCCGTACCGACAGCCTGAAAGGGAGAAGAGGTCGGCTGCCTTCCAAACCAAAGAGCCCCTTACAGCAAGAACCCTCTCAGCCCTCCCCGCCATCTCCTCCCATAAGCATGATGAACGCCCTTGTACGAGCTTTAACCGACTCCACGCCCAGGGAGCTTGACTATTCAAGAGTATGTCTCACTTTTCTTTGCCTGTTTGTTTTCCACATGGAAATGATTTGTGAACTGCATTTCTACTTACCAGCCGGTTTGCTAAAATGAAATTAAATGTGAAATTTGGGTGAGGGTAGAAATTTGTCCAGCCAGCCCTGGCTGGCTGGAGGTACAGTAAAAATCAGTGTTAGTAACTATTCATTGTGAGGATCTCAATCACAAAGTTATCTGCAGTATATTCCATGGGTGAGTGAAGTGAAAGCAAAAATGCATGGATAAATAGAGCATTCTTCTTGCAAAAGGCTGTGCCAAAACACTAGCAATTACAATACGATCCGATTAACCTACTAAACTCAGGAGCAGTACTCATATGTCCAGTATCTTATTTTCCAGGGTCTGAAGGCTAAAATCTAACAGCACTTCCCTAATATGCAAGTGTAAGTGTTGCGCAAAGTAACACCAGATGGATAGGGCCATTTCTACTGAAATTGAGAGGAATTTTGCTATTATTTAAATGGGACCAGGGTCTGGCTTTGGATACCCCAGCATGAATATTTCTTCAGTAAAATTTACATTTGTAGAATAAACCTTTTAAAATCAAAATTCTAAAAAATTATCTCAGCAAAGCTTTTCCAGAGATTATATATTTTTGTGACCTTGTTCTTTAATGTATCATATTCACCATTCAAATATTCATGGAATATTTTGAAAGCTTAAAAAACTGTTCTATAGTTATTAAAATACAGCATTGAAATGGCTTATTCAATATATTTTTAGGCAGGCTGATAAAGGAAGAGAAAAAATACAGCTAAGGAAAAACAAGATCAAATTCCTTCCCCTTAATGAAATATGATTAAATCTGAAACTGTAAAAAATACAGCTGTACTCAGACATCATCTACATTCACTGTTTATCACTTGTTGCTAAGTAATATTTAGTACTAAAACATATCTGGTTGTAATTATATAACAATCACATTATTCTGTTTTAGAATATACTTACATATATCATTTAGCAATTTTAAGCATGCTATAACATCTTTTCTTCAAGCTAATCTGTAAGTATAGAATCATATAATTTTCCAAACTATTTTTAAGAATCTAGCTGTTCAGTATCTGACAGCCTTTTAGGGGGGAGAATGCATTAGCCTTATTTACAGGTATTTTAATTCACCCAGCATGTCTCAGGAGGTCATTCTGCAAATACCGAGGTGTGTGACGAGCTGTGCTCTTTGACAGAAATCTGCTGGGTTCTACAGAATTACAGGCGTATAATAGCCCAGGTCATGAAAGCAGTATCCAACCTTATGTATTTATTTATTTATAGATATAAAGTTCTTTTGCCTTTACAAAAATGGAATGAAAACTGTGTATTTTTATGTGACTTTGTTCTTTGTCCTGCAGTAATTATTTCTCTTTTAATGAAAACAGCCCATAGATCTAATTGTTGAACAATTCTGTTGGACATTACAGGAAGCATATGATTGACAGTAAATTGATTTAGTCTTGGTAGCTAAAAGATTAAGTATGATTATCTGTTAGGACATATTATTATCCAAGTTTTTATTTACAATAAAATATATAAAAGTCTGTTATGCTCAGCAGTGCTGAAAAGACAACAATGTGCTAAAAGAAATTAAAAGATTCTTATGTTTTTCATAAACCTTGTACTTACTTGGAAAAGTTAAGGGAGATCAGGGATACAAATGCTGTGTAAAAACTGAAATTAACTAAATCAAATATGCAGTAAATACATTGCAATGCTAAAAAAGTCCCTTTGAAGAATAGTCCTGTACCTGCAAAGACTAGCTTATGGCAAGTTTGGTTAGGCTGTGACCCTGCCGAGCACCACAAATGGGTGGAGCTGGAAACCTGGCTTTGGAGTCAGTCCTAACACTTCCACAGTCACGACCTTAATGTTTAGCATGGTCTTCATGTTTGCAAGCCGTAATGTATTGACCGTCTTAAAAATGCTGCTAAGAGTTTCAGAGAGGAACGCGTACACCTTCCCTCCAAAAACACCCCCCCCAAACAAAAAATAAATTATATAAGCTATGGATTTTAAACCAAAACAGATCAGAACTGATTCTGTTCAGAACATGGCTACTTTTTATTTCAGCACTGGTTTTAACTTACCAGTCCACAGCAGTGGTATATTTAGGTACTTGGTTTCAAAAAGCTATTGCTAGGAAGAGAATTTGGTTTATGAACTCCTTAAAGGCCAAGGGCCGCAGTCTGGTCTCACACCTGTTTTACTGGTACAATTCCACCGAGTTTACACTTCCAAGTAAGTGAGATGAGAAACAGACCCTATATCTTGCCCTTCTTATTCGTGTAGAATAGCCCCCAACTTAAATAGAAATGTTGCCTTTTTGGAGGGAGAGTGCAGAATTTAGGTAATAATCCCCCCCTTCCCCAGCCAAAAATTAAGGAAATATTGGGGGTTTTGGAAAAAACAAACGTCACTTCTCCTCTGTGCAGAGAAGTTGTTGTTAGGCTTTTGCAGCTGTAGCCGTTGTTGAAGGTCTGATGAAAGCAGGCAAAGGGTGGGGCTAGGTCGTGCTATCGGGCTCCCCAACATCAGGATTTCCGAATCTCTTTAGCTATACCATACAAGTTAAATGTTGCTTGCTACACATGCAACCCCCTCCTTGAGTAACAGTTGGGTTTCATTTAATTCCCAAAGGAGCTCTGAGGAAGGGAGTAAGGCAGAGCAGTTTTGTCTTCTGGCTTTCTCCCGGTGTGCCTCCAGTTTGCACAGGGCAGGTTAAGGAATGCATATCGGAGCCCTCCTGACCAAGGGCAGGCTTACCAGCTGCCTTGGTCAGAAGTTAGATCAAATATCACCTCTTCTCAATGAAATAATCATGGCAAAACCCACAGATTCTGGTGCATAAAACAGAACCATACATATTGTTTATGGTTACTTATATACTCATAACTCTGTTAATAGTAAATAATTTTTTTCCAGCTACTCTTTGTAAGTGCTAACTCTTTGCAGCAAGCAGTGACATACAGTGATTATAGCAGCTAAAAATTATACAGTTCCATATAATTGTTTATCTTTCTTCTAAAATTGGTTTCATGGGCTAAACTATAGCAACAAATACAGGTTATGATTTTTTTAGATGCATTTAATTCAATTAAGTGTCCCATGTGGGGTATACCATACTGTAGCTCTTGTAGTTATGTGAAATAATGCAGCATTCAGCTTCGTTAGAAAATGTTAAAACTTTGCCTTACTTTTGCCAAAGGAACATTTTATAAATATTGCAAGCAAATTAATACTTGGCGTAATTACGCTGACTTGTGATGAGTTATATTTAGAATTAACTTAGGGTAGTATCTTTTTTCTTTTCCTTCCTCTTCACTGATGAAAGGATCAGGAATGAGTCTTGCCTTAACAGTACCTGTAGTGAGGCAGGAGTTTCCATCAGCCTTTTCCATTTCCCCATGTAGAAAGGAGGAGTCATAGCTCAGCCCCTGTGCAGCAAAGCACATCTCCCAGAGTATTCAAGAGCTGAAGGCCATGAATGGGAAAAAGCCCGTCCACTCACACTCGCACTGTCTTGGCTTTCTCCACAGCTTCATTTTAAGAGGGTCTAGAACATGCAAGGTCTCTGAAAAAAACATGCAATCTTTTTCTACCCACTAATCACCCCAGCGCTTCTTACTGCAGTGCAGAGCCAGGAGTAGTTATTTCATGCTGCTTGAGCATCTTCAACTGCTCCATTCAGATGGGGGACCGAACACGTAAATGGTGCAGCATACAGATTTTTCCACCGCTGCTCCCCATCCTCTCTGTATTTTGGCCTCTACTTGCTTCACTGTCACAGGATCCTTCGGAGTAGCTGGGGCAGTATTTGTCTCCATGTGAACTTTTTCAGAGGCATCAGAGGTGTTTCACTAGCTGACAAGGGATGTGAGCTGGAGCTTACCTTGAGAAACTCGTGTAGTTAGTGTTGGGTAAGCAGAACAGAGTCATTCAGGGCTAGCACCGGTACCCCAGGTACAGCCAGAGGTCTCTAGGATCGCTGTGATTCTCCAGTCAGTCAGTGACTCTGACAGTCCTTCATCCCTTTACCTACCAACAGCAACCAGCTCCAACTAGGACAGGCAGAGACCATGACGCCTACCCGAGAAGTTCTGCTTGCTGCCCCCCTCTCTCTTTCTTGCACAGAGGTGACTTTTTGGTTGCAGTAAGCGACTTGGGTGGTACCTGCAGTCCAAGTGGCATAACTGTAATAAGGTCCTCCCAGGCTGCCAGCCCACTGTTACCGATCAGAAAAGAGATGTGGGTGCTTCTGCTTCCATTCTGGCTTGGGGATTGCTAGGGAGACCTTTAAGGCTGAAGGACTCAAGCCCTAGCTGTGTGTGGAAAATCGTTTCCAAAGGGCATGCACACTTCTTTCAGCCATGAAGACCACCCCAGCCTTTCCTTGGCTGAGTCCCAGAGAGAGAGTGGGTATGAAGTCTCTCCCAGAAATAATCCACAAGATGCCTGATGGGGAGGATGTTGTCACAATGAATCCCAAATCATTCAGTTCCTGCTCAGAAAACCAGCAGTGCTTTCCAAGCACAGAATTGCACTAAGCCATGAAAGCCCCTGTTGTATTTTGTGCCAAGAGTGCGAGAGCAGTGTCACGGGAGTGACAGGGATCCACTGGTGAGGAAGTAGGAGATAGCAGGGAGGGAGCAGTCAGAGGGTCACAGGGAAGCTGAGCAGGCTGAGCCTGTCGAGTGGTTGTCTGGAAGAGTTATGGCCGCATCAGCAGAATAATAGGTTCTCCTGAACCTTACATGCCGCTTCTCTTTGAAGGATAAGGGGTGATATGGGGCAGCTGTTTTACTTCGAACCAATTATGTATTCAAATGAAGCAACGCTGCATGTGTCAGATAAAACATGATTTATCTTATGTGTCTCTATCACTGTCAGATAAAGTGCAGTTTGAGAGGTTTTGGAAGAAATCTGCGTTTTGGACATACTGAGACAAATTAATCTATGGGAAAAGTGTTTAATTGTAGTAAGTTAAATAGTATTCCTCTTCTAGTGTGATGGAAATTATCCAGCCCATCAGGTTTCTGTTTCCGTCTGCTAATAGCATATAGGTACTTGTAAACTGTGATAAGTATGATATTTCATTTATAAATTTTAAAATTTATTTTATTTGTAAATTTAGAAATTAAAAGATTTCTGTACGTGTGGAAACATTTTTGCAATATACCTCTGAACAGTAACATGCCTGTAGGTAGCCAAATAGGTAGATAGATGTAGACCTACTTATTATGCCTTTGATAATAATACCAGCTTTGCCACAGAAGGAAATGTTGTCGGGCAGGTAACACCGTATGTTTCACAGAATGCCCTTAAATGCATATAACGTTGCTTTCTGTGGCTTTCATTTTAGTACTGTTCCACTGATCAGGCTGCTGCAGGCACAGATGCAGAACATGTACAACAGTTCTATAATCTTCTGACTGCCTCCATTGACATAACTAGAGGCTGGGCAGAAAAAATCCCAGGATTTACTGACCTCCCAAAAGAAGATCAGACATTACTCATAGAATCAGCTTTTTTGGAGCTGTTTGTACTAAGACTCTCCATCAGGTAACTATTTATTTCATTTCCTCTTAAGCTGATGTGAAAAGTCTTCCATCTAAATATTTTTAGGGAATAAATATGGTGCTACCTTTGAACATTGTCAATTGTACCAAAAAACCCACAAAACATCAGCAGTGTCCGAATCCACAGGATATGGTGTTTATTTTGTTTTATGCTGCAGAAAAAACAAGAAAGTGATTTAAAAAGAGAGCATAGGTCTCGCTAAAGTGCTCCTTTTTATTTTATATACCTCATCCTCGTCTTCCATAGGAACCAAAATTGATCCTCAGGTACTTTTTGAGCAAGTTTGCTTCATACTTATCAGCACAAACTATAGAAAAGCACCTACAGTATGAAAGCTTTTTCCTTTTCCCCCTTCTTTTGCACATGCACATCTTTGTCATCTTTTTTTGAAAGGGATGAAGAAGCTTTAAAATCTTGTTCAGATTGTTCCTCTTCTTAATACCAAGTCACTTAATGGAGTGAGATGCTATTTGTCAGTCTGGCGCTAGTTAAGACACTTTACCAAAAACACTTTCAGGGACTGGGGAAATTCCAAACTGGTGATTTTAATCCTGCCCCTGTTTCTTTAGGTTGAAAATTACCTTTGCATGTCGTTTTTAACAGGGATATTGGCAATAGGGAGGGGAAGGAAAGGAGAGCTTGGCTGTAATCTCTCTCTTACAGACAGTTTTTCACATAAAAGAATTTATGATGTTATGTGTATTATGGTGCATTATTGCATGTATTTTCCATTGTGTTTTCCTTATCAATTTTTACAATGTGAAAAATGCAGCTGAGACTAAGTAAATGCTGAGAGTTGCAGAATCTCTTCTTTCTCCAGTTTTTACTAGGTTTGTATTTCAAAACGCACTCACTTAGTATTCCTTTGGTTCAAACATACAGTATTTAATGTAAAATGTCTTCTCTGTTTATGCCTTTGGGCAGGACCAAAATCTTAACTAATTAGACAGTCTACACCACATGCTACAGCTAACCTCAGGCTTATAACTCTACCAAGTAAGCAATCACAGAAGCTTGTTTGTTGTACTTTGGCCCCAAGGGAGAAACATATTGTCAAACTTGAATGCCCACATATGTCTTGGGATAATGTGCCTTGGATTTTAAATGACAGACACTTCAATACTGGTTATGCATTTTGCTGTAAAGTAGGAAATGCATTTCTAATTTTTTCAATTATTTTCATTTGAGGTCTGATACTGCTGAGGATAAGTTTGTATTCTGCAATGGACTTGTGCTTCATAGACTTCAGTGCCTTCGTGGATTTGGGGAGTGGCTCGACTCTATTAAAGACTTTTCCTTAAACTTAAAGAGCCTTAACCTTGATATCCCAGCCTTAGCAAGTTTATCAGCTCTAACTATGATTACAGGTAAGTGCTCCTTTGTTGATAGAAAGCTTGAGACTCTAGTGCTTTGCTTTAATGTAGATTCAAGCAATTTCAGTTAACTTAGCTGTATTCAGGGCAAAGTAAGTATGATTTTTAAGCATTGCAATGACCGTACTGAAACTGTGGACTAACATTAGGCCATCAGATACCCCTGTTAAAATGTAATCTAACTATTTCTCCATGGTTCCATTGTTTTCTTGGAATAGGCTCTAAAAAGCAAGCTGCTTCCAAGCAAATAGTGTAGCTCCTACAAAAATATTCAAAATACTTGCTGAATTCACAGAAAAGCCTAATGAACTGACCAGAGCTAGGTCTTCTGTGTAGGAATGCTAATATCAGTGTAGCTCGAGCGCTAGAAGACATACAGCTAGTATAACTCACCTCCCAGCAAGATAGCTAGACCAGAAAGAGCGCTTCACAAGGGCAGGGAGGCTGCTTTTGGTAGCCAAGCTACTGTAGGTATTTCCTGTATTGCTTTTTTGAGAGAGAAAATAGGAGAATAGTATGAAAAAAATCCTCTACTGCACTTGTACAAAAACTTTTGGGTGTGCGTGTGACCGTATCACCCCTTCTGCCTGCTGGGGCAAACAGCAGAAAACTAACGTCAGATTCTAAATCTGGCCAGTAAGTACAAAACGGGGGAACATAACCTTATAAAGTGTAATTTTCTCATTCCTGAAACAACAGAGCTCCTTGAAGTACACACTGCATGCCTTGGGCTTCTTGCAGTTGAAGAGGCATGGCTGATGGAAGCAGGAAGGGTTGGGAGTAAGGGTGTCTGACAACCATACAGCAGAAGTCAGAGCAGCAGTCATCTCTACTGAGGGCCTCACACTCATTTCAGAAAAGCTGGTCCTATAGAGGTACAACTGTGTCATCAGTGTGACACAGGGCTTCAGTGCACCTTGAGATGGATCTTCCCAGGGATGCTATAAGCTCCACTGGGCTGGATATTGATTTCCTCCAGCGTTTCAGGCATCCACCAGTTTGCAGGCAGCAGCCTCAACAATATCAGCTGCAGTCTTCATTTTGCTTAGGAAGAGATGATGCTAGGGAAACACTGAGATAAAGCGCTCAATGGCAAATGCAAAGACTATAAATTGGCCAATTCCCGCTGACATTTGTGGGGCCAAGACTTTGGCTTCAGAGTTTGCATGGTATGCTTCCTTCCTGCATTTGGGTGAAGGGTTAGCGTATACATGTTCTAACATTAACTCTCTGCTTCTTAAGAAAAGTATTTTCAGGTTTTTAATTAATTTCTGTTCATTTTTTCTGTAGTTGGAAAGGGTACGTTAAGGTCCAGTTTCTAGTTTCTTTGATAAAATACATAAGTCCAGAATAACTCATTGGAGTTGCTTTGTTCTGTATGAAAAATTTTCAAAATGAGTGATATGTTAAAGTGAGAAAGAATATTCCAAACTGAATTTTTTCTCGTCTATATAAACATCCACTGACACGTGTTCATGCATACTTACATGTATGTATTATAAATGCATATATATATGTTCATGTATATACATACCTATATACATATACAATGTATATGTGTATGTGCATGCATTTAGCTATCTATAAATCAAGGGCAGGTGCTGTTTCTCTCCATATATATTTACATACAGGCATATATGTTCACATATATATAGCACATATCATTGATTTAGTTTATTTACTATATATTAGATATGTCTTTTTTAAATAGACACAGATACCTTGTTGTTGATTATCTTCCTGGAGACTGAGAGGATGCAGGTCAATGAACAGGATCCCCAGCAAGCTGTCTAAGTGAATGCAGAAAAAGCTGTTGTGTAGGAAGGAAGGTTTTTCTCCATACAAACCCATGCCCTGTTTTAGCATGATAATTCTTTGTTCAGTTAGACACTGTTTGCTTGCCCTTACATAAAGAGTCAAAGGTGTCCAGTGGCTGGCTCTGGTCATCCTAAGATAAAAATAGCTTTTACTTGATAACACCCCACATTTCTTCCTTTCCTTGATAACAACCCTTTCAGGAGTTGGCTATATTTTGCTGGTCTTCCCAAAGTTTCTAAACAAATGGAAGTAACTGTTGCCTTTAAAAGGAGAGCATTTCTGTCCATAAAAGCTTTAAGGTTTTCTGTATTTGTCAAGCTTTTCTTGATTTTCTCGCCTGTATGAAATGGTGCTTAAAATTAATGTAGTTTTCTGCTTATTCTTTTATTTCATGAGGCCAGTATATCTCTGCCAGTTTGCTCTTAAGGACAGAATATACTTTAATGCCATCTAAATTAAACCAAAGCTTCTGTGTCTAGTGATTTATATTCACAGGTTTCAGATCTCCAAGGGCAGCTAGCTAACTTAGGGACTCAGCCAGAAGTTTGGTCACCTGAAAATGGATGGTGTTGTATACTGATGAACAATATTAAAAAAATCTGAAAGAAGAAATCAGGTGATTATGGCTAAGAGAGCACTATAGCACAAAATGCTGGTGGGCAGGGATCTTCTGAGACTTTCTCAGTGATAGTTCTCACTGAAATTTTATATTCAGGAAAGCCTTGAGATTTGCCTCTGGTATTGCATGCCATGAGAAATGGCTTCTCATCTTTTCCCTACAGTTTGAGTATGACAAGCTATGTGCTGATGTTTGGCTAGTCCCACCAAAAGAGAAAAAGTAATAAAGATAGATTTTGGAAGTCTGAAATCTGTTGAACATTTTTAAGCATTGTTTTGAGACTTGGCTTAGATTTAGGTGGGTGGTTTAGGTGCTATTCTTTATCTCTGGAGAAGGTACTCCAGACTGTTGGAGGCAAAGGGTAGTTAGCAAACTCTGGTACAAGCCCTTTTTGTGAGTCAAAGCAAGAGAGAGTGACCTTTTCCAGGAACGTCTGACTACTGAGTATCACTGTCTTTTGTGTTGAGGCCATTTGACATATTTCATGGGCTGCACAATGGCTGTTGTGTTTCATGATTTGGGGACAAGCTGGTGCTCAGAGGGACACCCAAGGCACAGTCTCTGGTCTGATTCCAACAGGAAGGGAATCTGACCATGAATCTCCCATGTCCCAGATGGATAGCCCTGTCACTGGGCTGCAAGATAGGAAGGAGCAGGAAAGCTCTGTTTTGTGAATCTAGTTGTTTGCTTTTATTAGCAACACTGCAAAACCGAAACTCTGGCTTGAGCAAAATTTTCTTCATTATTACACAAATTGCTCCAGTTCTTATTTGGCATTAGTCAACTTTTCATGACTTGATGGGTCAGCCAAAAAAAGAAAAAGACAACAACCCAGTGTTGTATAATAGCTTGTTTTAATACTATACAGCATCTTAGGTAGCACCAAATTCAAGAATTGTCTCTCCAGGTAAAGAAAAACACTCCTGGGAGTAATGACCTGTTTGTTCTTCTTGGCTTCATGAGTGCTCTCCATAGCCCAGACAAAGACGTGCTCTTTGAAAAAAAACCCTCTTGTATACTAGTCATTGGCAGTACTGCTGAAGGAGAGAAGTAAGAGAAGATGCTACTTTGTTTTGTATGATGTTCTCTCTCTGTTCTGCAAGAGTGACAGGGAGAGCTAACATCTCTCTCCCAGTGAAGGAAGAGGGAATAAATGTAAAAATCTGTGTTGGAGGCTAAAAGACATTCCACTGTTCCCAGTGTCCCAAGGTACTGAAGGCTGTTCTCTCATTTTGGAACGTCAAATCAGCTCCCCAGTAACAGCCCCGGTAGTTCCAGTGCCCTTTAACTAACCCTGATGACTTGTTTGGAGCTCCATGTCCTATTTCAACCACAGCTGCAGGTCACAGCATAGGATGGATGGTTATAGGCATATAAGACCATTTGTTCCGTTTAGTGACTTTGAAGAGAATGACAGGAGACCTAGTGAGTATCACAATACTCGCTGATTCACCGCTTGCTTTGAGTAAAACTAAAGGTATGCACAACATAAAATAAACAGGAAAAGATTCTGGAATATTTTGCATTGTATAATCCATTAGGAAGTTCATATATTTGAGCTTTTCCTGTTCATTTTATGTTTCCTGGGAATTTGCAGTATGTTGTCTAGAAGGAAAAGCATCATGTCGGATTGCTGCTGAATTTTCAAGTCCTTTCAGACAGGACCTCAGCTTGAAAGAGCACCCAGAATGAAAGAAGTGACATCTGGTTTATTGTGGGTGGCTTGCAAACAGTTAACTTAAACTCTGCAGTGCCAAAGCACATCTTTTTTCTTTAAGGTACTCCTTTAGGATCTTCCTCTCTCTGTCTCTCTTCTCTTTTTTTACTTCCTTCAGTTGGTTAAGAAGGGCTGGACACAACTTCCTCCAGAGCAGATCAGTAGTGCTCTGGGCATTAGCCAGAAGAAAGTAGTTGGGAAACAACACATGACACTCACCCCACATCCCCATGAAAGCAAGAAATAAGTTCTGTCCTGTTCTTTTTCTTTGGATGACTTATTCTGTTGGGATGTAGGATCTGATGAGCTAAAGAAGAGTGCCAACATGGAAAGAAAATGCTGGTTGTCTTGGGAAAAGTTTTGTCCTTAGTTTCACATGGATGATTTCTATCAGTTTAGTGTGTTGCATGGATAACAAGTGTTCCTGCACAACCACTCCATGCTGGACTGGATAGTGTTGATGATGCAGCTTTGCAGAGTAGACCAGATATTAGCTCAGCCCATTCTTGAAAATGCTTTCTTAACTTCCCAAATGACCATTTATTTATAATGCTTTGCTTTACAGTTTTTCTAACAGTGTCAAAATAAAAAGATTGACACTACAATGCAGATCATCTCAAGGGCGCACTCTAATTTAGCCTCAAATTTCTGTCTGCTCTAAAACTGCTAGTGTTTTCTGTCTCTCTCTCTCATTGATTCTCTTTTCCTCTCTGCCTCTTCCTTTCTCTTTCCACATCAAAATATTATTGTTTTGCCCACTTGACACTCTCAGTGGGATGCTGCCGAGTACAGAGCATTCTAGCCCTCATTCAGCCAAGCTCTTTCGGCATATGTTTTATTTTAAGTGTGTTACAGACCAGCCCAGAGCCACTGTATATATTGGGCTTATTCACACTCTTAATGCTTTGTTAGACTGGCACCAGAACATTGAAGAATATTGTGAGGTTTCAATTAATTATGAGTTTGTGTTTGTCTTCCTGCTGTTGGGCTTTCTGTTCCAGTTTACAAACACAATTTTTAGCACCATCAGTCATACCAAGAAATAGTAAGGAGTCTGGTCTGGCTAAAAAAGGTCTGGCTGCTGCAGTTCCCTTCTGAACGTGAATTTGTCCAACTTCCCTATGGAAGGGAGGCTCACCTACTCTTCAGCAGCAGATATCCTTCGGTCGTGTTGCCAGGATCCTCTGGAGTGGGTGCTTCATGTGCTGGGTCTACATACGAGCAGGTGGCAGACTGGAGGAGTGTAGGAGAGCCAGTTATAAAAAAAAAAACCCCTCCAGATTGCATTGTCTGCCTTCCCCCTGCCACTTTGCTCAGGAAAATACTGTCAGCATCAAAGTGAAGTACTCACTCCTCCTTCTCCCCTCCCACCCTTTTGCTGAGGCAAGAACTCTTTCCTCCTACAGCAACCAGCGGCTTCTGTGCTACGTTGTGGTTTTCTTAAAGGAGGGAGCAAACTGTGATGTCTTGTGTGGTTATTCAGCTCATCTGACTTTGGGTGCCTTGCACAAATGTTGGAGAGTACAGTGCACCTCCAGAAGACATTTCTGCCACCTAAAACACCTTCTAAAAATGCTCATCCTTCCACTGATGGTAGGACAGGCTCAAGAAATCTGCGCTCCTGGCTTGGGCACCCTTGTGAAGTGCCTGAGAGTTAGGCAGGATGAATATGGGCCAGTCTGCAAACGGGAAAGGAGACTCTTGGATCTGCCGAGTTGCAATCTTGCTCTGTAACAGTGTGCACAAGACAAGCAAAAAGCTGTAGGCAACTGAGCCTTGCGTTTATTTGAGTTATAGAAGGGGAAGAGGATTGTGAAGGGGGAAGAGAAAATCAGATAACTATATTGAAACCGAGACAATCAACAGGCCTATTTTAAGTCTGCAGCATAAATGTGTTGAATTTCTGATTGGACTGACACCTCAGAATGAAGACTAAAACTGACCCACCCTGACACAGAGCGCAGAGCACAAAAGTCTTTGAGATAACTCAAGGTCTTTGAAATACTTACATTGTTTGAGAGGTGTTTCTCATAAAGGTAGCACTCAGTCTGCCTAACCCTGGCATAATCTACCCCGTGTCAGAGATTAGGGAAAGAAGGACTAGTACAGCTGGTGACGGGTTTTCCTGCTCTTTTACTTTCTTCCTATCAAGTTTTTGCTGATCAGCGTAATTATAGCACAGACTCGCATTGAGATTCCTGGGAAAAGGAGAAAGGTGTAAAAAACTTGCTGCGTTCAGTTTGCCAGGATGAGCTGTTAAGTTTGCAGAGCTTTAGAGGCAAGAATTCCAATGAATCGTTTTGACAGGTTTATGGAGAGCATCTTTGCCATAAATCACCATTTTTCTTGCAAAAATCAATGGTATCCTAAAACAAAAGGCTGAGAAATCCTATATTCACTTTACCTGGCACCTTTTTAATTCTCATTATAAGAAAGTCTGAATACAGTAATATTTACACACCTCCTCAATCAGTTAGAGAAAATATATTGGCTTTGACTAGCTGTCCTTCTTGGGATAAATCTTGGCCTTATCATTCCCGTGTGGATAAGAACATCCTGTGGAAGGCGGCAAATGATTAGAGGCCATCAGCTTCAGCGCCAGTGCACACACTTACCACAGGTGCCTCACGCTGCTCCCTTGAGGTTGAGTGAGAGAGACTGTGGGTCTTTCTTTGCCCAAACAAGACTGGTCATGTGGAAAAGGGAAGAAAATGTGTTTCCTGCTATTTGAACCCTAACTATTAAATTTAAATGTTTGAGTAAATTAGACCCAAGAGTCCTCAGGTCTACTGAAGAGATAGGTTATTTCTTATACTAGTACATTCCCCAGAAACTAGTTGGATGCTAACAGCAGAGACTGCGATGGCACTGCCAGTGCATGCAGTGCCCTTTACTATTCTAAGGGCTTCCACATAGATGGCTTTGGCTTTCTGTGGGTCCACAAGGGATGCCTTAGGGATTGGAGACTGAAAACCGGTTCTTCCAGTGAGGCAGTTCCATCCTGAGGAATTACTTTTGTAGAGATTTGCAAGTAGCAAAGGCCATTGCATGGCAATTCATGCAGGAGAGGACAGCCTAGTTTATAGGAGACAGCTTTAATATTGTAGCACCAGAGAGCGGCTTAAGGATGGAGAATGTCTTAATTCTGAATTTTCATTATTTTGTTTTTTAAAGGAAGGCTATTAGTATTATAGTCTTTGCACATATTGTGTTTTGTATCAGTATGTTTCATGGCTAGCCACCAAAGACACGATTTGTTCATGAAACCTTCTGAACTTGTCGGTCTGAGGCAAAGACTGTTTAGTTCTGGCTGGAAATGTTAACAACGTTGCTGTGTGCTTCAGAGCCAGAGATAATTTTCCATACTCTGCTGCAAGATACACACTTACTGAAGCATTGGTTTAAAAATGTGCTCTGCTAATTTGTAGTCAGGTTTTGGATCCATTCTATTATTTCAACTCCTTAGATCCATAAAGATATCTTCACTTACACAGCCAGAAAACAACCTCAAGACAGATTAAAAGATGGGAACTCTTCAAAGACTGCAAGATTAATTTAACGTCCTGCAGATTCTCTTCGTAGGCTAGTGGTAAAAAAAAACAACCAACCCTACAGCTTTTCAAATCTGTGTAAAATATTTATCCGCCAAGATTATTATGGCAGAATCTGCCTAAGTATTTACTCTCAGTGACCTGTATAGTTAAGGCTTACATAATTACACTATACACCATTTACCGGAAAGGCTTTAAATATTCATTGACTCCTCATGTTTTAATATAAACAAGGCACTTAGAATACCTAGGGTTTTTAATTCCTGCAAGGTGAAAAAGACATCTGAAGCAGATGTTACTGCTTGAATGAGTGTTGCTCTGAAGCAACAGGACAGATTGATGGTACTTAGATGATAGAGTACAGTAGCTTCTGGCCAGAGATGTACACGTCTGCACATCTCTGACTCTGATCCCAAACTAGGGTCCTTCAGGAGCTAGCTCTGCCTAAGTAAATAAAGTTGAAAGAAGTGTAAAATGGGTGAATATCAGTGGAAAATCAGACCTGTACATTGCTGATTGGCTTCATTGAATCCCATCTGTTTTATTGGTTTGTCAAGAACATCTAGCCAAAACAGGCGGTAAGGGGGGTAGTGAGGAGTTTATATACACATGCCTGGGCAAGGCACCACTGTGCCTTGCGCAGACAGCACGCCTGCTTCTGGAAGTAAGGAAAAGTGTACTCCTTCCACTGTTCATTAGGGGATAGACAGAGAAAGTATCTATTGCCCACTCCTCCTGCAGCAGAGGAACAAGACTTGGCAATGGGCACAATATGGCACGTGGCTGCCAGGGGTCGGGGAGAGGGCCAGGGAAGGCAGATGACTTCAAATGCATCAAACATGAGAACTGCCAGAATGACTCCTCGTCCGCTGCTGTCACTGGTTTTATATGTCTAGTTGGTTAAAATGAATTTAACCTGCATTTTCTTAGACTGTCCTATCCAGTATTATACTATTTTGTCTGTAAATGATTATGACTTTGCTTTTAAGCAAATACTTACTCGCCTGTGAATTTCAAAGTCGAAGGCAAATCAAAACATCACAAAATTATTTGTTCTGAAATGTTATATGAATTTATCCACTAAATTCAGAGAGCAAACAGCATGAAATTACCTTTCCCTGTGTACCAGTAAAGAGCCTGCTTTTAATGAATCACAAATCTGATTCATTCAGTTTATGCTTAAAGAACTGTGGATGCATTTAACATGGTTGTAGCGTTTTAAAAGGCTATCTGATGGGGGACAAACCCCAGGACCCCTTCCTTTTAGGAACGCTGAGGTTTTGGTGATGGATAACACAGCTGTCTTCTCATTTTAGGCATTGCTCACTCAAAGCAAAATAGTTAACTTCCAGGCTTCTTTTATCTTAGGCCTTTTAAAGATGAATAAACTAAAAAGCAGCAGCTGATCAAAATAACAAAGGGTAGTAAGGTGCCTTTAGTTTCTTATAAGAGTGTCTGCAAATTCCTGGTGGAATTCTAGGCCTGGCGCTGATGGAGCTGGCTAAGGATATCGATCGCCACTTGAATTCACTGAATAAATAATGGTTGCCATAGTTATTGAGCATTCACAACTGGTGGGGAAGCACGGAAATCTCCAAAACACCTCCTGTGATAGTTTTGCTGGAAAATCACCCAATTAATTCTGTCTCATATTATGAAAATTATGCGAGATACAGAGGATGCTTGGACTCCTTGTACTAGAATTTCAATCATAATTGAGCATCTCTGCCACCTATTTTAGCAGCTAAAGAGAAAAGGGCACTTGCCATCTCTTATTTTGTGTGGCAGAAAGGTTTAACTGGCATCGTATATCCCCAACTGTTCTGAGAAATTTTATACTTTAAAGGCATTTTTTGCTTTGAGTACCAGAGTATGGATTTGGGTTACACCGAAGGAAATGAGTTCTCCCAGTTTGCAGTAAGGGATGCTGACGTGTTTTTCCTCTTGCTTTGCAGAACGACATGGATTAAAAGAACCAAAGAAAGTGGAAGAGCTATGCAACAAGATCACAAGCAGTTTGAAAGATCATTTAACTTTCAGTTGCCAAAACAAAGGACAACCGCTTGAGTCTGCAGAGCCGAAGGTACTGGGTGTTCTGGCTGACTTGCGTTCTCTCTGCACACAGGGACTGCAGCGCATCTTTTACCTGAAACTGGAAGATTTGGTGCCAGCCCCTTCCATTATTGACAGGCTGTTTCTGGACACCTTACCCTTCTGAGTCAAACCACCCTCCTGAAAGGCAAATGCCCACCAGAGCAGGCAAACGGATCGTGACTTACAGCTAACATTTCTGCCCTCACTGAACAGAAAAGCAGCTCTGAGTCTAAAATGAGGTCTTTTCTGGCGCTTTGTCCTTACAACCTGAGGCCTGAAACTTACTGGCTTACTGGTTTGGGGTTGTGTTCTTTGTTTTCTTTTGTGTGATTTGGGTTTTTTAAATGGCTAATATGGCACTTTTGGACAATGCTATCCCAGCAGCAGTAAAAGGTTAACATGACTGTTTTAAATTTGTTGTTTAACACCTCATGGTATTATGAGGAATAAAATTGTAGAAGCTGTGTTTGAAAACAAGAACAGCAAATAGTTGTTTGCCAGGGTAGTATGTGTTTTCTGAGGATACCTTTAGCATACTTCCTGCATTAAGGGCACATACATCAGCACAATCTAAACAAAAATTCACTTTTTTAGCAAAGTACATTCAATTGAACATTTCATACAAATCAAATATAGCAAAATGACAATGGCTGTTAGCTCCCATGTTCAAGTGCAATTTTTAAAAGTGCTGTCTTACTAAGTCTCGTTTATTAACTAATTTATTTTACTATGAAAACAAATGGAAGAAATCAAGTGAGAAAATTACATGCACTAACTTACCTGACAGAGTTTTCCAAACTTGATTCCATGTAGCGCAACTTATTGACAAATGTATGTGGAAGACACGGGAGCAATTGTGGCTCAATTGCTCCTTAGCTAAGGAAATCCGAGTAAGTAGTGATTGGAGCATACAGGGTCAGCATCAGGGACAGTTTAGTTTTAGACTTCTAACATAAGTGACTAGTTAGTAAACAGACAGAAGATGGTTTTCAAGAACAAGCAAGTCTTGTAAAATAGTATGAATGTAAGTGCTAGGAAGGATATAGTGGGCTGCGTTTAAACATTCCGTGTTCGTACTCCTTTTTGTATGTTTATACTGTTGATGCCATATTAATATGAAATAATTTGTTGCATAGTGTCTTTATTTGTATAATTGTTTGTATGCATGGTATATTGTAATGGCTTTGCCTGTATTTATTGCAATGACTGCCAGCTCATGGGAGCCCTGTTACACACGATAACTAAATGGGGTGTTCACACTGACTCAGATACACCAGTTGGAAAACTATATACATATATATAATGTGTATATATATATATGTATATACCTATATTTGTGTGCGTGTGTGTGTGCGCGTGTCTTTTTATTAACCATTTGTATATAAAATATCTGTCAAATCACAAGCAGAGTTATTTTACAGTTTATTTGCAGTGACTTCTAAGGCAGTACTGTTTAGCACTTTGATATTAAAATCTTGCTCATGTTTTGCTAAATTCAAATAATATTTAAAAAGTTTAGTTCTAAAAAACTTTATATGCACTGTATTAAGTCAAAATTTTGTTGGTCATTTTGCTAAGGAAATTTTTGAATGTCAACCTGATGTCACTGTATCTTTTGTTAGCTTTAAACAGTCTAGCTTTTGTCTTTTTTTAAACTATGCTGTTTATATGGAAATTAAATTATACAATCAAACAGATGCCAAATGAATTGCCTAATTGCTGCAAAGGATGACCCAGATATCGAGTCACTGTATGGTTTTCAAATAGTAATCTGGTATTTTATCACTTACTATGTTTGGATGTGCTTTTATGAAAAAATTATTCTTATATCAAGATTTATAGTAGTGTCAATAGGGAAACAGACTTCTAATCACTATAGTTAATATTTCCGGTTTACCTGCAGATAATATTTGGAAAAGTATTGCTTTTTGTATTGACTTTTAAGCTTATGTGCAAACATAATAGCATAATTAAATATCAGAGAAGCTAATGTTTCTTGTAGGTTGCTGTAACAAGCCTGACCAGCAAGACAAATATATTTTGACTGAATTTGCTTTTGTATATACTAAATATATATATATACGTATATATATATACACACTCACACACATGTACGCATACAAAAACATACAGACACAAAATGCGAAAGTATGTTTACTTTTGTCTCCTTGTGTAAAACACAAGGTCCCTCGAGAAATGACTTTTATCTAGGGACAAATCCTGCCAGGTGCTGAGCACCAGCCAGGTGAGGGCTTGCAGGCACTTCTTGCAAGTGGGCCCTTACAAAGAATTTTCAGGCGAATCAGCATAGTACAGTAAAATTGCTTTTTTGTTGAGCAAGGTTTATTTATTAAGTGGAATGTGAGTGGGAGGTAGCAGGTCCAGAGCCCCATGTGAGATTTCACGTAGCCGGTGTCCTCCAGTCTTCCATAGATAGTCTTAACTGTGATACTCTCCCAAATCCCATCATCTGTGGAATTGTCCTTCACGTCAATTTCAATACACAGATTCATCTAGAGTACAACCAGTGACAGGTCACAGTGGTAAAAGAAAGAGTTAATGCAGAATAAATCTACTCCTTTTTTTAGAGCTCTCTCAGTGTGAACATGCCTTTGTCTAGGCATAATTCAGGAATATATCAGGTGTAAAGGGAGAGTGCCTTGCTTTTACTTCAGACAACAGTGTTTCAAGAGTTTCTTCACTCCGCTAACCGCAGTAGTCTTCTTTTTCTTTTTTTTCTTTTTTTTTTTTTTTTGTGGTGTTAACCTGTGGGTTGAAAGAAATGCTCTTGTACATATACAATGTAAATTAAAATTATTAAATTGAATAACATTTTTTTCAGAGGCCCCATGTGTGTTGAATAAGTATGCTTAATTCTGTTAAAACCTGATGTGAATTTTTTATCATTTATAAAACATTAAAAAAATTGTCTACTTGAGTCTACTTTTCCACCAAAGTGGAAAAATTGGTGAAGCATGCTTAAGAACACTGGCAATTTAATGGCTAGTCTTTTGATTAAAATAGCTTTTGTATAAATACAATAAGACCTGCAGTATCTGGTTGCGCAATCTCAATTAGATATTGAGAGCTGGACCATGGTTGTCGCAGAGGTTGTACTACATACAGAGTAATTCTTCATGCCAGGAAGGGATTGTAATTAACTCACAAATTATGATGGCCACAAGGGAGGGAGGGGATAGCTATAGGGCTCATGGTCCCATGTAGCACCTGTGTCTGGCTAGAAAGAGGACAGAATTCTGATCCCATCTTCTGCCCCTTTGTGTCAGCAAATCCTGGTAAGACATCGTTCCAGCAGGCACCTGCATCATTTTCTTTAAATGTGTGTCCAGTTCCTTTCCTTACCGTGCCTTTGCTTTGTAGGAGGGATCACTTATCCCTGCCAGAGAAAACTGGCTACCAATGCATTTGCTACAAATGCAGTTTTGAGAGGCATGTGCCACCATTCTCGGTATTGCTATAAGTACCGATGGCTCCAGCACACCTCCGCGAGAGCTGTTCTTCCGCAGGAATTGCTCTGCTGGAGGTTACATCAAATGGTGCGCTGTGGCGGGCTGCAGGATTGGCAGCTCCTTCTCTGGAAATGTGACAAAACAAAAGGTTGTTCAAACTCTTCCAAATTATTTGTTACTTTTTTCCTATGCCTTATTTTTAAAACTAAACTAAAAAATCTTAAAATCCTTAATGAGAATGGCAATGTGGTTTTGCCTAATAGTCCCGTTAGGCAAAACACACAGACCTCGTGACCAACCCACACCAGGGTCTGAATTTTCACCTTACAAGAAAAAGCTTATCCTCACTGAATTCACAAGTATCTCATTTTGTAATAACTTCAGGGGCCCTAAGTTGTGTCCTTAGACATGGGAACAGAACTGTGTCCTGATCTAGATCACCTGCACGTGTCCTTATGTGTGCCTTAGGTGCACCCCTAAACCACATCAGTGGCAGAGCCCTTGCAACGGATGTGATGCCCGATGATTTACTGGCATTGGAAGGTTGGGCTGAGTCAGGAATATAATAGCGGGTTCCTCTAGTAGAGACCGTCCTTGGACAGGAGGCTGGTACCAAGGCACTCAAAGTGAGCGAATTTAACTAGAGGTGAGTCAAATCTCTTTGTACAGCTTTCCTACCTTTTCACATTCAGGATCATTTGTGCAATATACAAAGCTAAAATTTCAGTTATGTTGCAGAGAGAAGGGGGAGAGAGAGAGGTTTAATTGTATAAAATTAAGCATGGCTCTGACAAAAATTGGCAACTCCCTCTATGCACGCTATGAAACATGTCTTTTGATTAATTATTTGTATTATAGCAACACCTAGAGGCCACAACAGACATCAGGACCCCATTTTGCTAGCTATCCTAATTAGCACCTCCAGTACCCACCCGGGAGAAGCTTCAGTCCAAATAGACAAAAGAAAAAGAAAGAGGAGCAACACAGGAAAAAAAGAGTAGAGTGCCATGCCCAAGGGCATATAGCATTTCAGTCACAGAGTTAGGAACAAAAACTTTTGTTTACTGAGCTAGTGTCCAGTCAATGCTCTTATTTTGTTTTCGTTTTCTTTCCCTGGGCAATTTCTGCTGCCACTGTATCAAATTTTATGCAAACACGATAAAAGCATTGACAAATTCAAAATAACCTATGTATTGAAATTGATCTCATTTATCCTGCTTATATAAGTCATCCATGAAACTATTCAAAATGCTGGTCAATCACGTTTTGAACTAAGCTGTGATAGAAACTAGATAGTATTTAGAAAAGAGATATTTAGCTGCTCTTTATTAAATTAATGAAACCAACTATTAGGAATATTTCAAGATAATGGATTAAACAATAATTATTAATGGATAAAAAAGATTAGCTTCTAAAAATGCCAAACTATTGATGCAGTAATTGAATAAATGGGGTGTCAATCAAATTCTTAGCAGTGGATGACATATTTGAGAATTGTATTCTCAACAGACCTACATTTGCAAGAATTACCAATACAGGGATTTGTCATATAAAAGAAAAAGAAACTTCTTTGCCATATGGAAACACTTTTAGCAATTTTTCTTCTGTTTTCTTTTTTAACACTAGAACCCTTTACATTTATATTCATAATACAAATGTTCTGGCTGCCTTTGGTTACAGAAGAAGTTTGAATCCATGAAGTTGTGACATACCTATGAAAGTCAGACGAGATCAACATTCTGACCTAAAGTCACAGAAGAAATTATTTTCTTTGAACAGAAGGATGGAAGTCCAGCTGTAATTAGATATTATGTGTACTGCAAGGTACTTACATGTGTATAATGGAACTACTTTAATGTCAAGTACAAGATTCTGAAGTCATGCAAGAGACAAGACCATGGGAAAAAAATGCCATTTTTTCCCCATTGTTTAATATTTTCATAGAATCATAGAATCATTTAGGTTGGCACAGACCTTTAAGATCATCAAGTCAAACCGTAAACCTAAGACTGTCAAGTCCACCACTAAACCATGTCCCTAAGCACCAAAACTACACCTCTTTTAAACACCTTCAGGGATGGTGACACAATAACTTCCCTGGGCAGCCTGTTCCAGTGCGTGATAACGCTACCAGTGAAGTAATTCTTCCTAATATCCTAATTTATCCTAATAAAGGATAGGAGAAATTTGTCCTAATATAGGATATATCCTAACATCCTAATATCTCCCCTGGTGCAACCTGAGGCCATTTCCTATTGCCCTATCACTAGTGACTTGGGAGAAGAGACCAACACCCACCTCACTACAACCTCCTTTCAGGTAGTTGTAGAGAGCGATAAGGTCTCCCCTCAGTCTCCTCTTCTCCAGGCTAAACAACCCCAGCTCCCTCAGTCGCTCCTCACAAGACCTGCTCTCCAGACCCTTCACCAGCTTCGTTGCCCTTCTCTGGACATGCTCCAGCACCTCAATGTCCTTCTTGTACTGAGGGGCCCAAAACTGAACACGGTATGTGAGGTGCGGCCTCACCAGTGCCGAGTACAGGGGCACCATCACTTCCCTACTCCTGCTGGCCACACTATTCCTGATACAAGCCAGGATCCTATTGGCTTTCTTGGCCACCTGGGCACACTGCTGGCTCACGTTCAGCTGGCTGTCCACCAGCACCCCGAGGTCCTTTTCTGCCAGGCAGGTCTCCAGCCACTCTTTCCCAAGCCTGTAGCATTGCATGGGCTTGTTGTGGCCGAAGTGCAAGACCCAGCACTTGGCCTAGTTGAACCCCACACAGTTGGTCTCGGCTCATCATTCCAGCCTGTCCAGAGCCCTCTGCAGAGCCTCCCTACCTTTGAGCAGATCAACATTCCTACCCAGTTTGGTGTCATCTGCAAAGTTACTGAGGGTGCACTCAATCCCCTCATCCAGATCATTGATAAAGACATTAAACAAGACTGGCCCCAACACTGAGCCCTGGGGAACACCGCTTGTGACCGGTCACCAACTGGTTTTAGCTCTGTTCGCCACAACTCTCTGGGCTCGGCCATCCAGCCAATTTTTTACCCAGTGAAGAGTACACCTGTCCAAGCCATGAGGTGCCAGCTTCTCCAGGAGGATGCTGTGGGAGACTGTGTCAAAGGCCTTGCTAAAGCCCAGGTAGACAACATGCACAGCCTTTCCCTCATCCCCTAGGCGGGTCACCTGGTCACAGAAGGAGATCAGGTTGGTCAGGCAGGACCTGCCTTTCAGGAAGCCGTGCTGGCTGGGCCTGATCCCCTGGCTGTCCTTTACGTGCCATGTGATGGGACTCAGGATGATCTGCTCCATTTTAATTGTTTATCACTTTTTTCTTAAAAGAACAGAGAATTCTGGGCTTGTTGGGTGGAAATAAATAAACCAGCTAAGTGACATGTAAAGAAAGAAATGTGTTTAAGCAGCTGAAATATCTCAATAACCCAAAGTCTGTAACCCGCTAAGCAATGTATTAAAAAACTTCCTCCACAATAACTTCCCCTGTAGTCTGTGATTAAGCACTACTGTAGAAGCAAAAGCGAATTACAGAGATGGTTTGATACTGGAAAAACTTTCAAACGTAGCAGACAGAAAACAGAAATTAATTTACCTTTCATGGGGTCTTACTATTTATCTTGCTCTGTTTCCTAATTAATTGAAGATATTGATGTTTACAGAAGGATTTGCTCCTTTCCAACTTGCTTGATCCTGTGAAGAAGTCAGAATGCTGCATTTGTAGTATCACATTTATTGCCATGGCAACAGTCAGGGATTTCACAAACACTAATTAGGGCTGGCAACTTGGAATGTTTTCAGTATGGCCCATATAATTTTCCCTCTTTTATCCATTTCTCATTATGCTTTACTTTAACAATTGACTTCTTCAGTATGTACACAGGTTTTTCCACCATGTTCTCAGGATTCAGTTAATACCTTCTCTGATTTACAGCCACCTTTCTTATACCACTACACACACCCAGTTAAGAAGTAACTGCAGTCCCTGCCTGCATTTGTGTTAAGCTCCATTTCTTACTCTTCAAATTAATCCATGTTGCAGAACAACCAGCTGGTTTCTGTGCCAGCATGTGCAAAAGTAGTAAGGAAAGGTACAGAGGCTTAGCCGCATCTTCCCAGGCAAGCTACTTTTAAAGGTAGATGCTAAATCTTGCTCAAGGTGGAGTACAAGCCTTCTTTTCACGGAAGCTTAAATTCTGTGAATGTCCAAAGATCACATAAAATATTTTAATTCAAGCATATCAAGAACATTTATAGACATTTAATTTACTGTGTAATAATATGGAGAGGTGGGCCTGTGTGAACCTCATGAAGTTCAACAAGGCCAATGCAATGTCTTGCACCTAGGTCAGGGCAATCCCAAATGTGGATACAGGCTGGAGGATGAGTCAGTTGAGAGCAACCCTGTGGAGAAGGACTCAGCAGTATTGGTAGATGAAAAGCTGAATATGAGCTGGCAATGTGCACTCATAGCCCAGAAAGCCAACCGTATCCTGGGCTGCATCAAAAGCAGCGTGGCCAGCAGGTTGAGGGAGGTGATTTACCCCCTCTACTCCACTCTTTTGAGACCCCATCTGGAGTACTGCATTCAGCTCTGGGGCATCCAGCGTAAGAGAGACATGGACCCGCTTGAGCAGGTCCAGAGGAGGGCCACAAAGATGAGCAGGGTGCTGGAGCGCCTTCCCTATGAGGACAGGCTGAGAGAGTTGGGGTTGTTTAGCCTAGAGAAGACAAGGCTCTGGGGATACCTTATTGTGGCTTTCCAGTACTTTAAGGGAGCCTACAGGAAAGATGGGGAGGGACTCTTTATCAGGGAGTGTAGTGATAGGACGGGGGGGTAATGGTTTTAAACTGAAAGAGGGTAAATTTAGATCAGACATTAGGAAGAAATTCTTTACTGTGAGGGTGGTGAGACACTGGAACAGGTTGCCCAGAGAAGTTGTGGAAGCCCCATCCCTGGAAGTGTTCAAGGCCAGGTTGGCCAGGGCTTTGAGCAACCTGATCTAGTGGAAGGTGTCCCTGCCCATGGCAGGGGGTTGGACTAGATGACCTTTAAAGGTCAAACCATTCTATGACTCGATGATTCTATACCAGTCGTGTATTATGGTTATCCAATTGAATTAGTGCCCGAATTTACTCAGAAGCCTTATCAAACCCTGTGCTGGTAGTGAACATTTGAGCCTCTTTTAAAGCCAAATGTATTAATTTGTTAACAAAGAAAGAAGGCAAATTTATGATGGCATCACCAACATGAGGGGAGGTTTTACTTCATCAGGCATGCTCAGGGTAACAAAGAGGTGTGTCTACTGAGCAAAGTAAAAGATTCCCATTCTGCGGCTCACTTGAGAATGAGTCCCAGCTGGTTGTCAAACGGCCCTCCCAATAACAAAGATATCCAAATAAAACCAAGTAGAGAAAATATGCCAGTATTGCCCTAATTTGGAAAGGAAGATGAGAAATCAAACCAGTTAGAGTATATTTGTACTCTAAGCCACTGTAAATTGCTAGAAGAAAAAATAATGGAACCACCTGGAGCCTCCCATTTTGGTTACAGGTGAATTCAATTGTTTTTTTCTAATTTAGAAATGATTTTGTACATTATTAACAGAAAACTAGTATTTGGATAACAAATGCTGAGTCTGGCCACCATCTTCTTTCCCTACAGGATGGAGAAGTAAAAGACCGCTTAAATGATTGAAAAATATCTCATAAGTCAGGAAGGAATTGAGAGTTTGTCATGATGGTAAATTTCTGAATCTTTTTAGGAGATTTTAATCAAAACCAGGGCAGAATTACTATACTTGATAAGGAGAGCATATTGAAATAAAAAATATAATGTATTAAAAAAGCAAACAAAGGGTTTAGATTAGACATTCAAGTCAAAAGTGAACCATTGGAAGAAGCCCTGTATTCCAACAAATGCTGAGATGAGCTAACATGAACATCTAAAGAAAGCCTTTTTTGAAAAAAATGTTACCTCCTAAGTGTATATCTTGCCTCCCTTTTTTTGAGGAAAGATTGACCTGTGCCAACTTGTCCAGTTTTTGACATTTCCCACTGCAGTTCACTCCAAGGATCAGTGTCAAAACCTAGTCCTAATGCTTTTGAGAAATTTGAACCCAGATCCCTGCAGCCCTTGGGACTTTATATTCACGACCTTGCTTTGTTCCCTCTACCCTTAATTTCAAAAGGTGTAATCAGACTCATGGTAGGGATCTTCGTAAGCTTTATGAACTGGGCCACAGTCAAGAATTTCCACACTGAGTAATTTTATTACATGAAGTTTCCCGCCTGCAGTACAGAACTGTGCAATATTCAGCACAGACATCTGCTTTTCATCTGATTTCTAAAGGAAAGCCTGGTGGATTGCTGCCCCTTTGAAATTAAGGAGTCAGGGAACAAATTTAAGTCATGAAAATAAAATGCCAAAGCTGGAGGGCTCTGGGTTCAAATTTTACAGAAGTAAAGATGCTCTGTTTTACACTGATCTCTTGAGGGAAGCGCAATGGAAAGTATTTCCATCGACTGGGCAAGCTGACACAGTTCAGTCTTTTGGAAAAAGAATCAGGATCTATCACATGTTCAGACACACAGAATTACATCCACTTTAGACCTAAGTGACAGCTTTCAGTGAAAGACTTTTCAGACTGAACCTGAGGAACTAAAAAATAGACATCATGAACTCAACTGAAATCTTCAAATTTTCTTACAAAGCATGAGATTTTTGTAAAAAAGCTTATTTTACTCCATGCCTCCAAAGCAGCCTCTCTTCCCATGAGCTGGACTTGTTAACACAACATGAAAAGGCTGCAGAATCGTGCTGCTGGCCTCTCAGGGGCAGAAACAATCACGGAAATCTCATAAATACGGTGGGAAATGCTATTTGGTGTTAGCATTTTCCAGTTTTCCATAGTGCGTTGCTCTTACAGCTCTAGTAAAATACGAGGCCTGGTTTGGTCTGGGCTGCCACGTCATGTAGGCTGCAGCTTCACAGACATGATTATAGCTGGCATAAGGCAGGACTTCCATCAGGAGCAGTCATGCCATGCCTGTCTGCTTCTCCCCTCTGCAGTGCCTTCCCTTCTTTGGGCCAGTGGCAGGGGCCATGTGGATGGGAGGATAAACAGGGCAAGAAACTCATCTGGGTTAAAACTAAACTGGTTTTCCCAGGTGGGGTCTCATCTCTGCTCCTGTGAGACCTCAACTGGAATACTGCATCCAGCTCTGGGTCCCTGGTATAAGAATGACATGGACCTGTCGGAGTGAGTCCAGAGGAGGGCCACAAAAATGGTCAGAGGGATGGAACACTTCTCCTGTGAAGAAGGGTGGAGAGAGTTGGGGTTGTTCAGCCTGGAGAAGAGAAGGCTCCAGGGAGACCTTATGGCAGCCTTTCAGTACTTAGAGGGGGCTTAGAAGAAAGACAGAGACTTTCTACTAAGGCCTGTAGTGACAGGACAAAGGGCAACAGTTTTCAGTTGGAAGAGGGTAGGTTTAGATTGGACATATGAAACTCTTGACGATGAGGGTGGTGTGACACTGGCACAGGCTGCCCAGAGAAGTTGTAGATGCCCCATCCCTGGAAGTGTTCAAGGTCAGGTCGGATGTGGCTTTGAGCAACCTGATCTAGTGAAAGACATCCCTACCCACAGCAGGGTGGTTGGACTAGATGGTCTTTGAAGGTCTCTTCAAACCCAAACCATTCTGTGGTTCTGTGATTCCTGCCCCTTCCTTACTGGTCTGCGATGCTATTAAGAAACAGTTATTTTCCCATTTGCTGTCAAAGTACTTTGGCCTAATTTTTAGATCTGCTGCATACCCATAATACCATATAGAAGCAAGAAGAGCCATGGGTGCTCTTTTGAATCTTACTGCCATATACTATTTGCATGGGAGTAGCCTGCAGAACTCCCAGCTGAAATAAGGGGACCATTGTGCCAAGTTCTCTTCATGTACTTAACTGGAGACACCCCCAGGCACCTCCTGCTCCAAAGACATTTACAATTAATGAATCAAGACAGAGGAAAAAAGCGTTATAGCTACTGTATGGTTAGAACTTTTATGGACAGAGGCATTTAGGGATTTGCTCTGTCACATGGGAATGCTGGAAAAGTTAAGAAGTTAATCCAGATCCCACCATACTAGCCTATTGCTTTAAAAAATAAATCCTTCCTCTTTTATGCCATGAGTCAGCATACTTTTCCAAAATGGTGCTTTCAGACTAACAATTGTCAAATTGCTTGGGGAGACTCTAACCTGACATATTTAGTACATTCTTCCCATAGCTCTCACGGAAGCCCCTGGATGTCAGCTTTGATCAGACTCAGCCAGGACTGCAAAACCCATCAGGTTCATAGGACACATGTTAAGGTGGTCTAAAAAGTAAATCCTCCAAAAATTACTGTGTTTTCTGCACTTAGAGAGAGACACACAAGGCTGCAAAGAGCAGCATTTCGAACAAGCTAGTTATTAGTCCAGTATTGTTTTTAACCTAGAAATTTCTAGACCATAGGAACTCTTTTGGAAGCAGACTATTGCTTTGAATCTGAAATTGCAGCCCTCTCCTGCTGTGAAGAGCTGTCACCATCCATGCAGTGGAGTCCAAACCAGTCTCGCAAACCTACATGGCATAACATATAAAGCAAAAATGTCATTGTAACTGTCTGTACAGCGATTGCGATCAGAGTAGGTGGTAAAAAAAAGAAAACATCATAGAAGAGATTTTGTTTTCAATACTATTAGAAGAGAGATTCATATGACTGAACCATTTAAAAGAACATAGTTCAGTAAGGATAGAAGAGGAGAAAAAAAATTTAAATAAAAAACAATACATTGTCAGAAAGCTTGAGGCAGTTCACGATCACAGAAGGTTTTAATTTCATGGATTAAGATTTCATAAGGACTCCTGTGCTAGTTCCAAGTGAGCGTCCATCTAGCCCAGCATCCTGACAGTGGCCAGGACAAACTAGAAACAGGCTGTGTGGACTGATCTTGCCTTTAGGATCATTGGAGCCTAAGAACGAACTTACCAGGCACCTCATCAAGCGGCAGTCTCCAAACTTTTTTGATCATGCACCCCTAACAGTAAAACATTTTTGAGCATGAACCCCCAATATATATATATATATATATTTATTTATAAATGATATATCTGTACTAATGAAGTTCTATATTTTCTTCCTGTGCCCTAAAGGATCATCTTGCAGACCCCCTGGGGTGCATGCACCCCACTTTGGAGACCACTGTTATAGAGGATGTCACATCGTTTTAGTAGCATTTCTAAAAACAATAAATAGTAATTTTTAAACACAGGGCATCTTGTAGCCAGCGTAGACACATTAGTTACTAGACCTCATTCAGCTGGTAGAGACTGCTGCATTTGGCTACCAGTAATCACGACCCTCTCACATTTACTTCACGTGCATTGAATACGATACTAGTTAGAAGCGGAAAGGGACAATTTGTCCAAGCTTGAAAAAACTTGTTGCTTTAACAAGCTACGAACATCAATTTAATGTGGGAAATATTAATAGGAACTGGAAATTGTTCAAGAACATTCTAGTGGGTATCAAAAAAAAAAAAAAAAAGTGCCACAAGGTTGCAAGTAGAAAAGAATTCATGCTGGGGAAGAAAGAACTTTTGAAATACAGAAGATGCAGAAATGCTAGTGAAACATCAGTAATCAAAATGTAAAGAATGCAAAAAAGGATAATAGCAGTAAACTGCAAATTCCAAAAAATGTACTCTGCAGAAAACAGCTATATAAGAAAATATCAATGGGCAACACAGAAGGAATATATGAGAAACACAGAGTAAAAAATTTCTACACCAAATATTGGGCCATTGCCATTATAGGTATTATAATAAGAAGTATATTTATATATATATTAAAATAAAATTATAAGTTATTATAATTTTGAACAAAGGCTCAGAAAATACAGATGTGTTCATCACTATTTCTCTTCTGATTTAATAAGGAAGCAGGAGGATAAATCTGCCCAATAAAATGTCATAGACAGAACAGAAAATCTGGCACCCAGAATGAAGAAAAATATGATGCAGAGTCAGCTACAATTATACATGTACAAATCAAGCAGCCTAGAGGGAAACAAGCAGCACGGAAAACCGGAAAAATCTCAAAGATCTTGAATTGCCAATGTATTCCAAATATTAAAAAAAAGAGTAGAGAGATGATCCAGGAAAATATAGATCTGTTAGTCAGAAGCTGAACCTAGACACATAACGAGAAGTTTCATTTAGGGGCCCACCAACTCAGAATTGACTGTTTAAGGTGCAATTAATAATAATCAATATGATTTCATGGAACACGTTTCTTGTAAAACAAACCTGCTTTATTTTATCTTCTTCAGTTTTCTTTTTGTTCACAGCTATTTCTCTGGTTCACAAAGATAACTGTGTTCATACAGTATATTCATAGGCCTGTGTCTTCAAATCATTTGACCATGGATTTTGAATATCGCATTATATGGAACTAAAAGGATGTAACTTGGGAATTGGTTCCTATCAGTCTATTAGTGAATGATTTTGTGAGTGCTACACAGTTTTCACCGATTAAATTTGCACAGGGTATAGAAACAAGTGGGATGGTAAACAAGGAGAAAAGATAATTTGTAGAGAGTGATCTGAATTGCCTGATTGAAAGAGCATATTAAAAAATTGTAGAGAGACATGAGGACATACACTGAGGAGTAAGAAATATAGTCTTACAATACTGAAAACTCACTTCAGAGCAGGGACTCAGAGAAGCACATAAGGATCATCATAAATTAAGCTGAAACTAATGTAGTTAATTACTTCCCAATGGTGGCTGGGGACACAAACCTCAGTAGAATGTAACAACTTCATCCTGGCAGTTGGAAAATGCTCCAGCCTGTCTGAGGTTGTGGGGCTCAGTTTAGGGATGAGGTTTCATGATCTTTATGCACAAGGTCAGCCTGAGTTGCCTGACAGTTTTTTTCTTCCGGTGAATGAAAGGGATCTATATTTTTGTGACAACTTTGTAGATCAACCTGAGACATAATTCCAATCTAAGGGCACTCCTGAGCTCCTAAATGCATCAATGACAATCCAAAATTTAGAAAAATGGTGCAAAAACAAAGTTTATGAAATTGCATTTTTCCTTGCCAACTTCATGCTCCTTTTTATTCCTTATTGTTGTGGTTTAGCCCCGGTCAGCAACTAAGCACCACACCACCGCTCGCTCAGTCCCCCCACTCAAGTGGGATGGGGAGAGAATCAGAAGGGCCAAAGTAAGAAAACTCGTGAGTTGAGATAAGAATAGTTTAATAATTAAAATAAAACAGCAATAATAATAGTAATAATAATAATGAAAAGGAAAACAATGAGCGAGTGAGATATGAAGCCTTGGAAGAAGGGAAAGAGGTAAAAACCCCAACCAAAACCAAAACTAAACAACAAGTTCTGCAACCGCTCACCACCCGCTGACCGACGCTGCCAGGCCCCGAGCCGCGATCGCTCCTTCCCCCGGCCAACTCCCCCCAGTCAATATACTGGGCATGACGTGACATGATATGGAATACCCTTTGGCCAATTCAGATCAGCTCTCTTGGTTGTATCCCCTCCTCTCCCGGCTTCTTGTGCACCCGGCAGAGCATGGGAAGCTGCAAAAGTCCTTGACTAGTGTAAGCGCTACCCAGCAACAACTAAAACATCGGTGTGTTATCACATTATTTTCATACTAAGTCTAAAACACAGCACTATACCAGCTACAGTGAAGGAAATTAACTATCCCAGCTAAAACCATGACACTTATCTTTGATTTTTATTGGCATAAATGCATTGGGAATGTCTGTCTTCAGCTGAATTCTCAGGTACAAACATGACTGACTATTCATGCATAATTAAGAGTATGCTCTGTTCACTAATCATTAGTAGCCATGCTCTAATTGTGTATCCAAACTCCAATAATCAACCGTGAGGCAGAAAAACTGCAATGCAATTGAAATGACCAGTTTTATGTCACAAGCAGCAAATAGTCAAAGTTAACAGCTCACAGGCAAAGACAATATTTTCCTTCTAAATCTTCAGGTGAGGACTTTGAAAATCAGTCTGTCATGAAGAATCAAGATAATTTCATGAATGATTTGTGAACAACAACAAAAAAGCTAAAATTATCCTATAACCCATTTATAGTGAATAATTCATCCAGTCCTCTTAACATCCATGCTAATACTGTGTCGCTAACCCAACCAGTTACTCTATTTTCAGGCACCAGCAGAGGCATCTCTTGACATACCATCTTGATAAAAGTGACATACAAACAGACAAGTCCCAGTCCTCCTTGTGGCGCAAACTGCTGCCTCCATTAGTTTTGACAGAGATACTCCAATTTCACCAGCTCAAAATCTAGAGCTAAGTAATAATGTCAACAGCCATTGTTTGTTTTCCGAAGGACATATGTATATTAGCTTTTAATAGGTTTAACAGGCTTTGTGTACAGCTTTTATATACAGTTATGCAGCTTACTGTACATACTTATGTTCTGATTTCTGCGGTTTCCCACTTGTTGCTCCAAGTTTTCTTTTCCTTTGTTCCCTTAATTTCCATGCACGCCTCTCCTCAGCAACTTTTCCCTCGTGCTACTTTGTCTTTCCAGTGGTTCCCCATCTAGTTGAGCATGCAGCTTTATCTTTATTTCACTGCCAGTGGTCTGTATTAGTTAGTACACACTGACATTTTGGTTTCCTAGGGTTATCTCATGATAGTCTGCACCCTGTGTCATGACATGTTTCCTTTCACGTCTGATACCTGCACCTCATACACACATAACTTTTAACTTGTTGATGTTTCTAGTCTATCTTGTATCTGCCTGTGGGCAATCTAGTCTTCCTCCATATTCTGGGACTGGTGGTGATCTATGGATCAGATATGGCTTCTGTGAGGACCAGCACCACCGTGCTTCAGAAGCACTTGGTAAAAATTGCATTAACTATACTCCATTTTGAGCCCATGAATATCCAGCTGTCCAGTCTCCATGTAAGCCTTGCTATTTTTAGTTTGGTGCCTCCTACATTTTACCTCTTGCAGATTTTTCTAGCATTTTAGTTCATTTCCTTAGTGAAAACATATGGCAAACAGATGCCTAAGCAGGGCCCCAGGCACCCATCTCTTTTTCCAGACTTTTCAGGATATCTGGGAAAATTCTGAGGTTTATCCTGATATGCATTGCACTTGCAATTTATTTCAAGTGCTACCTTGTCAGTGACAGGCTTCCTAAACACTATTGGTTTTGGAGGTGTGTAATTTTAAAATCAAGTTTCTGCCTCTATTTTTACTTTTTGTTCAGAGACAAAGCATAAATAAACTAACCACCAGGTTTCAAAACTGGTAGCAGCTGGGTATCAGTCAGAGGAAGCAAGGATGATCTAAAGATCTTTCTCCTTCTCACACGCACCTCTCAAAATTGAAAATACATCAGCCGTTCACCTACAAAAATCAGTTTACCAGTCCCTCCCTAAACCTGAAGTAATGATTTCTGCACAATGGCATGACCATGGGTCTGTCTGAGATAAAAGGGAAATGATCTCAAGACTTGAAAATGCTAAATCTAGCTCTGCTTAAAAATTGCTTGTCCCCTCTGAGACCCAGATTTAGCTATTTTGCATAGATTATGAGAGTGCTGAGCTTGGGCAGCAGCCCCTCACTTGCTGTGGCCAAGGCAACTATTCCATGGGAGAGAGCATCCTCCGAACCAACAGGAAAATGGAAAAGTCTTCCGTAGAGCTGTTGGTCTCTGTCATACACCTTTTCCCCAGGTATCAGCCTTGCTTTATTCTATAATTCTTCTCTCCCCTTTTCCATGCCTCACCCTTTGTTCTACTATCCTATGGCAATGCATTTAAAATTAATATTTCAATATGTTGAAACTATTTCTGAATTTTAAAAGTGCATGTATGTTCTGGAGAAAGTTTATTTTGGTAAGGGGGGCTATATGTGGATATTGGCATTCTTTATTAAGACTGCTTTGTAATCAACTGCTCACATGGGACCTAAAGGCCAAGAAATAGCATAAATGTTTTCCCTTCTGCTCTGACCCCTTCCCAGGTTTCACTCATTCCAGAAACACGAAACATTGAGCACAAAATTTAAGATGCAATCATGTGCTGAGAAGAATGTACTGAGAGCCAAGTGTGTGCAAGGTGGCAGATTTACCCTTATAACTGGATCTATCTCCCAAGCATGAAAATACCCAAGGTGCGTCAAGATTTGCTCCAGATATCAGACATCAGAATGTAGATTTATTCACAAAATGCAAATGTTTAATTTAGAAGGTATTTAAATGAGCAGCCTCTTGAATTTATTGTCATACTTTCTTTTTCTTTTCTCATTAAAAATATTGCTCTTTTTTTTTTTGTACAAAGGATGAGAATGCTGCAATGCACCATTTTCTGTATCAATATGCAACAATCTATTAATGTTGAATTATATGATTTTACTGTTTATAAGACATGCAGTGGAAGCCGATACATAGGATGAATGAAGTTGCTCTGAAAGGCATAGCACATAGTCAGGAATGACTATCAACTCTGAGGCCACAGGGCTCCTTCAGAAGTGATTTGCAGGTATCTTGCTCCATATTTTATATCAAAATTATCCAGCAAAAAAAGAAACGTAAAGCAACAAAATCAATGCCAAACTGGTTGTTGTATGTGATTTTCAAGGGATGTTTCTTTTTCTCCCAGATAATTTGTATCAACATAAAATGTTCCTTATAAATGAAGGATCCCTTTTTGTTGTCCATAGGGAGGAAGGGCTAAATAAAATAATGACACACTAGCCATTGTAGGGAATTTCCAAGGGATACTTAGTTTTTCTTCCACACGTATCTCAACAGATAATATTCCTTACAGATAAAGGAGCCTTTTTTGCCATCTTTATCCACGGAAGGACTAAAGAATGTAGAAAGTTTCATCATGCCAGGACACAAATGTGACCACTGGAAAGAAGCAAAGCTCTGCAGTCCTCCCAAAAGATGACTTTTTAGTATCTACAGAGCATCTTCCCCAAACTCCAGCTGATTAGCTGCCACTTAGTTGCTATAGTTGCTGGTTAGCTGTGCAACATGGGCAGCAGCCACCTGTGGTGACAGTGACCATCCCGACAGAGCTGCCTGCCTCCAGCTGAGACCTCCCAGGCACGCTGGCTGGCAGGGCTGCTGGATGCTCTCGGACCGGCCATCCTTTTGCATGGAAAAGGGGGAGAAGACTCTCGCTTCACCTACTTCTCTGTAACTTCAGATGTCTCTGCAAGTCTCCCCACACCAAATGAGGGACTGAAAGTACTCCTTGTTTTGTGCCCCAGGCTCTCTGACATAGGCTGTTGAACCATTTCCACAGTACTCTCTTGATAACATGCTTCTCAATTTGCTTCAGTGTTGCTTGCCGCCATTTTACTATTAATTACTTATTACCAGATTTGTGTGTGAGCAAAGCATTTGGTAGCTTGTCTTTAGTAGCCACGTGGGGCAGCTACAGACCAAAGGTGTCGGTCTCCACTCAGTACAGAAGAAATCGTGTGTCACCCTGTTAGTGAACGCCTGCTCTGCCTGTAGTCTTTTCAGCCTGTGCCAAATTCTCTTTCATCTCTGCCTACAGTACCATGGGGACCACAGGAGAAATGTGACTGGAAAATAATGTGATTTCTGGTTTAATTCGATGAAACACTTGTATTGGTTTCTAAAATGTACAGACATTTTTCCCCCTGGAATCACAATTTTCAAAGAAAACTGATTGCCATCACATGCATTAAAAATGGCTTTTAACAGTGACTTTATCAAATGTATTGGAATATTAGCAGGTATGTTACGTGCATAAATGTAATGTGTTTCACCTTCTCTATCTAATGCGAGAGCTTCTTATTTTCCATCCACCCACTCAGGTGCACAGTTATTCATTAGGTACAAAAATGAACTGCACACCTTAAATATATTCAGATTATTGTAAAACTGCCTCCACCTTGCTACCAGAATTGCCAAGGTAAAAATATCCGTCTCTTTCTCAAAAGATAGATGATGATAATATAGAAAAGTTTCTACTTTCAAAGTGCCTATACTAATACAAGGAGTTAATTCTATTTAAAAATAAATTCACACTTGAACAGTTGCTGTACTCGATACATGTATTTCACACACACACACACAAAAATGTTTAAAAAGTTATGTAGCTCCAGTCAAGCATTTAGAAGTTAGGAAATAAAAAAGCCAAGAAGAATCTTCTGTGCCTGAAGAAACTTCCCTCCCTCCCACCCCTTCCTATGTAAGTATTATGATATAGTCCTTAATTACTCGAAAATGTGCTTTTTTACCTCAGGAATCCATCTTGTTTATCCAAAGAACACCTTTTTCTCTTCAAATTGTTCTACCTGAGCCACCTGTGCCGTGAACACCTATAACATTATTTAATATCCCCTCTGTCCCAGTTTTCTAGGCCAATTAAGCTTATATTATGCTATGCTCCTGTCCCTCAGACCCCACTGAGAACTTCTGAACCCATTGGGTGGTTTCAACTGAAGAGTAGATGTTTTAAAGAAGAAAATCTTATCCAAGTTTCAGGACAACCGGGGAAAGGTGAAGGCCCTGTCAATGCCTCCACTGAAGTAAAGGCTGAAGGTGAACCTTGCTCTGCCACCAGAACTCAGGCAGCTCATCCCTGAGACCCCACTGTAAACCTGCCTTCACCCATCTTGCTGCACCAGGGCCACCCGCAACCCCTGCCACAGTCCTGCCACAGCCCTCACCCGGCCTCTCCTTTCTGAGCATCTCCTTTTCTTTGAAAATCATTTTGCATCCATTTTTACATAGATGAAATCTGGTTTTGCTCTTTTCTTCTTCTGCTTGCAACTTCCCATTGCCCCCAGCCTCATGCTTTTGTCTGGCTGTTTGTGTTTTGGCTCTATAGCTCTCCCTCACCTTGCACACTCAGTTTGCCATTAAAACCCCCCCTCTAAGCTGAACATTTGGGCTGTGCTATTTAGGCTGTGCTATTTACGCTTGCAGCCCAGAAAGTTGTAGTAAAAATTCTACACACAAGGCATATCAGGGCAATTTCAGTATTAGGTGGTAAAATTCCCCTTCTTTCTATGCACACAAGTCACCTTTCAGTCAATGTTTCCAACAACTGCCCAGTCTCTGATATCCTTCAGTGTAGCTGAAATGGAACTGGGTCACAGATCACACCAATAATGTCTATGTCAGAAAAAAAAATTATATATATAAAAAAACCAGCACAGTATCACCCATCAGCCATCTCTGCCAAACATGGATCTTGGACAACGTATTGTAATTTTGCTAAATAGTGTCAGTACAGATGTTTGCACATTGGCAGGAAATCAATTAAATCCCACTGTTCTCTTTATTCAGACTCATATTCCATTTTCTCTCATAAGACAGAGGTGTAACAGTAGATGGTGGATAACCTTTGGTGTATTCACAGTTGCTGTGCAATACATATATGCACATTATCACATCAGTTTTGCTGTATGTGCCTTTATCATCACTCCTCATCACTGCAAATGATTCAATGAAGCAGCAGGCAATGAAAACCCACAAAACCTTTCAGGTGCATTCAGTTGGCACTACCTGTAATACATTGCAGGAAATCTGCTTGTGTCCATGTATATCCAACCCATCTCCCAAGACTTGCCATTTCCCCATTTTATAAAGGTCCCAGTGTTAATTGCCTTGTACAGAGTGATATCTTTTTTCTTCCTCTGTCATTTTTTAGAGTCCTGATTTGATGATTTAGTTTGTATCCATATGCACTTAGTGACAAATAACACTCTGCCTTAGAAGAAAATGTCTATTGAAGGGCTGCAGTGAGACTGGACATCACTCTAGGGAAGAAATACTACAAAAACTACAGTACCAATCTCCAGTGTATAGCAAAAAGAGGAACTTAAACCCTGAAGTACATACAACTCTTGCCTCGTAACTATGGTATTTTGCATGACTTCCAGTATGTCAACATTGAAATAGGACTTTTTTTGTCTTAAATGAGTCAAATCCTGGTGACACTGAAATCAATGGCAAATCTTGACTTACTTTGACAAAATGTGGACATTATCTGAGAAATTTACATTAATGAAGTATGAGTTTTAAACCACGTCTGCATTCCTCATGCCTTTTGCTAATGAAATGATATAACAAATTGGTAAAAACATAAACAACTTTATATAGCTTGACATTCTATTGCTTCCAACTTCTTTTTATAACATCCAAAACCGTAAAAGAATAAAAATATAAATACATCTCTATAATTATGTAAATCTAAGGAAAATCTAACATTTTGCAATAAAATTTTAACTTTTCATACAGTTTTCTTCTGAAATGTTACTATTTGTTGTAGCACAGAGTCTATTACTCAGTCTTTGGAAGTTGCTTCAACAGCAACTGGGTAGATAGAATAAAACTGCTGAAGACTGCACCTTGTGAAGCAAAAAATACTACACAGCCAGTCTCAAAACCTACAGGCAGTCTTACCTTCTGAAAAGAGTTGGATGAGGTAACAGTCATGATGCTGAGAACCTAAGGTGTCCTGGATAGATGTGCTTTGGAATGGGTCCAGAAGGTCTAGGGCAGTCTCGTGGAAGAGAGAGGAAGAACATACCTCCCACCTGGAACTGATCATACAGAGCAAAATGTGCCATTGCCTTGCAATTCATGGTCAGGTCCCGAGCACTGAACAGAAAAAAAAGGAATTATAGCCTCAGATGTGCAACACATTTCTGCATTTCGTGCAAAACATCAACATTTTTGTTAAAGTGAAAAGCTTTGATGACTTACACGTTACATTGGCATGGTGATCACCAGTGCTGTCTGATGGTCTTTTGCTTCAGCTAAGGGTGGCAGTGAAAGTATATCTTTGACATCTCTTCCTCTCCTTACAGTACTGATGCCATTGCTACATATTATTATGAGTGCTTTTAGAACTGCTTCAGGGCTTCTAGGTCTGCTAGAGTGCAGTATAGACCCAGGGCATTTGGACAGTGGAAAAGGTAAAGAGCTTTTGGGATGAGTCATATGTAGGGGACCAGAGTTGGGGAAGGGCCGGGAAGGCCAGGAAGGACCAAGGTAAGAGACTAGTGGCAGAGTACTCTGAAGGTGGCGATGCAAAGAACAAGACCATTAATAACAAGAAACACATGTAGAGTTTGGGCCAGAAGAAGGGAGATCCCAGCATCCTCATCAGCAAGCTCATTCTACCACTCCCTGAAAGCCTCCTTCCTTATCCAAAGGATGCAGAGCCAAACTATGCTCCCACTTACGCTCCTTCTTTGTGGAACTACCTGTAAACACAACAGACTTCCACAGGAAGCACAAATTACTTTATTGCTTCTCCACTTTTATCTGCATGCAGCCTTTTTACTAGGACTCAGCATCGGTAGAGAGATTCTGCTGTTGGAAATGGGTATTACATGATCAGTGTCAATTGGTGGGACAACTCTTTGTGCTCAGTATTTGAGTTCCTATCATCTGGAAGGGAAGTCATAGAAGGTAGAGGGCTGCAGTACGGGAGTTCAGGAAGGACTAGCTTGCTCTCCTGAAATATATTTTGAAGTTGCTCCTGAAGTGGCAGAGGTATATGTAGCATAAGTCTTCCAGAGTAATTGGAGCCTAAAGTCATCTAAGGGAATCTTGTTTATTACATTTGAACATTAAGTTCTGCTGTGAGTCCATTAAGCTGAACAGTAAGACTGAGGTTCAACTGGTCCCAGGAAATTTCTTGAATCATCAGCTCTGAAACAGCCCTGAGAAACACATGGCACTTTTAAATTCCAGGCCAACTTTCATCTGATTTAATCAGGTGCTGAGAATTGTCTTCAGGAGGGCTGAACTCTAATTTGACAAACCCTGCAGTCACATCGCCAAAACCAGAAGTTTAACCCATGCAGCATTAGATTAAAAAGACACCAGTGTAAAATTTTAATGTTCACTCTGTCCTGGGTTTTGAACTATTTTCCACCAACATGTCTGCCAGACTTCCCAGACAAACAAATTGAATCTGGACTCACTCCTACTTTCACTGTAGTCCTTTCTCCCCCACTGTTCAGTGTATTTTGCTCTCATTCAGGCACTGCATCACTTCTGCCCTGCTTCTTGTCAGCCTCAGCATCTAGCCACCCTCCACACCAAGTTTGTCCTGGCCTTACCTATAAATTTTCTGATACTAGAAGCAAAAGTACTGGCAGATTCCCCATTTGCTTCCTACTTCCTGCTAAGAAAATCACAGCTGCATTGAGAATGAGAACTTAGAGGAACAACTAACGGACCTAAGCAACTACTTGTAAAAGTAAGTAGGTAGCAGGCTTTGCACCTAAATCCACAGAAATGTTGTCTCAGTTTCTTTTGAGGCCTGAGACTTATAAGAGCTGTTTTGTACTCATTACCTCCATCCTATTCCCTTTGAGACGGTTGTCCAGCTCAGAGATGACTCTCAGCGTGATCCAGTCAGATGGACTGAAAACGAGATCCAGTCATGGTAGTCAACTGATGCTATCAATGTGCAAGATTGCCAAACACGGTCTCTCACCAGTTAAAGGTTTTGCCAGTAATTTACCTATCTGTAGCTGATATGGAAGAGAACCATTCATAAATGATCGAAATCCATCATGTGGACAGTATTTGCTACCAGATTTAAAACTGCTAAAATAACTCACTCTCTGTACCACCCAAGCATTAAGCTAATGCCCCTCTTAAGCTTCTGTGACATCCAGAGCTTTTGCACACAAAGCAAATCTACATTCACAGGGCCCTACAGAATATTAATACAATTTACTATTTCTGAGGTGAGAAATGAAGCCATTTTAGTCACAATTTAGGGTTTAATTGAAATTCTAATAATGCTATATTTTAAATAACATTAAACATCTTTAACTAAAAATTGTCTTTTCCACAGGTTTATGATTTTTTTTGTATGACAGATGATTGTAACAGTGAAAAACCAATATTTTAATGGCTTATCTAAATACTAAACGAAGATGCAAATATTCAGTATGATGTGCAGGGAATTAGTAGTAGCATTAGCGGTAATGGGAGTTGCACAGCTAATTCTCCACACAGCTAGCTGAACATGTACCCCAAAGTACTCATCAAGAAAATCAAACTTTCAATTACATTTTAAACTAAAATAGGCTTTAGAGGCTTTCTTTCTCTGAGACAAAACTTTACAGTAGGTTTATCTCTACAAGACTGAACTTCAGGGCTTCACAGTGTTACTGCCATACTAAAAGTAAATAGAATAAGATTCAAGTATTATTTATAAAAACCATCCTTACTGTGGAATTAAGTCTCTTTGGATCATGTATATTTGTTTATGCAGCATCTCCACTCTACTGTTGCAGAACCTGAGTGCTCCACAGTTTTAGTGTATACATGATGCTGCCTGTGAGGTAGTGAAAAGGTCTACATGACTTTACAATAGAGCTGATATCCTTCAGCTTTGCATCTTTGACACTAGACCATCAATTTTATTTTTAAAGAAGTGCCGACGAGCACCTCTGCAGTAAAACCATCTAGCAGGGAAGAAAGAATCAAGTTTGAAATGTGAACCTAATCAATTTGTCTTCTGCTAGCGTTCCCCCTCATGGCTTAGATATATCTACAACCTCACAAGAAGCAGGAGACAGTGAAGGAGTTAATTGTGACTACCTTCTCATTTTCCACCTTTCAGAGAAAAGGGTCTGTCTTCTGCCAGAAGCAACTTAAACTTTTCAAGATAATACCAGCAAGCATCACTGTAAAGATCTAGGTCATGAGGGGTTTCCTAGGTACAAAGAAATTGATGGATACTGGAAAATGTGTAAGACAGAAAGAAGCAAAGCAGCACAGGACCAAAGAAGGTTCTCATGTGAGAACATATACCCTATGACTTACTAAGATAATGTTTCAGTTACATTTAAAATTGTATACCACTTGCCACATACTAGAAATGACAGATACTTTCTAGTAATAGATGTTGAATTATACCTCAGCCATTCATCCTTTTCACTTCTGACTCACCCTGACTTCTCCTACCAAGAACTGCTTTCTTGCGAGTGAAAGTATTCCTTTGTACAATTGCATTATTTATTATGTTGTTTTCAATCGTTTTCAGTGCAATAGTCAGTTCCTAAGCAAAGTGGCCTACCATTATGCTGACTATTATCACTCAAAGCAAGACTTTGGGGCTATAACGGAGACTTGAAGGAAAACTTCTCAGACATGGATAAAAAAAAAGAGGAGGGCACATATCAAATGCTAGGAATTACTAATAAAGGTGTAGACAGCAAAACAGAAAATACGATTGCAAGATTGTATGAACCTATATTCTGCTCATAAAATGAATACAGTGTGCAGCTCTGATCCTCTCATCTCCAAAAAAAAAGATA
>WEKW01010941.1:44972-57536 GCA_013389905.1 Sula dactylatra | reverse complement strand
GTACTCTATGGGGAATATCCTCTGCTTTCTAAATCCTATTTTAATGCTTTTTTAAAGCTTTGATCCTATCTGCCAAAGGAATTATCATTTCTACAAGTCACTGGAGAAAAAAAAGGTACTAATACATGACTACATACTTTGTTAGACAAATGCAAGGAACTTCTGTATTGTTTTCCTTCTCTTTCCCATCACCTCTGTCTTATTTTCTTCTTCCAATTAGGAATTGGAGGAAAAATAGAAGAGAACTGTGGAAAGGGAAGAAAGGCCAGAATTTAATTGGACTTCCCTTGATTTAAAATCTCTGGAAGTGGAGAACAGGGAAGAGGGTCTTCTGCAGTTTATAGTACTTAAAAGAGTAAGCTGCCTTTCTTTTGAGCACAGAATAAGTAGCAGTGATGCATGGGAAGTGTATACAAGGATAGTTACGGCTTGGAAGTCGTTTTTTCAATAAACCAGGTAAAGAGCACTAGCAAACTAACAAATGAATGCTTTAGCTCTGTGAAAATAAATGTTTTTTCAAAATTCTGTTGGAAATAATTTCTTTATATTGTAGCTATAACGAATCAACAGGTCAGAAGTTTTCTTTTACAAAAGCTTGTAAGTCTTTTATTCCCCACTTGTTCAAATCAGCTTGTTTTACATCTCATTGTTAAAAGGAAGAGCAAAAAAAAAAAAGTCACAGAGCAATTGGGTCTTACATGGTAGATGTACAATCCATTTGAAATCTGAAGGTATTACAATTTGAGAATCTCTTGTAAAGGGCATTTCATTTGCTTAATCAGCTGTTTTCTGATGACTCTTTCTTAGGGCTTGTTGAGTTTCTCTAATAAAGCTAAAAATGCAGCTAATGTTCTGTTGAAAAAGGACAGTAGGGTAACTGAGAAAAGGAATCTGTTTATTTATCTTTGCCTCTGATTTAAATGCCAAAGTCTACTTAATCCAATAGTAAAAAGGAAGTAGTGTTACCAAAGTCACTGATGCTCCTGAAATTCTAACACATGCAGAGTTGTTTTAATGTTTGGCTTATACAAACAAGAATATCAGTGATAATGTAAAAACTAGCTAGCAGTATATAAATAACACAAATGGTCTTATTTCTTTCTGTCCATCCACTGTCATATACTTAAATGCAGACACACACCCCAAGCCAAGTAAGTTTTTGTCAGACCCAGAGGGTCCCAATCTCAGACCTTTTCTTTCTATGTATATATTTAAGCACCAGGCACAACATTTTCTTATTCTTGAGTCATGTGCGAATATTACTCCTAAATAGTAATTATTGTAAGTCTCTGAAAAGCTTCTTGCAAATAGCAAAGTTGTTCTTTGCCACGATAACGGAGAAGTCAAGGTATTGCTACATGGGGAGAAAGTACTGAACAGACAGCTGACTGGTGGTTGTTACGGTCTTTAAATCTGACACACGTTTACTGGCAGCTTCAAGCATGCCAATGAGATTTGCCCTGCTTCTTAAAAGTGATGAATACATTCACTGATGAGCAGCCAGCCACTCTTTCGGTACCTTCTACAATGCAAAACAAAAAAGAAATTGTTTCAATAATGGGATTTCACTTCCTACAACAATGAAATCCTTTGTGAAATGCAGTGTGCCTGCATCTTCCTGAGCTGATCTCCTTAAGGATGCCCTTCTCTCAGATAACATCCTTCTGTGCTATGATTTTCACAAATGATGCCAGATTGCTTAACTTGAATTTTTTTAACTGATTTTTTTAATTAAATACAAATCTGGATCATGTGTAAGAAACCAGGAAGGGAAAGCAAAAGGCCAGCATGGCTGAGTAAAGATATGCTGGTCAAACTAAAGGGCAAGAGGGAGATGCACAGGCAGTGGAAGCAGGAATAGGTATCCTGGGAAGAGTATAGGGATGTTGCCCAGTTCCATAGGGATGGGATCAGGAAGGCCAAGACACAGCTGGAGCTGAACTTGGCAAGGGATGCAAAGAAAAATAATAAGAGCTTCTATAGGAAAGCATACCCCCTGATGAACAAGACTGGTAAACTGATAACAACAGACAGGGAGAAGGCTGAGGTAGTCAACAACTTTCTTGCCTCAGTTTTCACTGAGGCGGTCTGTCTTCCCACACCTCTTGAGTGGATGGACCTCAAGGCAGGGACTGGGAGAGCAAAGTCCCTCCCACTGTAAGAGAAGATCAGGTCTGAGACCACCGGAGGAACCTGAACATACCTAAGTCTATGGGACCCAACAAGATGCATTTGAGAGTCCTGAGGGAATTGACTGATGTAGTTGCCAACCCACTCTCCATGATATTTGACAAGTCATGGAAGTCAGGTGAAGTCCCTGGTGACTGGAAAAAGGGAAACATTGCATCCATTTTTAAAAAGGGTAGAAAGAAGGACCGTGGGAACTACCGACCTGTCAGCCTCACCTCTGTGCCTGGGAAGATCATGGAACAGATCATCCTAGAAGCTATGCTAAGGCACATGGAGGACAGGAATTTGATTCAATACAGCCAGCATGGCTTCACCAAGGGCAAATCTTGCCTGACTAACCTAGCGGCCTTCTATGATGTAGTGACTGTATCAGTGGACAAGGGAAGAGCTATGGATGTCATCTGTCTGGACTTCTGTAAGGCCTTTGACACAGTACCCCACAACATTCTTCTCTAAATTGGAGAGATATGGATTTGATGGATGGACTGTTTGGTGGATGAGGAATTGGTTAGATGGTCACATCAGCGGTTAGTGGTCAACAGCTCAATGGCTGGATCATTGAGAAGCGGTGTCCCTCTAGGGTCAGTACTGGGACCAGTGCTGTTTAATATCTTCATCAATGACATAGACAGTGAGATTGTGTGCACCCTCAGCAGAGTTACAGATGACACCAAGCTGAGTGGTACGGTTGACTCACCTGAGGGACAGGATGCCATCCAGAGGGACCTGGACAAACTTGAGAAGTGGGCCCATGTGAACCTCATGAGGTTCAACAAGGCCAAGTGCAGGATCCTGCACCCGGGTCAGGGCAAGCCTCAGCATCGTTACAGGTAGGAGGATGAAGGGATTGAGATTAGCCCTGCGGAGAAGGACCTGGGGATACCAGTGGATGAAAAATTGGACATGAGCTGGCAAGGTGCACTTGCAGCCCAGAAAGCCAGTTGTATCCTGGGCTGCATCAAAAGAAGCGTGGGCAGCAGGTCGAGGGAGGTGATCCTGTCCCTCTACTCTGCTCTGGTAAGACCCTACTTGGAGTACTGCGTCCAGCTGTGCAGCCCTCAACACAAGAAGGACATGGACCCGTTGGAGCAGGTCCAGAGGAGGGCCACAAAAATGGTTAGAGAGGTGGAACACCTCTCCTACGAGGACAGGCTGAGAGAGTTGAGGTTGTTCAGCCTGGAGAAGAGAAGGCTGTGGGGAGACCTTTTTGCAGCCTTTCAGTACTTAAAGGGGGCTTATAAGGAAGATGGGGACAAACTTTTTAGTAGGGCCTGTAGTGATAGGGTAATGGTTTTAAACTAAAAGAGGGTAGATTTAGACTAGATATAAGGAAAAAAATTTTTATGATGAGGGTGGTGAAACACTGGAACATGTTGCCCAGAGAGGTGGCAGATGCCCCATCCCTGGAAACACTCAAGGTCAGTTTGGGCAGGGCTGTGAGCAACCTGATCGAGCTGAAGATGTTCCTGCTCATTGCAGTGGGGGTTGGACTAGGTGACCTCTAAAGGTCCCTTCCAACCCAAACTATTCTATGATTCTATGAAATCATCGAAGTTCAACTGATGGAAAGGCATTAGCAAGAGTTTATTATTGCTGTTAAATTCCAGAATTTAACCTCTTTTCCCTCCACAAAGTGTATATATTAAAAAAACACATATTTTGATAGTTAAAGTATTTACAACCTCCAGGTTGTGACTACTGCAAATATGATCAGCTTGTAGTGTAACTTGTTGAAATTTAGGCCATGTGCTGGTGGTTAGTGCTGCATCACCCAGACATTGGGCCGTCTCCTTTTGAATTGAACTTTTCCGTCTTCTTCCCTGTGTTTCTGAAAACTGCTTGTCATATCATAACTTTAGCTGTGCTAGTTCCAAGTTTACTGGGCTAAAAAGGGAGTGGAAGACTTCCTGCTCTTGTCTTTTATCTTCTAGTTTTGCTTGTTATTGTCAGGATATCAGCATAGATAGTAACATTATAGAATATCCTAGCTGCTAAAGGGCATAGCATGGATTTACTCAAAGGGTAGGAGGCAAAACGGACCCTAGTCCTCTCCTCAAGTTAAAATTGCCTTCTATGTGTTTTTTTGAGATCCTCCCACTAACAGTAGCTACACCGCTCTTGTTCCATCTACAAAGTATTCTAAGAAGCTTTTCTCTAAAACATTTTGCATCCGTAAGATCCTGGATAATAGTATTTTGTCTGTGCCACATTCAGAGATTTTCAGTCTCTACAACTGAAATTGTTTTAAGAGCTGTTCAAGTCATGTTTAGGGTATAAAACAAAGCAACTCATTAGCTTGTATTTTACAGGGATGTAAATGAACAGGAACGTTCTCTGAACAAAGTAATGTTTTCTGCTTCTTTTCAATTCATTGTTCCGAAGGACCTATAATTCTGAGCAAAGCTTTCAAAAAAGCAGTTCCTAACAAAAGCTTCTAGTGAATTCTGTGTAATTATTTTTATATTAGTGGCTGTTGTCAGGACAGTTTAGATTTGCACACTGAGAGCTATAACTATCAGAGATGCTGTCTTGTTCAAATACAATCATGCTGTGTTTTGTTACAGTACTAAATAATCAAATTGGAATTTATTTCACTAGAAAGCTTTTCAAGAATAGCTGTCAAATTAAACTCTCTTTTCTTTCTAACAAAGACAGCTACCTTTGATCTTTGAGAGCTGTCCTCAGCTTGAAAACCTTGTTCCATATTAATATGCTACAAGAAATTCTACAGTTCTAAATGCGGTTGGAATATGAGACAAGTCTTGTTATAATATCTGTGTTGCAGTTGTAACTCATAACTTCCTCAGTGTAAGTTTAAAACCAGTTTTGTGATGAAGGATCATTACTTTGACACTTAGGTTAGGTACAGATGTTTCTAGAAAAATAAAAGAACAAACAGTACATTCATACAAACATTCTCCTGATGCTTGTCCTGATCCGACCTTGTCCTTACTAGTGATTACCTGTGTTGTTCCTGTCACCTGAGGTTCAGCGGGAGCATTCAAGCCTGTGTGAGCTGGGGGCAGCTTGCATGTAGGTCCCATAGCTGGGGTTACACCCCATGAACAGCAACAGACCAGTGCTTGTAGGCAAGTCCTGAATAGTGGTGATGCAAGCCTCCTCTCAATGAAGGAAACGGACCTTGCGGAGCCATCCCATGAGTAAACTGCCCGGTGGAGATAATAGGACCCCTGAGCATGTACTGTTATCTCCAACCTGCAAATTACTCCTGGTTCTTTTATCTTTACTGGTTATTTAAAATTTGTGTTTTATAGTTGGCAGGTTCAGGAACCTGACCTCCATTAGCTAAGCATGTCCTCCAGCAGTCTGTCTTGTGGTTGTTTTGTGGCTTTAACTGGCCTTTCCTCCTGCTACTTGTAATTGCCTCCCTCATGTAATTGATGCTTATCAGGTCTCTGTCCTCCGCTTCCCTTCAGCCCTTGGATACTTCATTGCTAGTTGGAATGAAGTCATGAAGCTTCTTCTGTTTCTTCTTAGGTCAGAAACCTTGAGCTGTCATGTGCCTGGTTAGCACCTACATCTGGGGCAAGAAGGGTTTGGAGTTTTTCCTCTCTCAGCCTATAAATAGGGCTTTCAAGATATTTTTGCCAGGTCAAAGCTGAAATACATTGGCAGGGACTTATGAAGATGCAGGTACTGCCAATGATGTGCTGTACACGATTTAGCAATCCAGACATTTCAATTCAGCACCTTTAACGTACGGTTAAATTCACTTACCAGAGTAAATGTCCCTGCAGAATATGCACTTAACGCTTGTGCTGCATGGGGAAGTTAAGGCTGTATAATGATCCTCATCACTGCAGCTTTATGGGTTGTTTTTTGTTTGGTTGGTTTTTTGTTTGTTTTTTTGGGGGGTTTTTTCTTTTTTTTTTTTTTGTTAAATCCTATGGAACTTTAATTTCCATGTAGCTCTAGCCCTCACTTCATAGTAGAAGCTCTTGGAGTGCTTCAATCTGTAACTTTTAATATTTAAAAATCTGGTTTTGATTAGCCAAATAGGTGAAATAGTAGGGTGCTAAGTAAGTAGTGCCAAAGTGTTAGGGTTAATGGGTCAATTCTGTAATTAGGACAGAATATATCAATACCCTTTTCCAACACATTGCATTATTGCCTGAAGCAAGAACAAACAGCTTCCCTAGATACACTCTTTGATCCTCACAGTTCTTCTGAGACAGAAGAACAGAAGAAGAGACAGCTTATTACTTCCTACTCTCACAGGGACCAACATCACCTCTTTTTTTTTTTTTCCTGCTTTGTTGCTTGTCATTTCACATCCAGTGTACAACAACCTTCTGCCTTACCTATGGTTGGTTGTAACATGTTAACATCTTTTTTTTATTGGGATAGTGGCTAGAAGGTAGCTGTGGCAAGATAAGCAGCATTTTAAGCAGTGAAATGATTCAGACAACACAAAAATGCAACACATGAATTCTTTAATTTGCTTTTCTCCAGCTTCTCTTGACTTAGGCCGTAACCTACATGCCTAGAAGTGCCCTTTGCATCTTAGGAGACCTAGGTGGTTTAGATTCACAAAACATGTTTAATGATCTTAGTGCGTGGGGTTCACCATTCTAGTCTTTTCTTACCCAGAAAACTCTTATGTCAGTCCTAGACAAAGCTGACTTATAATGGGGTTTGACCCTGTAATGGTTAACAGTGTTACTAACTGGATGTTGACATCCACGTGTTTGTGGCACAGTCCAGAAGCCCTGGAGAATTTAGAAAGCTTAAAGAAACTGTTACAATGGGAGTTGGGGGATGGAGGTGTTCCATAAGAACAAGCAAAAATGAGCCGCCCTTTCTTTTGAAAGAAATGCTTTCAAATGATCTAGATCTTTCATACCACACAACTTCATTATATGTAGAGGTAGGTTTGTCACCTTAAAGTCAAGCATCATTTTTTATATTCTTTTCAGTTGCTTATTCCTGTACCAAATTTCATGCTGAAAATAACCATTGGATGTTTTCACTGAGACAGACCTAGAGAAGAGGACTTTGTATTTTTCAACACGGATATAAGCTGGAATAAGTGTGTTGCTTTTTTTCATTATGGTTAAAGTCTCATCATATCCGATTGAGATTCAATCCTATAGGCATGTTTTCAACCAGTAATTATATTCTGATGCTGTACAGTATAAGGTGTGCCTCTTGTTTCTGTGTAAATTCCTCGCATTTTCGTCAAGTGTAAGACACTAAAAATCTCAGTACACCTACCCCTAGGGGAGATTTATTTGAGTCGTGGAGGTGCTTTACCTGAGATACCATTTGTACTCACCAAAGTCTACCTCAGAACTCAGGTATTGAGCAGGACTTTCCCTTTCAGTGCTACTTATGACTGTAATTGCCCTTCTTAGTAAAAATAAGATGATTTAATGTGTTAGAATTATCTGTCTGGTATACTGGTTAAGGCAAAGACCCCTTAGAAAAATGGTGTATATTCTTGTAATCAATTGTGTAATTGCAGTTGCCATGAATTTAAAGGAAGATAGATAAATTCAACAATTTGCTGATGTTTGAATACTTTATAGAGGAAGTTGAAATTGTTTTTACTGGAAGAGGGGCCATAAAAGAATGCCCTATCTTAGTTTTACACAGACAATCTCAGTTTTTGGAGAGAGAATTTCTGTTAAGGAAGACTGAAGCAATGGCATTTCTACACTGAGGAAGTAAAAGTGATCAAGATATCTAGAGAGCAATATATTGAGAGTGAAATAATTTTTTAAAATTTGGATCCAAATATATTTGTCGAAGTTTTTATTATAACTTTTTTTTCCTTCTTCCTTTCCAGAGTGAAGTTTACTTTCTAAATCCATTTTCTTTTTTACAGTCAGCTATTTTCTGTTAAGGCTTTGTGCTTGATTTTTACAACCCTATTGACTTTTTGGCCTTACGAGCTTTTACTCTTAATATGTTCATACAAAGATTGTGCCAAAGATGTGTCGGGAGCTTTAAGTTCTTAACATTCCAGTACACTTATCTGAACTGTGCAAGTTCAATATAGCTGCTTTTCTTAATGTTTGGTTGCAAGTAGTGATCTTTTTTAAACCAAAAGTGAAATACGTGTGAGTACAAATCCAGACACAAGGCCAAATTTAAACCAAAACCTGCATTTTTGTAAAGATTATGAAACAACAGATATGCCACATACTTTGAGAAAAGGAAGCTGCTGTTATATCTGCCTGATGCAGACTATATCCTTGATATGTAGCCCATAGTTTACATTCTTTTTGATTAATTTTTCAGTCTATTTCAGTTACCTCCCTTCTGCTTTTCTATCCATTTCCATATAAAACATTGTCACTCCTCATATAGCGTGAGAGGCTTAGTCTCCTCTTGGATTTAATTTGCCTTGCATGAGGAGAAAATCTGGCATTTTCTTTCAGTAATGTGACTTCATTTGCTCTGAGTCATTGAAAACAGAATAGAGCTTCCTGAATGGAAGTAGATCAGGACAAAATTCAGCTTCCTGAATGGAAGTAGATCAGGACAAAATTCATCTGAACTGTCCATGACACTGATTACAAACTGCCAAGGTTCTGGAAGGGGAGAACAGGACAGTATTTGTGAAAGTGCATCCTCCTCATATGTCTTTTTTCCTTGATTTGATTTCTTCTGGCAATTAAAAAGGTGAAACTCAATGGGTATGGATTTTTTTAAAAACCTTAAAATGCAAACACCATTTCTGAAAGCCTGCTTAACTTACGTGAAACTTGACTTCCTTCCTTTAGAAATGCTTTCTTATTTTTGCACAGAATCATAGAACAGTTTGGGTTGTAAGGTACCTTTTAAATATAATCTTTAAAGATCAAGATCATCATCCCTGCCCCCCCGCCGCCATAGGCAGGGACATCTAATGAGGTTGCTCAAAGCCACATCCAACCTGACCTTGAACACTTCCAATGATAGGGCACCCAGAACTTCTCTGGGCAACCCGTTCCAGTGTCATTTTCATTTAAATCCTGTGCAGTTTATTTAAAAAGGAAGAAAATGTGGTTTTCACTGAGTTTCATCTGGGCTAGGTCATGAAATTTGTGGTAGAAATGGTTATTTGATTATGTTTCTCTGAAGACCCCAAGGAAAATTGAAATAATTCCCTGCTGATAAATAATAATGACTGAATGTAGCACAAATGCATGTAGAATTCAAGTTAATCTTTAAAGAGAAATTGCTGCAACTACAAGTTGTGTGCTAAAATCAGTTATATAACAAAGCTTCTCTTTTTGATTATTGTGTGTTGTCATTTTTTTCTGAATGTAAGACTCTTGAAAGTGACCAGCTGCCAGCACTAACTAGAACTGATCCTAGTATAAGTGTATGCTAAGCAAGGACTCAATGTATTGCATGCTCTTTGCTAACCATACTGTACTATCTTCTAAAACTTTTATAATAAAATGTTACTGCAATGTGGAAATAATCAGAATCTAGTAGTTTTAGGGGTAATTTTGTGACTTGAATAAACATACAAACAGCTTTACTGATTCATATGAAGGACCTGTCTAGCCTGAATGTTGTAAACAGACACCTAAGAAAGAGTAAGAACTGAGCATGCATTTATGCATGTATGGTAATTACCCCCTGATGCTCTCCCAGCCTTCAGCTATTTTCAGCTCAAGGGATTTCCTAGGCTGCTTGTGATTGTCTGTTTCATATCCTTTAGTGGATCTTCCTTCCAATTCTCCATTCTTCCCTTGAATGCTTATATATTATTTCTCACATTCATAACATCCTTTGGAAAGATTTCAGTTTGTGTTTGGTTTTCATTTTGGGGTTGCTTTTGTAGTGTTTTGGGTTTTTTTGGTTTGTGGTTTTTTTTTTTTTTTAAACAAGTCTTGCTGTTCATTACCTGAATAAGCACCACCTTTTGCTTACTTTGAACCTGGTTCCCACTGGGAACCAGAGATTGATTCAATGATTGCACACACTTATTAGTAATTCAGCTCTTTCATCCTTGACTTCACACAAAACTCTGAAGTGAATACCATCTCATCCTGGTATTTGTTTCTGTTCGTTCTGTCTAGCTGTTCTCTAGCCCCTGTCCATAGTTGTTTTAGAAGATAATTGAGAATAAGGTAATACAATAGCAGATTTCCCCCTTTTCTTTTAACGGGCATGGTTCTTGAGGGCTCGATAATATAGCAGTTTCCTCTTTTACCTTTTTTTTTTTTTCTATTTGGCAATGGTTTAGATTGTGCTTTGGAGGAATCATTTAGTTATTTTGCATACAGTGATGGAATAATGTTACAAAAATATTAGAAGACTGTATCAAGATCATTGTTTCTGGTACTTAAAAATCACTGGAGAGTATCCTGGAAGATTCAAGCAGGTCAAATTCTGCTTGCACATTAAAATGAAGCTGGAAATTGAAGATGCACTAGTTATTAATCAGTGACATGTCTTTTAATTAATTTTACCCACAGTACAAGTATCCATCTCATGTTTGACTTCTAAATGGTATACCTATAAATACACAAAACTGTCATACTTGATTTCTTTTCACTTGTGCTCAGTGAAAATCCGCTTTATTAAAAGCGGATATTCCCATTACGCTAAACTTGAATTTCACTAGGTGAAAGCATACATTCTCTATTTCAGCTAAATCTAGAAATTTAGAAGATGCTCCTAATTATGATGCTGTTCCTCCTCCACTTTCCTAGTGTTTCACAAGGAAAGTCCAACTGTTTCCAAGTAGTTCTAGTAACGTTTGATCCTGATCTAGATTAGTTTTCACTTTTTAGAAATAGATTTAGCATCTTCAAACAGAACAGGGACTTCCCTACCATGCCACCACAGTCACCACCAGTGCTGCTTCTCTCCCCGTTCTCCCACAACTGCCAATCAATCTTTCTTCCTTTCATCAACTATACAGTTTGTGGTTTGTGTCAATTGAAACTAAGATAAAATTACCATTGATCTCATCCAGAAGATCTGGTTATGGTCTGACAGAATACTTAGTATGTTAATGTATTAATGTGCAAAGAATTTCAATTTAAACATGCTAGCAGTATTTAATGACTTGTATACTATGTAATGCTTAGGTAATGCCTGTATTGGATTTGTAGTTTGAATGTGTTGATGAAGATTTTAATTTCTCAGAAGCCTTTCCAACAAGCAAAAACTAAGATAGAAAACTTCGGAACACTCTGTTAATGTAAAATACATTGAGATCTTTTAGATCAGAATGACAGATCTGAATGCTATCGATCTGGGAAGCCTGCCATTCTAATTGGAAGAACACTAACCTCTTGTTTTTTGCTTCTTCAAAGTAATACACCTTCTTTTAAGTGTAAAAAAAGTAATGTTGTAATCAGTTCTTCAAGGAGATATTAAACAGAGAAATGTAAAGATTAAAAGTGAAAGAAAATACATTAATATTGCCTTAGATTAAAAGAGGAATGAAATGAGGTGAATCTAGACACCAGCTTCAGTATAGCTGGAGATGCCATTGTAAAGACCAAAAAGAGCTAACAGATGAGTAAAAGCCCCTAGAATTGGTTTAGTATGGCAGATAATATCGGGCTTTTAGAGGGATGAAGCTTTGCTGGTTTTCTTGATTTATAAAAGCAATTGTTATTATTTAAAATCTGAGAATACTGATAAATTGTGGGTGTGGTACTATCTCTTGTTTGGAAAAGACGACGAAAGTCTACTAAAGTACTAAAAGCAAAAGGTAAGCAAGTTGAACTGACTTTTGCACATTTTGTGTTTGGTTTGGTTTGGCTTTTTATAGGTGAAATGAGGAATGATTTATATATCACTGTAGAAAGAGGAGAATTTGAGAAAGGAGGGAAAAGTGTGGCCAGAAATGTGGAAGTGACAATGCATGTCGTGGACAGCAGTGGTCAAATTTTAAAGGTATCTTTGCTGTATGTTTTTCCTTGCTGTAGTTAATTTTGATACACTTTTTCAGATGTGAATCATCTTTTGTGGTATTGTTTGAAGAGTACAAAATTGCTTTAGAATGGTCATGTTTATCTTTTGCTGTCTTTAGATATTCAAAGTGTTTCCATTTTGCTTAAAACCTTTATAAAATGCATGTTTGTTTTATTTCTGTGATCAGTTACGTGATTCAGATAAACACATATGATTGCCAACCAAATAACTAATGATTCCATAAGATGCTGGAAAATGTTGCAGCAAGATCAAGTTTTGGAGAATTTTTTATTTTGTAATAATTTTTCTTAGTAGCTGTGCATTTCCTCATGTTACCCAGAACATGTTTCAATCATTTTCAATTTTTTGTCTGATTTTAATAAACAAGAGATCCTTGATGCAAAAGTCACCACTGTGTATCAATAAAAGAATAAATTAACGTTCCTTCTTTTCTTCAGATTTGATTGTATTCTGCTGGTGATA
>WEKW01010941.1:1450-34128 GCA_013389905.1 Sula dactylatra | reverse complement strand
CTAAGTAAAAAGAAAAAAAGGCGCTTTTTTTTCCTTTTGTCTCACATTTAGGTTCACATAATAAATTTGCTGCAGGACAGCAAGTTTCACCACTTTAAGCCAGTAATGGATACTTACATTGAAAGTCATTTTGCAGGAGCACTTGCATACAGGTGAAGTCTGTACTTTTTCTATCTGATTTGAATACTGACAGTTATTGGTAAACTAAGCAGAATCAATCACTACGTTTAATTTAACGGTATTGTTAGTAATAAAATGCAATGCTTACATGAATACCCAGGTTTAGGCCATTAAAAAAGAGTAAAATTAAGTTAACTGAACGGTTACTTGCTAATGCTCTAACACTGGCTTCATTTTTAAATCTTTTTCTTTAGTAGATTTTTTTGTTTGAATTATTCTGAAAAACATAGAGGCCTTAACATCATCCAGCTGTGCAACTGTGTTCACTGTCTGTGTAGAGCTGTGCACTAATAAGCATCACTAACTCTGCTGTACTCTCTCTATTTACTACCTAGACTTCCATTAAAACCAATGCAGTTTAATGCGACTGCAAACCGATGCATGGAATAGCAAGGATAGTCCATGCTGGCAGGGACTCTTCTGGCTTATCCGAGCTTGTGTATCCCTGTCAAAATCATTCTACTCTGTATGTAATTCTGGTATTATTTCCTGTTCGTTAGAGATCTACTAGGTGGCTTTCAGCAAACTGAAAACTAAGTGTAATATTGGGCCTGTGGTGATTAGTGAAATCTAGTCATATTTTTTTTGTCAGTGTTTCTCATATGACAGATATTGGTTTGCATTTTAAATGCAAAGTTAACCTTTCTCTCACTTCTGTGTTATAATACTTTCTGATGTGGTATTCTAGAGATCTTATAAAAGTACTCAAGTGGCATATCGATCGAGTCACCGAAGTGGAGCTGCACGAGCACATACAGGAAGTACTAAAGGTAATAAAAATTGTCAAAGGCAATTATGTATTTGAATGATATATTCATACAGTGCCAACAGGTTTAACTTAGGAAATGAAGCAGAATATGTATAAATGATGGAATGATAGTACTAATTCTAAGGAGCTGCAGACTCTCTCAGTGCAGTCAGTTTATTCATCGTTCTCTTTTGTCAATAAGTTGATCAATGGAGCTTACTAACACTAGACTCTGGAGCTCTGTGGTCTATACTGAATGACATTCATGCTGACTTAACGGTTCAAAGCTGACACCGGGGAATTCTACTAAAAATGGTGATTTTGGTTGGTCTTGTCCTGTTTTGTACCATCAACAAAGCACAGCATGGAGGCAGGCTGAATTGTACAACACGATAATCCCATTTGGGACAGGTGCTACAGTCTGGAAATAAAATTTCAATGTGGTATCCTTCTTGGCTTTTCTATGCAGCTGTTAACTTAGGTGTCTTGCTAATAAGAAAGGGCTGTATTTTTAACTTACATTCCAACAGTTTTACAACTTCATTTAAGCTTTTTTTTTTTGGTGTTATCTGGTTAACAGTTGACAGGGAAACAACTTTTAACAGGCAGAGAAATTCTAAGAACAGCTCAAAAGTTTGAGCCTATTTATTATATTGGCCTTGTATGTTTATGCAATACATGTTTTTGTAGCCAAAGATGTGCAAGGGATGGGGGAGGGGGGCAGTACTGAGATTTTGCAGGTTTCCATTTGTTAAAAAAAACAAGTGTCCCCTGATTTGTAGAGCTTATGAAAGGCAAGGGAAAAGCAATTCTGGGTATGTGCTTTTGAAATGTTGTTAGAGCTTCAGTAGAAAAATTGGCCAATATTAAATAACATGGTGTCCTGTTTCAGACCCTTGCCATTATTTGAATCATATAATCATTGCATGTGTTCTATTTAAAGATGAGCTGGTTCGTTTACGAGTTATCTCTGATTTTTACATTTGTAGGCACAGGAATATATTTTTAAATATATAGTTCAGTCTCGACGATTATTCTCTATTGCCACTGGTGGACAAAATGAGGAGGAATTTCGCTGCTGTATTCAAGAGCTTCTTATGTCAGTACGCTTCTTCCTTTCCCAAGAGAGCAAAGGAGCTAGTGCTTTATCCCAGCTACAAGTAAGTTTTCAAGCATGCCTTGCTTACTGCCACTTTCCATGTCCAATATAGAACACGTATGCGTGTCCTTACCTATATTCCCAGGAAAGAAAATGTGGTTTTGCTAGAGCGAAATGGCATTTTCAACTCATCCTCATACCTTTTGTCCTACAGCATGATAAGTCTTTCTGAACTGTATGTTTTCATACTAAGCCGGTATCTTTATTTCAATTGAGGCTACATAAATTGACTAGTGCTAAAGCGCAGAGGCAATGTACACAGGAGACGGCTCTCTACATTAAGTGCCATAGATTTACCAACTCTACATCTCATAGATATACCGTCCTCTTTCCCTGTTTCTGTAACCAAAGGTGTTTAAGACCTGTTAAGAATTATTAATTTCTTAAGCTCTGTTTTTTAATTTCTTCTATGAAAATGGTAAATCAGAGAGAACAGAGTAGAGAGGTGGTTCTTCCATCTCGTATTATGTAAACAGGTGGAGTGGAAAGATAATAGCAAAGTGATATCAACAACCACGTTTGGAATTCTTCTTTGGTATCTTTAATCTTGTATGTCATCTGTTCTGACACCAGTGTGAAGATCAGAGGTATGAGTAGCTTTTCTCAGTCAGCATGATTTGGAGAGGAAGAAGGGAATGTCAATTCTAGCTTCCTTTCTCTGGCATTGCCCTCCTTTCTTTTCCAGTGTTTTGCTTCCATATTCATTATACTCACCAACAAATTTCTAACCCTACTTTAGGATTGTTGAAGTGAATCAAGACTACCAGTACTGTCTCACTCCAAAATAAAAATATCCATTATTTGAAAAATAGAAGATCTGGAGGCTGTTATATTACTTATTTTAAAACAAAGCAAAACAAAACAACTCTGGTCAAATCTTTTTGTTCTGATATCAGCTGGCTTCTGCTATCCTTTTAAAAATTTCGATCTCACACATAGATTGTGAAGAATCTTTAAAGTATAAATATTTTTGTTCTAACTTGAACTTTTTACTTTCACTTTGTCCTGGGAGAAATGAACAGTCATTAAATAATGCTTAAAGGAAAATAGTCACAAGTGTAAGCCCATTAATGAATGTGAGGATATTTCTTCTGAAAATATGACCATTTTAAAGCTACTAACTACCCTTAAAATGTAAAACCAGGCATTTTTCTACAGTTACTTGAATTTCTATAGTTATTTAAATTCTATAAATGTAAAACTATGCTGCAGTATTTAACTGTCCATTTTTGCCCTTTTCCTCTAGGCTGTATTTCTCAGCTCATTTCCATCGGTGTACTCTGAACTTCTGAAGCTCTTTGATGTAAGAGAAGTAGCAAATTTGGTTCATGATGCTCTGGGCAGTTTGCCAACAGTCGTGCATGGTGATGAATCCCTTCAAGCTGTTAAACTGCAGAGTATTGGAAAAACTGTAGAGAGTCACCTGTACACCAATCCAGGTAAGGGCAGCCTGCGCTGCCTGCAGATAAGGAACTCAAGTTGTGTGCTTGGTACATGGGCCAGCAGGTGCGGAAGGGAAGAGTGTTGCTCGGAGTAGTGCTTCCTAAGGAACAATTCTTGAAGCACTGCTCTGTACAAGCTGCTCATTTACAAGAACACAGTTGGTTAAATTTAGTGGTTTGTTTTTTAGAGACAAAGACTCTTAAAATATAGTTTTTTGATCTACTGCTGGCAATATGTCTGTGAGGGAAGTTTGCCTTATACTTTTTAAGTAATTATAAAGGAAAAAGCTTTACTAAATTGATTTTTTTCTCCTTTTTTTCCTCCTTTGGAGGCAGTTCAGCAACCAGATTGTCACTTATCCATTAAGTCTTATTTATGTAACTCTTGCTAGTTCAGCACTTTCGATCCTCCGTTTCTTAATGTAGCATAAAAAGGTTACGCATCTCCAAGTGATGGTGCATAAAGTACTTAACAGCATAGTTATTTGCTACGTGGAAGAAAAAACTGCTGTGTGGTGGTGAGCCTGACAGTCTGTATTTCTAAGTGAAACCCATAGAAGTGACCAAATATTAAATTTGAGATAAACTAATTTGAAATAAAAGAATTAAAATAGAAGAGATTTAAGAAATTCTAAAAGTGTTAATTTATTCACTGAAAGCCTTCTTGAGACCTGTTTGGGTACTGGCTGATGGAGTTCAGTAGAGGTAGTAACTTTTACCATCTAAGGCATTCAAGATAAACACATTACAATGATGAAGGCTCTGCAAAAACCACCAGGCTATGTATAAATATTTTGAGATGCTGCCAAATAAAGGAAGAGAACTTAGAGCATTTTTTTTAAATGCTTTCAGTGATTGTACTTTAAAAGCATGAGCTCAAAGAAATGGGTAAGAAGTATTGGATCTGGGCTGCTTTGCTTCACTCTGCTTGCAAAAACAGCTTTCCCTTTCCCTTGTGAGCCTCCACGGCTGTTCCTTCCAGAACAGTTAGCTCTCCCTAAAACTGATTGATCAGACCTTTGATACTCTGGGTAGATGATGACATATTCACGGAACAATCTTAAGGATGCTCTAACTTAGGTTTTTCATTTTCCAAACTACTTAGGGAACAGGTAGCATCATTTCCATTTTCCTCCCATTATCTCGGTTAGGTCAGCCTAACCAGAAGATCCAAATGAATGAATGTAATTAGAGAGAGTTATTTAATGCCACGTAGGGGACTCCTGGGGACTTTCTTGGAACTGTAGATCTACTTTCAGCTGTATGACAGGTTTTTTTATTTGCTTCCTTTTGTAAAAGTGTTAGTTTTTTATTCAAATCAAGTTTCATTATTAAGAAGTCATTTGAGTTGGTGTGGCTATAATAGCAATGAATATTACATGTTAAATTTTACAAGGAGTGTGGGTTACACAGAAATAGAACATAAATTTCTTACACCACAGGGAAACTGACATGAAAGACATCAGGCGGTAATGTGAGCTCCCAATGTCCATGACAGGAAGCTCAGGCAAACACTTCTGCAGTGTCATTTCAGTCATCATTAAGTTGAAGGGTCATGCAGAGATCAGCATCTCGGTCTCTTTGCCTTTAATGTTTTATCTCTTTAAAATACAAAAATATAAGTGGACTTTTCCCCAGTCAATCCCTAGAAGGAATTCCTATTAAGATCCTCTTGGAAAAATAAATATTGCATTACACTATAGTAATGTGCAAGGTAAACTGTACGTCCTAATGTAATGCTTGCTGCTGTGAAAATAACCGATTTCTGTCTCCCAGATGAAGATGATGAATGCTGCAAGCTGCGGTGCTATCTAACACCTTGGAACTAGATGGAATGCAGGAAATAACTATTTATTCAAATGTCTAAAAATGAGGAGAGCACTTCTTCGATAACATTTTCTGTTATCTGGAGCTTGCTTGTAAACAAGTGAGAGTAGTTTAGCATGGGATTTTTATGCATTTTGTGCTGCAAGGGCCTGAACAACTAACACGTTAGCTCCCACTGCTGCAGAAATCAACTGACACTAAAGCTATGCTTTCACTAAAATTGGGAGGTATATTTGCTATATTGTTAAAAATAGAAACATCAGATGTGGAGGTTGATTTAAAGTGCCCAAGCACAGATGTTTAGTACAGTTTCAGATGTATTCGATGCATCTGGTCTCTACCTGCCTCTCTGGGAATGCAGGTTATATATTGTATTTACTGATCATTTGTGGATAGGGTGTCTGAAATGGCTCTGTATTGAGGCTTTGATATTGCTTGCTCAGAACTTTTTCTGTTTTAGTGATTTTAAGCTTCAGCTCTTCCTGTAGGTAACAACTACAGAGATGTTATAAGGTCAACAGCAGTTATCCACCTAGCTCCTGTGAAAATTTAGTGCATGTTAGGGCCTTACTTTCCTTCTATTTTTTCATATTGACTTCTGCATGTTTGTAGTACACTGCATTGGGTGTCTAAAAAGAAACAGATGTCAGTTTTCCTGCTGATAAAGACTGGCAGTATTTTTATTCCTCTTGGCCTTGCTTCCAGTCTCCTGGTATTTTGGGTGTAACTCTTTGGACGCATCCCTGTTGATAGTTGTAGAATGGCCATATTGATGACCTACATCTGCCTGTATACAGAAGATTTTCTACCTTTGTCATTTCCGATACATCAGTAGTCTAGCACTCTCATTTGTTGTTTTTTATTCTTTAAATATTATTATAGCTTGCTTTGGGGAAGAGTTAAATCTGTTTTGCTGCGAAGAGTTAAGGCTACTAACAGAGAAACACCTCTTGAACCATGTCCTTCTTGACATGGTTAAACAGGAATTAGCAGAACACCAATAATTTTTTTTTCTCTAAGGGCACTACTTTGAGCTTGCAAATTCAATAGCTATGAAGACATGAGGTGTGTAAGTGGAACATTTCGGTTTCTTCCTGCAAAGAGGATGAGTTTTCTTGGAATCACCACTGATCAAACAGGTCAATTGCCACAAGAGAGATTACGTTAGTAGGTAAAGTCCTAAAATATCTAAAATCCCATATTGATAAAGCCTGTATCTTAGCCCAGTTATAAGCTGTGGTGCAGCTCTTTACCACATGGAGAATGTTCTTACAAGGCAAGAAACTTTGCATCTTCCTGAAATATGAGGATTTGGATCTCTGCACAAGAGTAGCTGGCTAGGACTTTTCCTTTTAGTGAGGCAAACTGTACAAAACAGAGGATTTAATTTTCTGACCATTTACACTATAGATATAGTATATGATATCTATATATGAGATATGTATTATGAAGCTAGGAAGAGTGCTGAGTTGATGTTTTAAAGACATCTTAATGTCTTGATTTTATTTATTTCATATGTAAAGTTTTATGTATTTTATATATAACTAATTCTGTATCTGTTTTTTGTTTTACTTACTTGACGCTGAAACCCACTATTAATAGATTAGAAAAGTGATAATTATCTGTTTGTTTTCTTTCTGAGATTGCTTCCCTCAGTCTGTCTTTGTGAATGAGTTCATCTATGAATTGCATCCTGTATATCACAGGAGAATGTACGTGCAGGAAACTCTGTGTTTCAGTAGTCATTCAGAGATTAATATCTGACACAGTCAGTGAGAATAATTTAATATCTTTGAACTGCCTTGTGGAAAGGACATTGTTACATGTTAGACTTCCTGTGGGAATGAAAAAAAGTTTTAGCAAGTCAGGAAAACATACCATTAACTGCTAAGGAGGTTTAGTTCTAGAAGCTAGGTATTATGATTTGCCTCTTATTCCATCATTTTTTCAAAAGACTCAAAAATTCTCTTTAATGAGACTTGTAAGCTATCTCAGTAATCCCTGCAAGCTAATGCATTGCTATAAAAATGCAAAAAGCCTACCAGTATTCAAATTGTTGATACAAATTCTGAATTAAATTTAGTTGAAATGCATTAAACTTCACATATTAACACAGATTGGAAAAAAAAAGAGTCATTTTTTTCAAAACGTAAAGGTTCTACACATTGATCCATAGTACTGCTTTGAAGTACTCCAGGACCTTTTTCAGATTAGTTAGTATTTCTTAATTTGTCTTCCACAGCAATATACTACGCTTTGGAGTTGTCTGTGTATGCGTGCTTCTATACACACCTATGTGGGGGGTGTATGTATGTATATTGCATACAAAAGTTCAGCCTTTCTTAATACCTCTATAGTGTAGAGCAGAAAATATTTTGCAAAAGTTTTGCAAATGATGCTTTGCATCTATGGCTCTTTTTTAGGCCAAGGGAGGACTTTCTCAGGCATACCTGTGTTTTTCTTCTGCACTGCAGACAATTTTTTTTCCTTCAACTGAAAACAGTTCCTCATAAAAGTTTTGAAACTGACTGTTCTGAGAAGAGTGACATGTCTGTGCAGTCACAGAGCAGGCATATATGTTTGGTTTTAGAAGTGCAGTGATAACTGTTTGTTTGGCTTAAGCATTTTCTTCTCCTACCACCCTCAAGTCCAGTGGTTCTTCCAAACAAGGAGCCGTAAACTGAGTAGATCCAAGTAAAATTATCAAATCCAAAAGCAACTTCCTTGCCTCTCACTGTTCAAGGAGAATGTTTTTCGTTTGGTTGGGTTTTTGTTTGTTTGTTTGTTTGAAATGTTCAGTTACACTAATTCTTTTTCCAAGCAGGCTGAAGTTTTGAACATCTGTTCAGATATAGTCATTGAAATGAATATTATCTTTCTGAAATTAATCTTTAACATACACTAGAATAAAGGTGCTTTACCACTAACTGAAAAGCAAGGGGGAAAGTTGTGCTGTGGGTTAAATATTAAACGTTAATGTAGTTTGCATAGGAAAGTCACAAGGATTGCCCAGAGTAGTCTCTCTTTCTTATTATGCCAAGCATGTACTTGAAAAGCTCTATGTCATGATTTTTCTCCTCTCTTTCTGTATAATATTTGTAAAGGGCAAGTATTAGCATTTTAAACAGTCAGCTAATTTGGCTTCCTGCACAGAAGAAAAATTAGGACAGTGACTGATGGCTAAGAGTTCTGATTATTGCACCGTTCCTTGTGCTCATTAATTTTTCTATATACAGTGGCTGACATTGCAGCTGACAATTTTTAAGAAAAGAGTAACCTGAGACAAACATTGTACACTACATTCTCTAAACTTTCTCATGTAGTCCTTGCTTTGGCTTGGAGGTGAATATGCCAGCTCTCCTCTCCTGTAATACCACTACATCCCTCCAACTGAACTGGTCAAGACAGAGAGGTTATTTAGATTATGGACTTAAGAGGAATATATCTAAAGCTGTGTTATATGTGGTGGTTGATTCAGTAACTGGCACTGTTCCCTCCCACGTATAGTTGGAAGTCATTGTAAGATGCTTTTTGCTAATCTGTTTGGTCTTGGTAAAACAAAGTTCCTACTCATTTTATGGAGCCTTTGCAAAAATGGGATACTTGAAACAGTTGAATGAGGATCCTCGGTTTTGCCTGAGATGCTTCAGGCCATGTGTATGTAAGAGTTGGCTGTTTACAAGTAAAGTGTTGCTGCACCTAGATTCTCTGGTCTTCAAAATGGAGTTCACAATGCTGCACGTACATGTAAGCAGTGCACAGAGTAGTGGGTACCTCAGAAAAGGTACCAAATCATGTGTGTGCTCATCAGGAAGCTGCCTAGAGTTAGCCAAGAAGGAACACCTTGGCACAGGGCTACTCCTGTTTTCTCCTCACCTTGTGGGCTGAGGGATTTGGGTTGCAGCTGCAAGAGAGGACTTATGGCTCAAAGGATAAAGCTCACACCAGTAATGTGTGAAAGAGCTACTATAACTGCTCTGTGGCAGTTGTGGAGTTGGGTAGCGATTTGAGCATTTGTCTGGGAATGGAAGACCAGGTTCAGTACTCTGTCAGCCTGGACTGAGCTTCCTATCACCTGCTTGCCAGGAGAGTACCCCAACTGCAGAGCCACGGGCTGGTTTACACAGTGAACCTTTCATCTCTTCTCTTGAAGATAGGTTACCAGATAGTCCAGAATTCAATACGTGTAAGAACTAACAGAAAGCAGGGAAAAGGAGCTGTCCCCTGTAACCTAGGGGTTCAGTATCTTTTATAGGAATGGAGAGTCTTGCTTTTTCGCTTCAGCTGAAGGCATTAGCTGTGTTTTTTCATCTGTTGGTAATCAATAAGCAGATTTAGTGGCGGGAATCAGAACCTGGCACTTTCCTCACCACAGGTCTGCACATTAGCCATCTTCCTGCTTGCTTTCCTTTTGACCCTATGGATCTTGCAGTGGATGGGTCAGTGGCAGCTGTGCACGCTTGACATCTCAGACTACCTGGAGCAATGCTTCTGTTTATTACGTAGACAAAAAGAAAATGCCTTGTTGGTTTGGTTCTGCTCAGCTGCAGAGCTACAGGCAGATATGAACTCTCAGGCCAGTCCTGATGAAAACCTGCTGGGGCACTTGCAGAAGTAAGCAGTCATTGGATAGAGGCTATTTGTTTTCCAGTTTTGGGTTCTGGTACCATGGGTTTCCGATTCACTGGAGGCCTTTTACCTATTGCCATACAGTCTTTGTTTATATTTTTCTTCAGTAGGAAGATATAGTGGGACACCTGAATAAATAATAAGCATGAAACACCCTCTTGAAAAGAGCAGGCAAGCCTTTTTTTCGAAAACAGGCATATACTTAAATAGTGTGTACAAATCAACTTGTCCATGTGATTTGTCTAGTGTTATACAGATAACTAGACAATGAAAACAAGGGAATAATAGAGAAAAACAAGATTAGTGCTGTATTTCAGTGAATGGAGAAAGCATTCAACAAATAAAATCTCAGAATAAATCGATCTTTTTTCTTCCTCCTTGGAAAAATAGAGGAAATATTTGAGGGAAGAAAAGTGTTTATAAAAAGACTAATCCATGAACAGTACCTGGCTGTCAAAATTATTTTAAAGGAGTAATTTTCCAGCTAAATAAACTCAATTTTTAGGAAATAATTACATTAATGAACAAAGGAACTGAGTAGATTAATAAATTTAGATAATGTAGCATATAATCATCATTAAAATTTTAATAGAGGAAATGATTCAAGTACATTTGTATGAGAACATTTCTCAATTATGGAAAAGATGTAAAAACAACAACAAAATGAAAACAGATAACACCCATTCCAGTTATCAAGTTGTAAATAGGTGTTTAATGTGTTATAATAAGTGTAAGTATTAGGGCTCTTCACATTTAACATTATCTTTAATTATAAGAAAAAGAAGAAAAAGTAGCATGTTAATGAAGTTCTTGCATAATTTTGAGAGAGTTCAGGACTGAAAATAGCACCAAAGAGCCATGTAGAAAATGAAATAGAGGAAAAGCAAATCATTTTATGTTAGATACCAGTAGTCTAAATTGCTCATATCCAGTAGGAGTGAGGAATCTGGAAAAGTGAAAATCCTGAAAGAAATCTGAAAGTACTTCTTGTCTGTAAAGTAGAACTGATTTGTAGTATAACATAAGTTCAAGATGAAGTGTGTTGTGTCCTTGGCTTGCAAAGGGATCTTATCACATGGCAGGGAACACTAGAGCATAATTTCACATTGTTTTGAATACAAGTATTACTGTGCTAAGTTTTTTTGCATGACAGTTCAACAAATACTTAGAACTTTCTGTTATATATAGTATATTCCACACAGTGGTGTTTTTTCTCCATCCATGATGTGACATACTGACTTTCACCATATTGTTTATTCTTCAAATATTTGCTTTAGGATATTATGATTATGAAGTAAAAGCTTCTGCTTATCAAAAATGTTGGTTAAAGCAAGTAAAAGCTTCTGCTTATCAGAAATACTGTTTTGGACTGAAGACACATTTTATGTCTGTATTAAAATTAAATGATTCTATGAGAAACTCCTACTCATAAAATTTTTCATTTTTTCCAGATTCTCGATATATTCTTCTTCCGGTAGTTTTACATCATCTCCACATGCATTTACAGGAGCAGAAGGACCTTATAATGTGCGCACGTATCCTTAGCAACATATTTTGCCTCATCAAGAAGAACAGCTCAGTAAGTAAACACTATATCACATCCACAAGGTGTTGAACTTCTTTATATGGCTCAGTGACATTTAATGACACAAACTGGATGTTGACCAAGTCCATTTTAAAGAGTTCTCTGTGTAATGGTTCTGCATAAACATGTCACACTGATTTCTCAAGAGCCTTTTCTCCCCATACAAGAATATTTTAGTTGTAGTGCATAATGTCCTGCCAAGCTTTTACTCTTTTTGAGTGTTGTGTTGGACAGAAAGAAAAGTCCACTTTCTTTTAGAGGCATTTTCTGTTGTGGGCTGTTTACTCATAGAGGACACAGGGATGATATAGGTAAATAGGTTGATATGAGTACTGCAACGGGGGTTGCACTTGGTTGTTAGTTGATAAACTTAGTGGCCAATTTCTGATGTTTGTGTTTGCAAATTCATATGTGAAAGCTGCATATGAGGGCTGGCTTAGGTTTGTGTATTGCAAGTATGAAGATGATGCTAGGTTCTGACAGGCAAAGGGTTATAATACAATGAAAAACAACCATTGCCTGTAGTTAGTGCAGTACATACATATCAAGGCCAGCATACATTACATTGTGATACATTAGTGAGAATTCTTTTATGTGTTTCTTCATTTCATACCACTGTCAGCAATTAAAATTGCTCCATCAGTGACATGATACAGCTGCAGCTTGCAACTTTGGCACTGTAACAACATTTTCATTGTGGCTGCTCCTGGATTAGTATAATACCTCATCACAAGATAAAGTGATAGATGATAAAGCATAGCTGTGGTTTTGGATAGGGAGAAAGGCTTACATGTCTGATCTTAATTTCAGGAGATCTTTCATTTGGTGTCATCAAGCCAAAGATGTACACTCTAACAAGTGGATGTCTACATAAAACTCTCTCCAATGTTCAGGATATATAGCCACTATTTTTAGTAGTCTTTGAGTCATTGAAGGTATTACCAACTTGGTGACTTTGATATGATGGATCAGTTCAGGACTTCATTCCTTCCGTGGTAGTCAAGATAATTTAGAGGTTGAGGGAAAAAGTGAATTTGCAGTAAGGCAGCTTTGAAAATTAAGGTGGTTGGTCATTCTAACAGTAGTTTGTACATGAGTCCTCATGGTTGATACAGTTCCTAAATACACTGTCTGCTGTCTGCCTTCATAAGTAGCAAAGTTAAGAGTTGTTTGATACTAGATGAAGTGACAGATGACATGGCCATGACACTAGGCTCATCTTGAATCCAAACAGGAATTCTGAGTTTTGTTACAAATCGTGTGTTTTGGGTGCGTAGGAAGAAAAAAAAAAATCACTCCTACACCTCAATGTCAGCAAAGTTGAATGATCTGTTTGTCAGCTGAGTTTTAGTTCGGTTGTGTGCATTTGATTATGAAGTATTTCTTTCTATAAAGAAATGTCATCTTAAATTGTGGATAAAATCACTCAGATTAAGATGGTCTTGTCTGCTGCAGTGGAGACAGAAAACACTGTTGAAGCAGGGAAAACATATTTCCATCTGAATTAAAACGGAAAAGTAACTACAACTTGACTTCATCAAGTGTTTTCATGCATGTAATGAAGGTATTCATGGTCTCTTTTGGCAGTGGACACTTTGGTTCCTTTGTATTGATGTTGTGTATAAGCAGTTGTAGGCTTACATAAATTACTAATTTGTTTGTGCTACTCAGTTGATGGGAAGCAATGTAGCTGGTCGTTACTGCTGAAAGAGGTCTTGAAGGTTGAGCACCATCTGCTTGTTTCTGGTGATAGTTTCAAAGTGTGAAAACAGAATTCTACTTTTTGGAATTTAAGCCTCTCTTGGCAATTTCCCCAGGAAAATATATGGGCGTTACCTGTAAAAATCTTGCCTTAAAAGTTCTTGTATATTATTTACTGCTTTCTTCTAAACATTACTTGATAATAGAGCTGTGCTAATTCGATTAACACTTACATATTCAAAGTCATCCCTATAACTGTCATCTGTATTTCAGTACAATGTAATTAACTGAAAACTGTTTAAAAAAAAATGGAATTAAACAATGTCTTAATTAGAGAATAGTCTTTGTTTCTCGAATGTAACATTCAGAGTAAAACTATCATTTCTTTCTAAAACGACATCAAAGGAAATATGCCTTTTGTCTTTCCATTTTAAAATCTTAAATGTTTTATCTATTATTTAAGGAAAAATCTGTCCTGGAAGAAATTGATGTGATTGTAAACAGCCTGCTAGATATTCTGCTACGGACCATACTAGAGATCACCAGCCGACCACAGCCATCAGGCTCTGCAATGCGCCTCCAGTTTCAAGATGTGACTGTAAGTTTTTTTATAATGAAATAGCTCACAATTGTCACTGGTTGGACAACTAGACTTGTGACAATATTGTCTTTAGATTCTAATTCACAATGTCAAGATTTTGTGTATAAAACAGAATGAGGAAACAAAGGAAAACTTTTCCTTCATTTTATTCATTTTCAGTGGAAACAGTAATTTTTTTCATCAAATTTATTTACAAATTGTGACCCAGAAAAAAACCCAAAAGAGAAGATTTCTTTTGAGACTTGTTTCAGGTCAATAATTATTTCATTACATTTCTTTTGTCAACAAATTTAATAGCTTTCTGAAACTCTCTCTAAGTTTTAATTCCTGAAAATGGAAGAATATCAATCAATAACATTTTACTTCCTAAAATGTGTACATTTTTACATGATGAAGCAGCTCTAAAAATTCCTGCAGAATCTGTGATGCTAACTTGTACAAATCCAAATTTATTAATCGAAAGGAATGTTGTTCTCTGGGCTGAGCATTTGAGCTTCATGTCTGTCACATGAAGTAGAGCAACAAGGATGGATTTAGAAGATTAACAAATTATATTTTGGTCAACCTTCTATAACAACTCATGCAAATTAGAAGGTTGAAATGCAGCCATTTACAGGAAAGCTTATGATGAGCATTGACATAACAAAATGAAGTGTTATTTTGCTTTGTTTTCAGTAAGGTTCACAGTTTGCTTTTGAAGGGCAAATCAGTTCTAATATAGCAAGGGATCTGAGTGAATACCTCCAATATGAGGTGAGGGCATGACATTCTGTGCAGAGAACATACTATGCTGTGTGATTTACTATCTCATTATATGCTTAATTAATTGCCCAATTTTTACACTGTAATAGTTTTCATTGATGAATAGATAGTTGCTTTTCAAAAAAATTTCCTCTGAGATCAAACATTTCAAAAAGCATTTAATAGCTGTGGAAGAAATGTGTTGTTGGGTTTTTTGTTTGTTTGTTTTACATTATCCCACAGAGAACAAACGTTATATGGAGCATTTTATGGAGCTGACCAAGCTCTGCAGTAAGATAACACCATGCTTTAATCACTGTGATTCAGCAGGACTACACATCTAAGAGGTTGGGGGTGTGTGTGGTTCTTTAAATTACAAAATTACAGATGTATGCTGTGCGGCTTATCAGGCCATTACAAGAAAATCTCTGCTGAAGTAAGGGTTGTAGTATTAGACTGTTAGTGTAGCAAAGCTCTGAGCTTATTGGTTTCTTCTGAGATACCCACTTGCTTTCAGACTAAGTTTTCATAAAACACCATGGCAGCGTAATTCTTTCACACCATCAAAAAATTAGACTCTGAAAGTGCTTTTGAGTTGCAAAATGTTCTTCTTCTGCATCAGAAAAGCCATGTCATTTTCACCACAGGCATCTCAAAGAATACTTAATGTGGAAGTGACTCACAGCACAGCATAAGGCAATTATATACATTTATGTAGAAACATCATGCAGTATGGGCTTATGGCAACACACGGAGCCAGATTCTTGGAACTATTTGTAGAGCAAGTATGATAAAGGACTCAATGGGAATACAGCAGCAGAGTCTGTTCCAGTATGTTGTCATTATTTCAAGCTGCATGTATCATAAAATATTGTTTGTGAGATGTATCATGGCAGCACACTGGATAAAATTTTATCATACTTTTGCATCAGATATAGTCTTCCTTGTGGAATTAGTCCCAACTCATCTCAGTGTGATCTTCTAGGCCCACGTGTCGCTGTTTTTCTGCACAAAGAAGCAGCATAAAATCAGGCAGCATCAGGCTTTGCGCTGCCATGACTGCCCCGTTTCTTTCATCTCAAGTAGGTTTGGTACCTTGGTACCATTTCAATTTGCAGTGAAGAATCTTCTTAGATGGTAACCTACAAGATGGATGTGATGCTTTAAACTGAGCACAAAGAAGACGTGTCTTCAGGGTGTCAGTGTTACAGTAGCTGCACTAACAAACATTGAATTTAATGCAATGGTAAAAGTGAAACTTCTGCTTTAGGATGTCAGTGATTTAGACCTTTAGATTTCCTTAAGAAAAATGCATTTGCATATAAAGAGTTACCAGAAAGCAATCCAATTAAAGCGAACCTTTATTGATTTCGGATCTTGGAAGTTTAGTCCCTCAGAAGCTAAATGAATTGCAGTTTAATTGTGAGCTCCATGTATTTTAATAATTGTGCTCCTTAAATAAGGCACAAAAAATTACTTCAGGGTTCTACCTAAGTGAATTGGGTGTACTGCTTGACTTGACTTACGACACTAGAATTGGGTCCTAAATGTTTTTTATCAAGATTGTTATGTGTGTGGAGTTGCCTTTCATGCATGATTCGCATGTACCCTGACTACTTAGTCCTTGGATAACACTGGCAGAAATCTGACAACATATATTTTTGTGCTGAGTTCAACAAACGCAGCTGAATGTTCATTTTAAAAACCAGCTGCATGTATAGCTACCTACATTTGAATGAAAAGCTTAAATTCAGAAGTCAGCTAAAGCTGGTACATTTTTAAAGCTAATCTGTCTGTCAACTATAACAGTACAGCTTTCTATAATAAATTGTGATTTTTAATATACTACTATAAGTCAAAGTAAATGTGGGAACATAGAAGGAAGGTGACTAGAAAGGACTGCTTAAAATGCTTAAGCAAGGAGGAAGGTATTCAAAAGGTCCATACTCAAATTTTGTCACTCAAGCTAGCAATCAGGTAAGCTTACACCCTTATTTATTTATTTACTCTGCTTATTTTGGCTAATTAGCCAAATCTGTGTTGTCTCAGATTTTGTAACTGGAATAAAAGTCTCCAAAAATTATGCCTATTTATATGAATCTACATTATACTAAATGGCATGATGAATTCATATTGAGGCTAGATATAGTGAAATTGAAAACAGTAAAAAATAATGATAAAAGACCAAAGTCTTTTTGTTTTCTGAAGAGAACCTGATAGGGTTGGAAATAAATTTTCAGATATTTACAAGATAGCAGCTGTAACTTTGATGGTTATGCCCAGAGCATGAAAATTAAGAGACTTTGTAGCCTTAGGATATTGTTTTGAGGATGCTATGTTCACTGTAAAAAACAATGGTTTTGCAGGGATGTAATTAATTTGGGATCATTATTTCATTGTAGAATCTTATGATGGGCAAGACAATTATTATTTTTATCACCATGTTGCCAGTGAAAGCCATCACCTCACACACCACCAAATGTACAAGGTATAATCACAAGTGAATTAGGCCTTCCAATGTAAAATCCAGAATAGCCATTCATGTGAAAACATACTCCTTTTTTTAACTTATTTTCTGTTTTTAATGAAAGGCAGGGGAAAATCTTACGAAATTTTGACTTGACAAACTAATGAAAGACACCATTTTCAAGTACTGTCTGTTCACAGTCTCATTCCCCATTCCTGGTAGATAGAGGCCAGAAGTATATTTCCCACTTTTTAACAAGCTTGTAAGATTTCAGCATTGTTCTTTTTAAGCACTGGGGTGCGATTCAGACCTTTCACTTGTCCCTGTCCTCATCCATTCTGCAGTCGGACCAGACCGACACCATTCAGTGTTTCTTCCCAGTTCAAAAGTGAACAAGTAGACAGGAAAGGGAGAGAGGGAGAACCTGTTCCTTCCCATAATGTCTTGGTAGTTTGATCGCTCACTGGAGATACCCGGTGCTGTTGTCTGCTCTTTTGCTGCTGGATTCCATGCTGTTTGAAGGACAGCCTGAGTGAATGTGCATTAGTAGAGGCAGGGAGGAAGCCGCACAACAGTCCAGTACGTCCCTCAGCTGCTGCCTGGAGCACTCCTTTTCTGGAGAGTAAAGTGGAGTGTGAATCCAGGAATTGGCACTGTGAGAGAGAGTGGTCTTGCTCTACAATTAAGCTCAACTTCTAGATAAACTTTTTAATGAGAAATTCCTGTGTAAATCCAAGGAAACGTCTGATCAAAACATTTTCAAAGTTTGTTCAATCCTATAAATGAGTTTTCTTTTTGACATATATGTATTTTGTGATGAAAAAATGCTTTGAAAATATTCCCAGCTCACTCCATTAATTTATTCCCTAAAGGAAAACAATAGCATTCTTCCCAGAATTGTTGCAAAATATTTTTTTTTAATATTTGTTTCAAAACTGAGTTGACTGAGAGGTTGTAATTTTAGCAGTCTAAATAATCTGTTTAAAAACAGATACAAAGGAAACAAATCACAAATCGAACTTTTACTGGTTCAGCCCTTCTGGAACTATTTCAGATAGGTTTTGCTAAGCAAGTAAACTGCATTTGGGGAAAAATCATTCTTTAAATGGGAAGGAAGTTCATAGCTAAGTTAATATATTTTCACAAAATATGGAGTTAAAGAAATAATGTTTCCTAATTGTAGATTAATTTCCCTTGCATTTGTTAATTGGTTTTAAGTGCTTATAATATGACAGTTTAAGCTCAAATACAGAAGACATTATAATCTATTATATTTCTACTCTTGGCTTATCTGAACAGGGGGAATTTGTCTCCTGTTTGTTGTCACTCTTGCGACAAATGACTGATAGACATTATCAACAGCTTCTTGATAGCTTCAACACAAAGGAAGATCTGAGGGTAAGTAACTGAATTGTCCTTCCACTTGTTCAGGTCTCTGTTTATTTCTCTTTTTGATTTATCTCCCTCTAAGATATTCCCGTGCTTTGATGAAACACTTCAGTATTTAAATGCAATCTGTTCTTCATATTAGCTAACTTTTGCACAGGCTTTCATGTGTACTTAGGTCCGCTCTTACGGTGGGGCTAGGGTTCTCTTGCTTCTGCAGTGACACCAGACTAGCTTCAAAGCCATAAACTTAGCCTCAAAGCCTGTTTTAAAGATGGTGCCAATCTAATGTTACACAGTTCTGCTTGATTCTTCCTGCGAGGCAGTTGGGTTTTTTTGTTTTATTATATGTATTATTTATTCATTCATTTATTGAATTATATACGGCAATGGCAAACACACAGCTTGAGAAACGCGTATTCAAGTAACTCTCCATTTTTCTTAACTGTGCAGCAAGTCCACTGGCAGGAGGACCTGTCAGTCTTGTAATGTATAGCTGCCCAGTTTGATCATGGAAGAGAGTAGCTGCAGAACTCTTTCAGGGCAGCTTGTACCCATTTCATTGATGGAGTTACCAAGTTCATGGAGATACAGCATTTTTAATTCCTTTTTGGAGGATCGGGGTGGATTTTTTGAAAATGTTTTAAAAGTTGAGATTTCCTGTGTAATGTGTACTTTAAGACTTCCACTCTGCTAGACCCTGAGAAACTCATACAGTACCAAATTTGATCCACACAAGAAATCTTGACTGATCACTTCTGCCCATTATTCAGCCAGTGATCCTAGAGAGGAGAGTAATAATGTCCTAGTGCGCTAGTGTATTTTTAGATGTTACTTTTAAATTACCATTTAACAAACTTAAGTACTAGCCTGAAAAGGGGAGTCTAGTCATGAAGCAATTTCAGATTTCCTTAAATTCCTGATAGCTGTTTAGAGCCGTTCTGAAGAGAACATACCATTCATGAGTGCCTTTTCTTTGTCGTGAGATGGTCATATTGAGCTTGAAAGGTAGAAAAATGCTGCAGAGAAGTTCAGGAATCAGGGGTACTACCTAGGAGTCATATAGGGTGGACAATTTTTTTACTAGTATTGCAGCATCTGTTTTACCTAGCGTAGATGCTATCCTTAAGCAAATTTTAGGGTATGTTGTGGAACCTAGGCATTTTTTACTGAAAATATTTTCCCTTTTGGTTGAGTTCTGAGCAGGTCTATATTCCTAGGATTAGATTTTTATATTTCCTAGAGGTTTCAAGCTTGATTTCTGTTTGATGTATCTATGAAATAGTGTTGAGTTTTTTCAGACTTTCTTGCTTCTAGAACATGAAAAATCTCTAGAATTAATGCTTGAATGGTGTTTGATTTAACACATTTATATTCCCCCCACGCACATACCCTACTATTATACAGAGACATATGGAAAGCAGCTGTAGCCAGTGCCATAAGCTATCAAAATAGAGGTCTTAAGAACTCAAGTCCAGCAGTTGTTATTTCCATTCAGATCTCATCAAATCAGCATCAGCTCCACCAGTGATTCAGTGGCAGTAGGTTGATCATAATTAATGCAACATTTCTTCTCTTTTGAATCTTAAATAATATATTGGGTTTTTTCCTTGCTTGGAAATACTAAATATCACTGAAATGTGTATAACTGAGAGCAAGACAGAAAGATGAGAGCTAGTGTGTGAGGCTGACACTGCTGTTAATCATGGGGTGATTGTGTATGACTTAGGCTATCTAAACCATCTTCCCACTTACCTCTGTATTATTCTGCTTTGTTTGCCACGTGTGGAACTTGCTTGGTATTTATACTGCTTTAAGATATGTTTCTTAGGAAATGATGTCAGTATGAGTATGAAGATTCAGAAGGTGTAAATATCTGCGCTAAGACTTCTTTTTGTCTGAGATCCTTTTAGAGGCTGGACTAGTAGCCATAGTTAATCTTGTGACTAGTAAGTACTTCGGGATTTAAGCTTCAGTGGTAACTACCATCAGCTTGCTGTATTTTTAAATCCTCTTTTTGCCCCCTGGTCAATGAGGTCAAAATGGATTGGGTCTTCCCTAAGCCACATTAAAAGTTACGAATCTTACATAGAGTTTGCAAGGGACTTATCTGAGTGTAAGCCAGGCCTTTGAATTGCTACCTGCTGTGCTTTTATGCTTTGATTACCTCTGTTTATAATTAACCATCTATACTGAACTATTAGGCACTGATATCACAAGGTATTTCTTCCTTTTTTCCAGACTAATTCTCAAGGCAACTATGTCAAGTGCTTGCATAAATGCATGTTTGCACAGCACTTGTGATACTTTTAAAAAAATATCCCTCCCCAAACTACTTCTCCAACAAAAATTCTCTCATGCAAATACTTGTAAAAAGGGAAGAAAGGTTGTCATTTATTCTATCAAAATATGTTTGCAGTTCTTATTCTTTTTTTTTAACAGTCTATACCAAAATTATTAAAGACTGTTTCCAGCTTGTTAAACACAGTATAGCAAAATGGAGACTTTGAAGGAATGACATGTACACATTTTTATATGACATGCAGCTGAGTGATGCTTTAAACAAGTGGTTGTTTATGGAAATATTTCCTCTATTTTGTACATATATTTAATTTAAGTAATTGATATGATGACTATTTTTATTTTAGTCAGTTCTTTAAGAGTCAGGTTTTTTCCACACAAAGCAGAAGATAGAAAAAGCATTTTATATTTGATAACATGCAAATGGAGTAAGAAAGAAATGACAGGGGATTCATGGCTGAGGGGTAGCACCAGAGACTATACTTCACTCACTTTTTGAAACATTGAATTTAATGAGGCGGTAATTTTAAATGCTTCCTTTTATCTTTCAGTATTATTTTAAAGATATGCTCCTTTTGCTTACCACAAAATACGATCATCATCTAGTAAATATATTTTACAGCAATTTATAGAACAGAGGCGCCCTTGTAGGCGGATATTTGCTGCTGCAAAAAAAGCTCAGATCTAATTTATGACAAAAGGTAACAGTGGAAGTTATAAATAGGAGGAGAGAAGGGGGAAAGTGAATGAGAAAAACAGTATGTGTTAGCACAACACGGTTTTGACCATAGCAAGGTGGTTTTGGTTGATATGTGTGGGTTTTTTAATATTAATTAAAAGAAGATTAAAAGAAGACAAATCAAACAGATAAGCACGTACCAGAAGGCCTAGTTTTCATCCATTGGCAGTGTATCCTACATAATGTTGCAGAGTAGATATACAGGAGAGATCTGATGAAGGAAAAGATAATATTTCATAGGGATGGGTGTAAACCTTACTAGATCTCTGATCCCTCTCTTCCAGCTAAAGGAGCCTGAGCAGAGTAAGGTGGGTGCTGAACCCTACCACCAAGTGCAATTTATTCCACTGTTCTCTAATGACCCCTTGGACACAGGCTGTGTGAAGTCCGTAGGCATGGGGAATGCCTCTGATTGAGAAGCTCAGTTCTAGCCACCATCGTTCCCCTGCTATGCAGGGACATTAGCTCACGTATGGGACTTCTGAAAGGATGAGTGCTGGGGCATAGGGGTAGGTCTGAAACAAATATTTGGGTGGCTTCTGATGTAGACTGAGGAAGCAGTGAAGGAAAGAAGATCTGGGAAAGGAGTTGGCTACAGAATGGATGAGTTGTCTGGGCAGAGACAGCTCACTGTTGAACCATCCTCTTTCTTATGGGCACCTAGGCACTCTGCAAAAAAAGCTCTAGGATGCTGTACAAAGACTTGATATCAAGTAACTTGATGACTCTGCAGTGCAAACCAAAGCAATGGGTGATCAAGCAATTAGCTTCAAAGTGGACTGTTGACCCAAACTAAGATGCCAATATAGATGCACCTTGAGAAATCCAGTGAAGATTTTGACCTGCTTTACAGAGGATATTACATGCATCCAGGGAAATGTGAAAGAAATTCCAAGGCGGTTTTTGATTAAATGAATAGATGGTTTCCAGTCTTTCAGAAGGCCATGCTTCTTACTTAATCACAGTTTGATAATTTCGTCAAGCAACAATTGCTGCTAGAGGAAACTGAACTGTGATATTGTGATATTATTTATGTGGTGTAAGATAGTACTAGAGCTTATGTACACTAGATAGGAATATTAAAAGATGGTATTTAGAGTATGTAAAAGAACAAAATTACTCCCTTGCTGTCTCTTAAGATAGAAGGCATATGAGACATTAATTATATCTGTACTCAACCAACCAAACATTAGTTCACTTATACTGCTGGCAAAAATGTTTTTTAAATGTTAAAATCTGTTACTAAATTGTTATGATATGTTCAGCAGAGCAGATACAACTATGAAAGACAATAGTTTAGTGCAAAGGAAACAGTTCAAAATATAGTTACGAAATTGATCTTCCTTGGATGGTATTTCATAGTAATGTCTTGTGAAGTTTGGACCATGAAACAAAAATGAGCAATTGCATCATGCAAAATGCTGGGCATTATAATGCTCATCAAAACATTTTATGGAATTGCTACATGGAGGTGGGTCCCTTGGGGGTGAACACCGGCAGTGAATATCAATGAGCAGTGCTGGCACATGAAGGATACCAGCACATTAATGGCAAAGTATCAGACTAGTCAACTGGCATTTTACCCTTTGGTTATTTTCACGCTTATAATGAACTTCTAGGGAATTATATTACCAAATATACAAAAACTGAACACTGGAAAATATAAGTTAGCTACAGATTAACTCTGTTAATAGAAGCTTAATAGTTGTATCTTGAAAATCTTACAACTGACTAGTTTTTCTAAAGTTTTTTACAAATTATCTTTTTCTTTCAGTTATATTTCAGCTTTGAATTATACTGCATTTTATTTATATGTTTTTAACATGTACTGTAACAAAGAGATCTTCAGTCTTACTCTGGCTTTTCAAATCCACATTTTGTATCCAATATCACTTACCACTAAATTGATGACACAATTTTCTATTTTTTTCTGTTAAAATTAGAACTAATTAGCCTGGTGTTAATGATTCAAAATTTAATGCTGGTGTCTACATTTGCTTTGTTTTAAAGATTTCCTGGAATAAAAGATATATTCTGGTTTTAGCCTAGTTACCTAAAAAAGGAAGTATATATAATCTTCCGTCTGTCATTCTTTTCTTAATGACTTTTGAAGAAGCTGATGAATTGGAACAGGCTGCCCAGGGAAGTGGTTGAGACCCCATCCCTGGAGCTATTTAAAAGATGAGTAGATGTGGTGCTCAGGGACACGGCTTAGTGGTGGACTTGGCAGTGTTAGGTTAATGGTTGGACTTGATGATCTTAAAGGTCTTTTCCAGTCTAAATGATTCCATGATTCTAATTTCAGCAGGCTTTGGCAGTGGCCCATGGGTCTCAAAGGCACTAAGTTTACACCTCATGTAGCTCTTGGCTTTTAAGCCTATTGTGGCTTAGCCCCAGTCAGCAACCAAGCACCACACAGCTGCTTGTTCACCCTCCCCGCCGTAGTGGGATGGGGCAGAGAATCTGAAGAGCAAGAGTAAGAAAACTCACGGGTTGAGATAAGAAGATATTAATAATAATAATAATAATAATGTGATGATGAAAAGGAAAACAATGAGAAAGAGAGAAACAAAACCCAGGAAAAACAAGTGATGCAACTGCTTACCATGAACTGACTGATGCCCAGCTAGTCCCCAAGCAGTGATCGCTGCCCCCCAGCCAACTCCCCCCAGTTAATATACTGGGCATGACGTGATATGGTATGGAATATCCCTTTGGCCAGTTTGGGTCAGCTGTCCCAGTTGTGCCCCCTCCCCTCCCGGCTTCTTGTGTACTTGGCAGAGCATGGGAAGCTGGAAAAGTCCTTGACTAGTGTAAGCACTACTCAGCAACAACTAAAACATTGGTGTGTTATCAACATTGTTCTCATCCTAAATCCAAAACACAGCACTATACCAGCTACTAGGAAGAAAATTAACTCTATCCAAGCTGAAACCAGGACGAAGTCCTTAAACTATTGCTTGGTTTCCCAGCAGGAGCAATGTGGTCTCTTCAGTTCAGTGGCCAGTCAGGTAGCTCCCTAACACCAGCAACATGTATTGTGTCTGGACAACAGTCAAGATAAAAATGGGATATGGGAGAATTTGGGACATTATTGTGAGGTGACATACAGCAGCATTCGAGGCATTGCCATATTGTTGGGATTATGGCACAGAGCTGCAGGAATTACAACACAGGGAAGGGAGGTAGCCCCTAAAGAAAAAAAGGAGCAGGCCAAAGTGTTGAAATTTAACTACAAGGTGCAAGGCTATAGTAAAGCAGTCGGGAATAAATCTGTTGCTCATAGAGCTACTTGTTTATCTGTAAAGCTGGTCACCTGCATTCAAATACTATGTTATCTGCAATGAGTATCATTTATACTCTTTAATACAGAGAATTTTTTGGCATCTTGCTCAGAAAACAGGTTGTCTCTTTTATGTAATCTTCTCTAGTGGGTGGGTGCAGGGATCTCAGCTGCCTTTCCCAGTGCCTGCATTCGTCCCCCTTTACAGTGATTCTCTAATGAAAGACATCTGTTGTGCAATGCCCATCATCTACACTTTGGTAAATGCACTTGAGAATATATTTTGGTGTTCAGAATCACTTGGTATCCTTTGGTAGCATCTTCATCTCATCTGTGTTTCAGGCTAACTCTTTACAAGTGGTGTGGGCAGAATCAATAAAAAACATTTCAAGGTCAGGTTACACACTGATTCTCTTGGGTGTGTTGTATCACTTGCCTCTTGCCGTTCATGATGCCAAAAGCTCCATTTTGCTTAATAAAAAAATACTGGCAGTGCTATACACAACCAAGATGAGCCTTTAGAAATATTACCCTTGTTGGTAGTTTTGTTTGTGAAAAGAAAATCTGAAAAAGCATGTGCTGAGAGGAGTAGTTTAATGTAGTTATTTATTAGTGAATTAGAGGACATAGGAGATGATAATGCTAAAAGCTCTTAAGCAGTGCTTTCTACATTCAAAGTAGTGCACAGGTGTTCACTATTTTTATAGATTCAGAAAATGAGGCAGAATGGTTAAGTGACCTGTGTGCAGACAGACAGCTGTGATAAAAGTGCAGGGGCCCGGGCATCACTATTGAATTCACTGGTCTTTGCAAACCCAGCGATAAAATTGTCCTTACACTCTCTCTTTCCCAGCAAACAATGCCACTTTTAGAATAAATCTTGAAAGTGATGAAAACCTGGCATGATTAAGGAGATATTCAGAACTCTGTAGTGTTTGTAAAGTGCTTTTTTGATTTGCAAATTGTTCTCGGGATCACATTTGTGGAAGTGTATGGGTGGAAACCAAATGCATCTTTGACACTTCTCTTATGTATTGCTGTCAATCAAATGGCACATTAAATTATTTTCCTCCTTTAAGAAAAATGAATTAAATCACCATTTGAAGCTTTCTTGGGGAATCAAAACAAAGAAAAAGTATTTAGAGGCATATCTGTGTTGAAAATAAATGCAGTTCTGCTATTTCTATAATGATTTTTTGTCTCTGATTAAAATATTTTTGAAGCTCACTGCTCTTTTTTAAAGCAGCAAAGATATATGACTGCTTCTTTTCCTTCCAAAGGATTTCCTGTTGCAGATTTTCACTGTGTTTCGGATACTAATACGACCGGAGATGTTTCCAAAAGACTGGACAGTGATGCGTTTGGTTGCAAACAAGTAAGGCATTTTTAATGTTAATAAAAAATATGGGTAGTGTGTGAAGATCATAGTATAAATAAATAAAGTTATATGATGTACATAGTAAAAATTCAAAGTATCTTTTATAACGTTGGTTGCAGTTTTTCATTTTTGAATTTAAGATATAAAATCTCTGGACTTATTTTACATGACAACTTCATCACATAATCTGTACCTCTTTCTATTCTGAATTTCAGTAAGCACATATAACTGGAAACTCAGAAACACTTTTACAGAATGAAGATGCTAAGCATCAACAGCTTTGTTTTCCAAGTAGCAAATGACAAGTCTCAACAGAGCTTCATTTCAGATCTGTTTGTTGAAATGCTCAGTTGGTAAAGATCTGTTTGCTCTCAAGAAGAAATTATCTGCTGTAATACCATTAATTTTTTTAATGTTTTTGCATGTTTGTTAATTTAGTGCTTGTCAGAAAAATCACAAATCAAAAATTGCAAATCAGGGAATGAGGTACAGCACAGGCAACAGTAACGTAGGGCTCTAAGCATTGGCTAGAGATACTTTGAGATGTAACCTGTCTTTGAGCTATTCTTTCTCTGCTTAGGCCTTATTTATAGAGAAACAGGTTCCCAGTGTTTCTGAGAAGTCATTACGACGGGTCTGAAACTATTGAATTTTATTTCACCTATATCACCAGGTATGCTTTTTTGTAGGCTTAGCTTTTGATCAGATAAGCCAGCTGAACAGTAAACACAATTCTGTAAACACCAATGTTGGCAGAGGAGCAGGGATGTGTTGGGCAGACCTAGGAATTCAGAATTTAGGATTGACTAAAACTTTCATGGTACGTATTGCAATGCCTGATGGAAATTGGTTTTTAGTCTGCATTGTGCCTGCTGGATCCAAGGAGAATTTAAATTCATGGTGCTGTACAAAGTACTAGTAACAATATTGTTACAATTAAATTTGGCAAAATTTGTGTTCAGGCTATATATTTGTTATGTGTGTGTGTGGATACGCAAGCGTCATAGTATTTGTTAAAACTTTGTCATGACTTGAAAAAAACAACATTTTTTGTTCATTTTTATTAGCTCACTTAGTGTTGCTGCTCTTGCCAAGTTTGAATTCCAGAAAAAAAATATTAATAATCAAAAAATGGATATGACCATTTATCTCTGTGTATGATATTAAAGAAGATATGGCTAATACCAGCCTGCATCTGGTAATCATACCTAAGAAATAAATTAAGAAACACAAGAAAGGGGAAAAAAACTAGGAACTTCTAGACTAAATAGATACTCTAAGAAATTGTTATATATGCCAGAAACAGCTGGCTTGGCAGATGGCTTTGCAACAGCTGACATGTACAAACGAAGATTTAGGAACGACCTTGGCACGTGTTTCTCAGGCTGGTGGTGTTCAGATGTGCTAATGATGATGATACTAAATTCTGCAAAAGGAATATTTACTTGCACCAGTATTTTAGTTAGCGTCACAAATCTCCTCTTATTAATCCTTGTCATGTTGTTTCTGACCATCTAAGAGGTGACTCTGACCAGTTCTGTGAGGCAAAAAAGATAGGCAGAAGTTGACAATAACTGCTAGTGGGAATTGGCCATTAGATCGGCTAACTGAACCCAATAACACACAGTTGATAAGCATTACTGCCAGCAAGTGGGATGAAAAGACAACTTTACCAGTTTGGCATTCAATAATTGCTTTGCTAGGCATTTCCTCCTTTGTGGAGGAAATGCTGGTTTGCTATGAAACAGGGGGTTGACCAGGCGTACTTAAAAGTGTGTTGTGAACTGAAGACTTATTGTTCCTATCTTATATACCTAGGGCTTAGCTTCTGTTTCTTTTTGAGGCAGCAGAAGGGAAAATCCACTTCTGTTCTCTCCTCAGCTGCAGAGCACTAGTTTTTCCAGAGCTGTTCCGAATAGGAGCTCCTTCCTTTCACTTGTGTCCCCCACTGCCATTGCAGTGGCTGCCTTCCTTCAGCTTCCCCAGGATGTTCAAAAGCAGGGAGCCACAAAGTAGTAGCTTTGGTAGAATTGTCCCAACCCAAAATCTTTAAGTGCAAAGGGAAGAGCCTAGAGGCAGGATGGGAAAATAGGGCATTGCCTGCACCACAGGCAGAAGCGGCTGTGAACCATTCTCCCTGAGCTTCGCTTGGTGAGCCAGAGTGCTTCCCATGATCTGAGACTCTTCAGGATTGAAAGCAAAACTTCTTGAACTCCTTGTTCTTCCATTCGTGTCTAAAAGGAAGAACTAGAAGGTTTAGCCCATCTGTTTAAGAGCATGATCAAATAATCCATTAACAGTCTGGATCTTTTCTAACTCCTGCTTCCCAGGAATAAAATGACTGTCATGTTTCCTGTGTCAGATGACCGCCTTCTCAGCTGTCTGGGCTTCAACCCCAGAAACAGTGGTTAATCTGAAGTCAGCGTGTGTCTTGGGAGCTTCACCCATCGCTGCAGTCACATCACCAGCAGCGCTGTGTTTTCTCTCCCCTGTCCCCAGAGTGATATAAAAATTCAAGCTGTCTGATATTTACAGGAAGAGAGATTTAGCCTGCCTGAGCCTAGGGAAGAAATGAGTCCTAGCAAGGATATAATCAGGTAATAAGCCTTTTCTGAGAGCAGGAAAAAAAATCATTTTTTCTCTTATTTATATATGCAGAACTTAAATAATGTGAAAGACTTTTAAGACTTAAAATGCCATAATTCTTTCAATATATAATATTTATTCAGTATGTAATATTTATATGTAAAAATACTGCTGCCCCCTGGCTTCTAGATTTTTTTCTTTCTTGTTGCAGTGTTTTCAGTAATTATGTGGCATCTGATACTTGGATGCTGTCTGGGATAAGAAAAAAACCCTAGAAGATACTGTGAGCTCAAAAAGACAAATCTGAAACTATCCAGAAACTAAGATACTTCATGATGATGCATGCAAAATCTATAATTCTGAATGTCCGAATGCCCAACATGAAAAAGTATTAATGGCTAGCATTATAAAACTACCAAGTGACTTCCAAAATTTGAGAAATAAAGTAAAGTTTTAAACGGCAGTATTGGCACTAAAGCTGAGAAATAGATCTTTTTTGAATCATGTTCTGTGACAGAAGGAGAAGAACATGCAAAAAAATCCTTAATGTTTATTAGCTTCTAGCAGTTGAGCAATGAGACAGAAATTAACTCTTTAAAACTGCATAACCATGTAATATCTGTAGTGAACTAATGAGCATACATTCAGCAAAGCAAAATAATTACTTATCGTATTTAATATTTCTAACATGGATGTTTCTACTGAGTGACAAAATATGTCTTTATATATATTATGGAAAACATAGTTTTAATTTCTTTCATTATAGGGATAGACTTACTTTCTGCCTCAACTAGGTAGTAAGCTAGCTTGCTGGCCCTCTAAGTGAAGCTTCTATTTGTAACTGCAGATGAACACCACATAATACAGGAAGATGTCCGAATCAGTTGCCTAGTGCCAGAGAGGAATCAAAATTCTATAATAAAATATGCCAGACTGAAACTGAAGCTTCTGGATAACACCTTCATAATGCCTCTTTCAAATGGAAATCACTGTGTAATGGTCACTTGCTTAAGTTACCCTAAGGTTAGGAAAAGAATCACTTATCTAATGCTTTAATTGACTGGCACCTTTTGAGAGCATTTAACAGACTCAGCTGAACTCCAGGAATGTCATGGTTCATTAACAAGTCTGGAGGCTTTTGGAGAGCAAAGTGAGTGTCCTTTACTTGCTGAGCAAAGGTTTGATATTTATAACATACTATGCTTATGTATTAATGAACAATGAACTAATTTTCCACTGCTCTTGGTATGCAAGAAGCTTTAATTTTAAAGATCTCTGTATGATTAACTATGTATAGTTTTTCAGCATTTCGCTGAATGGTAGAGATGCTAGATTATCCAATTCTCAATTTGAATTTTATAAGCATACAAAATGGATGTGTGAATATTCCTATTTACAGTACAATAATTGATCTGTAAAGCAAGGTTTACTATAGTGTGTTCCTTATACTAAAACTCCAAATGTATATACTGACAGTTGGGCAAAGGGACTTTAAACAGAGAATCCTTTTGGTTATCTAATTCAATAATGACTGAAAGACATTATTATTATTATTTTTAAAAAGTAACTCAAACAGAGTACACAGTAAAGGAAGGCATCAAATTAGCATTAGTTTCATCATTGTGGCTGCTTTGAAGAATCCTGTTAGCTCCCATGGTGTGGGAGTCTGAGACTCCTACAATGAACAAAAATTCTTGCTTTTATGTAATACACAGTGTTGCTAGCAGCGTTCTTGCTTTTATGTAATACAAAATGTTGCTAACAACTGAACCTGACATTCAGTCTGTCACAAAAAGCATATATATACATAGGTATGCATGTATGAATAAGTTTATATACATATAGCAACAGATATATACACATATATGTGATGGTTAATTTCTTTTATTTATGAAATACGAAAGAATTTTTTGTTGCTGTTCAAACACCTCTTTGCTTGGAAAGACTTCACTCTGAAATAGCAAAGGATGAAATGAGAAGCTAATGTTATATATCTGTCCCATATGAGAATGGAGGAGAAAGCTTTCATTTTCTGCAGTTGGCTGCCCAGGCAAAAGCCAGGTTGCCAGAGCACGGTCCAGGCAGCAAACCAGTTGTTGAACTTCTGGGCGCTGCTTTGGATTTTTCAAACAGGTTATTGCAGAAAGGTTTTCTGTGCAAATTTGATGGAAAGGCCACTCTGTCAAAAGTGGCTTGACCGGACCTTGGGTTACCATTCTGTATATGGGCCCAAAATAATTAAGTACTAAAAGCAGAGGTTTTTCTCCTGTAAAAGTCAGTGGTTGTGAACAAATTTGTGGCAGGTGGTAAAAGGAATAAAAGCAAGTCTTGTCACAAACTCAGTGTTTTTTAGTTTGATACTCAAATGGATTTTACATAAATGTTGGTTTGAAATTGTTGGCTGGGAAGCAGCTTGGAATGTGAGTATTGTACCAGATCAGGCAGCTGTCCATCTGTCCTCTGGCTGCTGCCTCTGCTTTGTGAATTTTTGCCTTTTTTTTATAGATCCTACATTATTTTTAGGAAAAGAGGAAAAAGAACTCCCAACCTTAACAATGTCTTCTGTCCTACATGATTTTAGATGGCTGTGAATTCAGAATAACAGATTGTGGGGCAAACCAATGGCTTCCATCTTTCTGTGTTCAGTCTGATGTTTTGAGGGTTATTTATCTACAACATACACACTCTCACTCTACAGACCCACATTTTATCATCTAATCCATATCATATCTTTGGCTTACCAAATAAATCAAACCTGAGGTATGTTGCCTATAGCAAGAAATACCTACATTGCAGTTATTCTGTTATCTTAGGAAAATTTTTGAAAAAATATTCTAAAAATTGCATTTAAGATTTCTACTCTAATCACTGTCTCATAAGAAATTAAGTAGATCTTTCTCTTCGGTTTCACCTGCCATGGAAGGAATGTGGCAAGAAAGGAATTGTCTCAGACATAAAAACAACAATGTAATGTGAACTTGGCAATATGGTTGCTGTTCTTGACTTCCTGTGGGATTTTCTCTCACATACAGATTTTTCAGAGTTTTATTACTTTAGACATAGGTTGAAATTTTACATAGCAATAGTTCTGATGAACTGACCTTTTCTATCAGAACATCTTCCTGAAATACACAACCTATTTCCATTTTGTGAAACATATGGGCTGTAAATTAAATCATGCACAATAACAAGAATGACAGGACTCTATTTATTATCCATGCCTTGATTCTTAGCTTTGCTTATGTTACAGTTTGTTAACGTTTCACTTTGTCTTCCGTGCTGCAACAGGGAGTGCTGTACACACACTGTAACTCTCCATTAGTGAAAAAGTGGCGTAAACTGTACAGATGAGTGCTAAACATGAAATGCTACTTCAGTAGAAAAACTACTGTATAATTGTTGAGAAAATAATATGTATGACAATTATATTTGAGCAATGGAACTAGAATGAACAAAACCTGAGACTCAAGCAGTGTTCTAAAAAAACCTCAATCTTAGCTGTTACAGGTGTTCAGACACATCAAACCAGAAGGCAAAGTTTGGCAGTCATTTTAAAAGTAGAGAAATGGAAGCAAACATTTGAACTAGTAATAAGCTAAATGATACATAACCATTTTTCATTTATAAACATGAAATCTGTCAAAAGTGCTAGAAGAAAAAAATACTTTATCTCCTAGGTGGGTTGGTTTATCTCCAAGGTGTAATTACTTTATCTCCTAGGTGTAATTCTTCAGTGTTTTGAAGATGAAAAATATTATACCCGTAAAATATATATGTTGCTGTTATTATATTTAATAAAACTTTTTTTGTCTTGAATGCCTTGCAAAAATAGTAAAAAATTAAGCCCAAAGTATCAAAAAGGAAACAAATTTTAGCCCTGTAACAGCATACAGGTCAAGAACCATGTTCAAAGAAGTACTAGATG
>WEKW01010936.1:160499-171408 GCA_013389905.1 Sula dactylatra | reverse complement strand
CCCCCCCGCCCCAACACATATAAAACAACCCCCCCACTCAGATAAATACAAAAATAAAGAAAACCTGGGTATGAATTGTTTTACAGAAGGATTTTGTCCTGAATTCCTAACGCAAAAGGGAAAGGTGATGTTAGTGACATGGGAATGATAACCCCCCACCCCGTCCCTCCGGGACCCTCACGGAGCTCCCCAGGGCAGCGGCGGTGGCGAGTGGCCCCTTCCCGAGGGTCCCCACGGGCACGTTCCCCGCCGAGGTGCACGCCAGAGCCGCACAACCCAAAGGGCAGGCACACAGAGCAAGATTTACTGTGACTTCAAAAAAAAAAAACCACCCCAAAAATCTTGGATCCAAGAGTAAAAAATCCCACTTATCCAAAAGGGAATAGGATTTCAGGACAAAAACAGAGGCAATGATTCAGTTTCTTTGCGAGTTTACTTTATTGGTGTTAATTTAGCACGTTCCCGGGAGGCAGGCGGCGGCAGAAATCATTTGATTTTCCTCTCCAGGGCCAGGCTATCGTGCAGCTTGGACACCTCGGGCTCGTAGGCCTCCATCACTAACGTCCCATTGTTATCGAAGAATTTCGCGATGGATTTGGTGAACTCGGCTTCCCTCTGCTGTTTGGTTTTCCCGCTGATGAAAGTCAGCTTCAGGGTGTATTTGTCATCAAACCTGCGGGAAGGGCAGAGAGATTTCATGGCGGAATTTGTAAAGCCTGGCTCAGCAGAGACACCAACGAAAAGCTGATGAGAAACCCTCATCTTTGTTAAGGGTTAAGCCGCCAGGAGCTTACCCTTACCCCCAGGACCCAGAGGTCCCCCCGCAGACGCTAGTAGGTACAACACGCATTAATTGTAACAATTAAAGATTTTTATACTCTTTGCAATTAATTCCCCCCCCCCGCCCCGCCGTTTAAGGAGAAGCAGATAACCGCTTAGCACCGCTCCCCTTTCTAGACTGGGACATTGATTTTGACTGAGTGGAAGGGATTCTTAGGTATAAAGGAGAATGTTTAGGGTGATCCTACGGAGAGATACGGGTGGGAACGGTGCACATGAGACCGGCGAGGCCGTCACAGATCGCTGTTACTTCTGAGGAATGATATTTAGCGGTGAATATGAATCACGAGTTGCCTGGGAAGCCGCAAAGATCACGGCACAGCAGCCGATCCTTTGCAAAAAGCTCACTTCCCCCGCGCGCAGACACCAATATTGCAGAGAACCCAAATGTTTTTCCCCCCCATTTTGTTCACGCGTTATCTGAAATGCAGCTTTTCGGTCCCGCCGCGGAGCACGCGGTAGCTACAGGCGCACGCAGTACGGGCAAACCGAAGCCGTGCCGGTACCGCATCGCCGCGCTCCCGTGTGCTAAGCCCGGGCTTGCCGGAGCAAACGATACCGTTTGAGACTGGAGGAGAGCTGCCAGATGTCGTCGGGGTCCATCCCCGCGGGGTCTTTTCTGTGAGCTACGAGGAAAATACTCTTCTCTTTGTATGAGGTATAGATAGTCAGGATTCCCATCATCACAAAATATGTGCAAAAGAGAAGTTAAGGAAAGTCAGAGGTTGCAATTAGAAGTAGAAATCCGGCGGAGAAATTGCTTGGATCCCCTCAGACACCGTCGTTTAACCACCTCTTGTGACGTTATCATTCCAAACAGCCGATGCCTCGTTAGCATGAGAAATTAAATAATAATTGGGGCACTTTTTTAATCTTTGCTGTTGCACCAAAGCATTAATCAATGCCTAGAATCATAGAATCATAAAATAAGGTTGGAAGAGACCCCTAACATCACCAAATCCAACCGCCAACCCAACACCACCACACCTCCGCAAGCGAGGCAGTGGGGGAAGCGACAACTCCCTCACCCGCTTTCCTGAAAGGGATTTCTCCAGCCACGTAAAACACTTTGATCATGAAAACCATGAAGTGAAGCAGAAATCACAACAACGAAACGCTGTTTTCAAGAACTTCACTCGATTTTTGGAGCAACATCTGTTGGGAGCTAGTGGGAAAACGTGAGACCAAACGACCCGCAGAACTAATCGCTGTGCATTCCTCCTAAGCACAGATCAAGCAATTAATCTTTCTCATTTTTGGAATTAAATAAACTTGAAGTGCTCCAAGACGAATTATCTCAGCGCTGAAAGCCAACCAGAAGAACTGTAGCCTGGAACAACGAAACGACTCGCCCAAGACCACGCAGCCGTCAGCAGTACGGCGACTCCCAGGCCGACAATCACCTTCCAGGCTACCAGTTCACACCGCCTCGCTGGTACCATCCAGACCGCCCTTGAAAGCGGGCCTGTGGGCAGCTCTCAGTCAGCACCACTCGCCTGTCACGTTCGTTTAGGCTGTAAAACCTCTGTAGGCACCTATTTTGCTAGAGGAGCTGCAGGGGAATCAGTGCTCCGTGGACCCTCTGAGCCCAAACAGGAAAATAAAATGCCAGCTGTGCTCTAGTACTGGAAATCTTAGAGCTGACTTCGACAGAGTTGACGTCTAAACATTTTAACACTGATTTGTAGCGCTACTTTCCTAAACGTATCGCCTGCGCCTCTTCGGCAGAGGTGCCAGCAAGAATTACCTCCATTTTACTCTTCGCTCTCGGTAACTGATCTGTCACATTAAGAAGGAGCAGCTCTCTCTGTAACCAGGCTATAGGTAGAATTAAAAAAATAACCAAAAGACAAAACAACCCCCCGAAGTTTTCAAGGGCTGAGATTAACACACCGAAGGGGAGGAGGAGTCGCTGCGCAGCCGGTGTCTGAGATCTGGGGAAAGCACTCACACGTGGTTGGGAGCCTGGAGGAGCAGATCAGCTGCCCAGGCGGCTGCTGACTCCTCTGACGCTCGCCGAAACGCTCGCCAGGCTTCCGCGCTGCTGCAGGGGAAGGCTGGACCCCCAGATCAGCCAAATTTAGGTTGCGTTACACCCAGACAGGCAGGAATTTTGCCATCACATGAAAACTATTAATTATCAGCTGATTTCCACCCCGCAGGCAGTAAAATTCCCACAGGGCTGAAAATGGGGATAGAGAGAAGGGTTTTGTTGTGCTTTATGGGGAAAATAAACCCTTTTTGGTATAAATGTGACAGCGTCTGTAAAGGATATGATACAACACAAAAGGCAAGAACGGGTTTGGATTCAGGAAAAGGGTGCAGGTAATCCCAAATCAAAGCTACTATGGCAAAGAGACAAGAGATTGTGCAGATAATGAGGCGACCGTCGATCAAACGGAAGTTTTCGACGTACTTGTACTTCTCCAGGAGAACCTGCGGGAGAAACACGCAGCCGAGTTTATTTTGTGCTTTTCATACGTTTTACAAACTGCTTCTGGAAAGGATTTAGATGAAACAACCTCGATTATATGGGTAAACAGAGCAGAAATTTTATAGAGAACTGATGTCTGCATCAGACATTGTAATAATTGCTGATATTCCAAGGACAAACGCTGCTTTAGCTGTGAGAATCACTACAGAACCACAATCAAACCAAAGAAGTTTACAGAGTTTTTAAACTAAATGTAAAAACCCAAGAAAACCGAGTGTTTCCCAAGAGGGAGAAATCAGTGGTTGCAGAACGCACCTTTTTGGCAGAGTCGTCCAAAGAATTTTTCACAGCTGAACCGTCCCATTTGTCAATTTTTACCGGCTTGTCGTCAATCTTCCACTGCAACGGAAACCAAAGGGAGTTAAGAGAATTCCGCAAGGGTTAGCCTTGTGTTTTAATACGCTTGTTCCTGGCGCGAGCACAAAGATAGGAGGCAAACCAGCAAACACCCACCTGCCTGGGAAAACCTGACCGGAGGCGGAGGGCATCCGGGGCCTCTTACACAGCTGTATCGCACCAAAAGTCACCTCAGCCCCAACGGATCCGTTACCCTTGCAGGTTTAAGCTTACACGTCTTGTCACCGGTACTGAAGTTATTTGGTGAAGCCACTTTTTATATCAGTTTTATTCTAATTCTGCATTTGCTGCTCCCGCTGCCGTCCCCAGCGAGCGTCAGTCATGACTTAATTCCTGCCTTTGAAGGAATTCACACTTTTCAGCCACGCTGTTACAAACCGACTCTTCGGGGGTTGATGAGAGGAGGAAAATTTCAAGGCTTTCAACCTTGAAGGATTTCAAGGCTTTCGACCCTTAACAACCCAGGTACAAGGGGAGAATATAAAGGCATGAACAAGAAGCGAAGTTTCGGTCAGACCATCCTCTGGAATGAAACCAAACGACTCAGTCGCTCTTTTGTGTTCAGGTCTTCCTCAGAAGCGGGTCCTTCATCCATAAAAAGTCTCAGATACGATGGCTCACCTCGTCAAAGGGGTTAATTTTCCTCCGAACGACATTATTTTTTGGTGACACTATTCCTTTTAGCCATAGCCAGACACATGAGCTTGAGCCCTGGGTATTTTAAGTCATCAAATATTTCAAACAGTTGAGTGACTTGAGCTCAAATTTTAGCCACCGTTAGAAGCAATTCTCAACCTCACTCGTGTTATTTCCTGCTCCCGAAGCTCGCAAGCTGGATTTATTAACTACCTGTCAGAAGAGCTCATTTCCCTTCTCTGGCAGGAATCAAACCATTTTAAAGGAAGACGTAAAACCTGATCTACTTCCCCTACACTCGCACAGGAAAAAGCCCGATTCTCCTCCAGGCTCTGCAGGTATGAATTATTAGGTGCCGCGCAAACGCTGCTGTGCGTGCACGTGCGGTAGCCGGTTTACGAGGGACAAAAGCAACAGCCAGAAGCATTTAGGAGTCACGGACAACCAGGAAAGAACTCTCACAGCAGTGCAAGCTACAAAATCTTTTAGGTGGCTACTTTTTTGTAGCCACCAGTTTTTCCTAAGGTTAATTAGCACGCACAACAAACGAAGGCCAAACCCTTCGCCATGAAAGAATACAGAAGAATTCTTTCAACTATTTATTTTTCCTCATAAAAGTGTCTACAACACTTTTATTTCTTGCCCTTTGGGATTCCCAAAGGTTAAAAGTATCAAGAACTAGACTAGGGAGAAGAAAAAAATACCTTTTTTTTTCCTAATTAGTGAATTGGAAGTCAGAAGTCTAAGTAATAACACCAACACCCAATCCCTCCTTCCTTATCCCACAGATAAATCAAAGCTGTGAAGAAACCCATTCAGACTTGACCTCACCACTCCCAGGTGCGGTCTCCATTTCTCACGAGGGAGAAGGAGGAAAGCCAACAAGCCTGTCCATGTCGAAACGGGCTCTGCTTAGCAAAACCCTAAACCAGAGTACTCTCCTGAAACAGCACCAGCTGATTCTGCTATAGAATTATTATAGGATGCAGAAAAGCCCTGTTATTTCAAAGACAAAAATACTGACTAGTAAGACACGTGCAAGATGCAGCACAGCTGGATTCGCTACTGGATACGCCAATAACTGAACCCTGAACTCAGATGTGGGGAAATATTCTGTCCTTTATCGTACTCGTACATCTGAAGTGAAGGCAAGCCTTGCCCAGGAGGGACGGCGTCATTCAGCCTGCAAAGTCTGTGTTATTGATAAAACTCCCTGAAAAGGCTCAGTGAGGATGGAATCAAAGCTTATGTGAAAATTTCTTCTCTTCTCCTCCCAAATAAAACCAACAGCCTTCTAGATTTACTTGAAGACAGAACAGCTGGAGAACACCAATGATAAAAGCTCAGGAATCAAGAAATAAATGAAAATAAAGCCCAAGGCTTTTTTTAAAAAACAAAAAATACCCCTCAAGATTTTAAAGCTATTTCACAGGCACCCTGGAAACCAGCCCTGGAGGCACTGGACTGCTAATGCTTTGCTTGCAGAAGGGATTTGCACCGAGGGGAATATCTGTACGTAAAAGGAGTCCAGGCACTGCCATAATAACGTATATCCAGGAAGCCCATGACAGAGCGAGAACTGGATTCTTGTTTCTTGTTCTCTGTCCCAAACCACCTGACACTGGAATTGCCAGCTAACGTCAGTGATATTTAACTGATACCGATCTCTAACAGAGAACCAGTGCTTTCAGGGGTAGATGTGAAGCCCACATGACATTTTTTGAAGTAAAGTTGTTACTGGCGGGGAGGGGGGAAAATCTGATCTTAGACAGCCTAAAGCAATGAGCTGAAGCAGCAGTTCTTCAGTTCTTGTTCAGGCTTCCCCGTGACTGAGGCTGTTCTGCTTCAAGACAGTAACCGCTTGATAATCCCAGGGCGGTTCATGTCAGAAGGGACCTTGTAGTGGGGACACATCTGCGGTTTGGGACATCAGCCAGGGAGAAGCTTTAGCCCTCCCTTTACCTTGGTCTCAACATTCCCACGAGGCCACTTCTCCTCACCCAGCACAGCACCGCAGTGCTGCTGCTGCCTCTCTTAATTCTTCCAGGCTGATCTGCAGGACCAAAGAGCGAGGGAGCGGCTGGGATGCTGCGCTGGCACCCAGAGTGCCAGTGCTGTAGAAGAGGAGCAGAAGGAGGTGCTCAAAGGAAACGACCAACACCCACGCTACCTCTGCATCCAGATGCGCACAGAAACGTATGCACATCTGTCGATGCCTGCACATCAGCACAAACCTGGGCAAAACCTTCGACTGACAGACATCCCCACGCTCAGCTTGGAAGAGAGCTAGAGATTTGGCCCCTCCTACCAAGTGCTCACCCTCAAAGATGGGGGAAAGCCTCCACCTGCTCTCTGGTCTGCGGAACAGCCCTGCCTTGCCTGCACAGGCTGGGGAGGGAAGGTGAAGCTGCACCGGTGTCCTGTGGATCCTGGCAGATGCAGGCTGCCCCTCCAGCCAGTGGATGGTATTTTTCAACTGGTTACTCGATTTGAGCACTTCAGGTGCGAGCTCCAAAAGGCTTTGAAAGAAAAGCTCAGATTTGGTTCCAGTCTGATGGAGGAAAAGAAAGACCCAGCCAGTTCAAAACAGTCTCTTAGTTTGGGTGTGATCTGACTCCTTCGTTTTAAAAAACAAGAGAAAGGTTATCATATTTGTCCTGAACGCATCCTAACTATGAACGGGAGGCAAATACGGTGTTCTACAGCCAGGCACACCTAGGAAGTAGATTTGGTACCTGAAAGCATACCTGTGTAACAACAAGGCTGCAGAATGAAGGCTGAAATATAGCCAGTGGTTAACTTACCTGAAAACAAAGAATAAAATCAGAATTGCAATTTCAGAAAGCCACAAAACCAATCTGACACTAGAAGCACGTAAGGGCCCCAGCTGTTCCCGTCCAAGTAAAGATGCTGCCTGCAGCTGGATCGCAGCGCAGCAGCAGGGGAGCATTCTGCTGTTAGCTCCATAAAGAGGGACAGCAAGACAAGTGGTTGCTTTCACAGCAGACACTGCAGGACCTGAGCGCTCGCAAGGCTCATTTGTCAAGATATCACCTACCTTCGTTTAAATCCCTTCACAAAACTCCCTCATAAGCAGGGGCCACGGAAAAATCCTACGGGAGAAATTTCAAGATGTTCGCATCTCAGAAGAAAGACACGGCACAAACTTAACTTTCCCCCCCGCCTTATTCCTTCTGTCGCTACTGTCAGCCTTGCTTACATCACGTCCAATTTTAGCCTGCAACATCTTCTGGGTAGGTAGCTTGTCTCTTCAAATATTGCTCTGAAGTTTATGGCGCACTTTGGGTATTACGAACATAAATAATCAAGTCATACAGTAAAAAAGATTTGTTGCTGCTGCAAGAGGAGCACCAGCGTAGACTATATAAACTCTTCAAGGGGAATAATTTTTCTGCATCTACACCATGTTTTCTATTAGACAGATCAAAAGAAAATAACCTCTCCTTCCTAAACCCTAAAATCAGAAACTCTTCAAACTGGGACACATGACACCACAGCCGAGGGAGGTTCGAAGAGCCTCAGCGGATGATACACGTCGACTCCCTCAAGGCACGCAGCTAACGCTGCAGCTGATTGCCTTTTCCTGTAGGTAGGGCTGCAGCTGACAGAGCAGCGTCTCCCAAACCGCAGGTCCCTGCCCCCCCAACATAAATTCTAAAATAACGGTGACATTGCACGCCACAAGCCCAGCAGAAGCAGGACTTGCAAGTGGCAGATCAGTTCCATCCTCTTTCTCTTGAAGGAAGAGATGCAGCAAACTCCAGCGAGCCAGCGCAGCCGTTCCCAGCTCCAACTAGCTCAGCCTCTGCCTCGGAGGAAGGAATTCTGGACCTCACTCTCCCCAAAACACCAGTGCTGCCTGACCATACTTAGAGTCAACATCCCCCAGGTCCCAGAGAGCTCCTTCTGGGGCCCAGGAGCGGAAGGCAGCTGCGGCAGTTGGTATTCAGGAAGTGGTTTTAGTCCTGGAGCTTGCAAAACCTTAGAAGGTTTTGCTCTAGTAGGGGCAGAGTGTGAATCACAGAATCATGGAATATCCTGAGTTGGAAGGGACCCACAAGGATCATCGAGTCCAGCTCCTGTCCCTGCACAGGACAACCCCAAATTCACACCATGGCTCTGAGGGCCTTGTCCAAGTGCTTCTGGAATATCGCCAGCCTTGGCGCCATGATGCCTCCCTGGGGAGCCTGTTCCAGGGCTCCACCACCCTCTGGGGGAAGAACCTTCTCCTAATACCCAACCTAACCCTCCCCTGGCACATCTTCCTGCCATTCCCTCGGGTCCTGTCATTGGTCACCAGAGAGAAGAGACCAGCCCTGCCCCTCCTCCTCCTCCCCTTGGGAGGAAGCTGCAGACTGCCATGAGGTCTGCCCTCAGCCTCCTCTTCTCCAGGCTGAACAAACCAAGTGACTTCAGCTGCTGCTCATATGATTTCTCCTCTAAACCACTTTGTGGCCCTCCTCTGGACACTCTCCAGTAGCAGCTTTATATCCTCGATGTCCTGCAGTGCCCAAAACTGCCCCCAGCACTCGAGGTGAGGCTGCCCCAGCGCAGAGCAGAGCGGGACAATCCCCTCCCTCGACTGGCTGCAATGCAGTGCTCGATGCACCCCAGGGCCCTCTCGGCTGCCAGGGCACGCTGTTGGCTCATGTGTGGTTAATAACTTAGTTTTGCGCTAAATGCGTGAAATCTCTAGGTGTTCGAGAGGACTGTGGCCGCTGCTGCACACCATTTTGAAGTCAGTGACTGTGCGCTCTTAAGTGGTCCTGGTTCAGCAGGGAAAGGTCAGGAGGAGCTTCCTGATTTTCACAGACACTGAAAGAACACGAGAAGGACAAAAAAAATGGGATACTTAACATGCAAATCTCCTTAAACTCATGGTGATTTAGCTTACTAGTGGAGTACAAAAAGATATGCTAAACACACCACCTGTCCTAAGACTTTAAAGCCTCAGAGATAACCCATTATTTTTCTGTTAGAGAAATATTTGAGCAAATTATGGACCTAAGACCACAGTATCTCCAGATGATACCTCAGCAATATACACACAGGTTCGCAGAAACGACCAGATTTCTTTTAAGTCATCTAGGGGGAAGAAAAGGAAGGCACAAAGATCAGCGTGGGGGAGAGAGGGAAAAGAAGATAGAACATTAGCAAGCATGTGTATGTACTTCAGGTAGAAGCCCTGATGAAACTATTCGATGGTTTCTCACTACAGGATTCAGCTCCCGCACCACCAGCACATTTCCCTTACCAACAGCTCCTTTTCCTTCTGAAATAACTACACTCCAGCATCCACAGAATGCAGCAGGAGGAGCAGGAACGCCTCGAGAGCACGATGCTTTCCAGAGTTCTTGAAGTTTAACTACAAAGCGCCGTCATTTCAAAACCGAAAGCTGAGCACATTTGCAGAAGATAGCCAGAAACATTTCGTTAGCACGCCTTCCCCTAAAAACATTCGGCTCAACAACTTAATGTACTGGTTTAAAGAAAAACCTCCAAATTCTCATGGGTTGCAAGGATAACATCATCTCAAACAGATGCAGGAAAATGATACTCTTTAGAAATTAGGAATATACATATATCAATGAAAAGCAAAGCGCTTTCAATTCCAGTCATCTGTATTTTGAAGTTCAATGAAAGACGCCAAATACACTGCTCTGAAGATACACCCTCTTGCACCCAGACATGCAGACACAACCGTTTCCATCTCATTGTCGGGGGGGAGGGGGGGGGAAATGCCTCCAGGTCTTTAGTTTCAGCTACCAGGCTGCCAAATACCGCAAAGAGCTGTGATGCAAACACCTGACCACTTTAAACCGAGCCCAGATCAAAGCCGGTCTACAAACAAGTTCCTTTAAATTACTAAGACTGGGCTTATCAGCAGGCTTTTAGGGTACGCTTTACTCCACTTGACATCTCTGCCGTGTCCGGCGGTACTTTCCTGGTAAAACACCCACCGGGAGGAGTACAGCTGTACTGCTAGCAGGGATTTTTGTCAGGACAATCACAGAACAGTAGAGGTCGGAAGGGACCTCAGGAGATCATCCCGTCCAACCCCCTGCTCCAGCAGCACACCCAGAGCAGGGGCACAGCACCGCGTCCAGGCGGGTTTGAATGTCTCCAGGGAAGGAGACCCCACAGCCTCTCTGGGCAGCCTCTTCCACTGCTCCGGCACCCTCACAGGGAAGGAGTTTTTCGTCATGTTTAGGTGGAACTTCCCGTGTTCCAGCTTGTGCCCGTTGCCCCTTGGCCTGTCGTTGGGCACCACTGAAAAGATTCCGACCGATCCTCTTGACACTCGCCCTTCAAATATTTAGGACGGCTGCGCTAAAACCAGCCAGGCTAGAAAAAAAGGGGGAAAAAAGGCGGCTGCTGCTGCTTTTGCAGCCGGACGTGCTCGCCCGGTGCGGCGGGACGCCTCCCCGCTGCCCCCCGGGACATCTTCACCTATTTACCAGCCGGTTTTTACGAGGAGGCGGCAGCGGGTGAGGAGCTGCCCACAGTCCCAGGGCTGAGGCGGCGGATGCCCCTCAGCGAGGCGGGGCCCGCCGAGGCCCG
>WEKW01010936.1:121567-159241 GCA_013389905.1 Sula dactylatra | reverse complement strand
GGTGTTCGTGGGGTGTGGGAGGGTGTTCGTGTGTGGGTGTACGTGGGGTGTGTGAGGGCGTTTGTGTGGGGGAACACGGGTGGGGTGTGGGTGCACGTGGGGTGTGGGGGGGTACATGGGTGGGGTGTGGGTGTACGTGGGGTGTGTGAGAGTGTTCGTGTGGGGGTACATGGAGGGGGGCATCTGTTAGTGTGGGGAGTGTGGGTGTGAGTGTATGTGGGGTGTTGGAGGGTGTGCGTGGGTGTTTGTCTGGGGTCTGCATGCGTGCCGGTGTTTTGGGGTGTTAAGGACGTGGGCTGTGTGCATGCTGGGGTGTGCTTAGGAGGTGTAGTGAGGAGCGTGTGGGGGTGTTCACACGTTGGGTGTGTGCGGGGTGTTTATGTGTGTGCGAGTCGGGTGTGTGCGGGGGTGTGTCAGTGTGCAGGCTGTTGAGGTGGTGGTACGTGCATATGGTTGTGTATGGCTGTGGGTGTGCACGCAGGGGTGCGTGCCAGGAGGGTGTGTGTTAAGTGCTTGTGTGTGTTATAGGATGGGATGAGCGGGAGTGTGTTGGGAAGCGGGAGGTGTGAGGGTGGTCGTGGGTAGCTGGGGTGTATGGGTGCATGTTGGGGGGGTGTACTTACAGGAGGATGTGTTGGATGTTCAGATGTACCGGTGCTCACGTGTGGGGTTGTATCCAGTACGTGGGGGCTGTGTGCGAGTGGTGTGTGTATGGGTGTTCGTGTGAGGAGGGGTGTGTGTGTATGTGCAGTGGTTGTATGTGTCGGTGTAGGGGAGCAGGTACAGGAGGTGTGCGTTCACGATGGGGTGTGCGTGCGTGAGTGGGGTATGTGTGGGGAGCGTGCGTGTACGGCTTGTATGGACGGGTGTAGATGTTGGCTCTACTTATGTGTCAGTTGCACCAGGGCGTGCAGGTGTGTGCCCTGGCCGGTGTCCTGGTGTACCCTGTGCCACTGCCATCTCAGTGTACCGGCAGTGCCAGCATCCGCGTGGCGCTGAGCATCGCTGCGTGGTGGTGAAGCAGCATCTCACCCAGCCAGGGCCGGTGACAACGCTGGACGCAGCTGCCCTTCCGCTTGTATCAGTGCATGAACTCGCAGCGTGTGCCTGTTGCAGGGGAGAGCTACCCCAAATACCGGCACCGGGCATGAACACCATAGTCCAGCTGTGCCGTAGTATGTCAGAGCGGTGTCCGAGTGTAGAGACACCATCAGATGGCACTGGGAGACCATCTCCTGCTACAGGGGCACGGGATGAGGGTGATGCAGCGCCTTTGAAGTTTATTTCTGAGGTTTGGGGAGCGGTGACCAGTGTGGTTCTTTTCCTGGAGTCACCACAGGCGACAAGAGAAAGGAGACAGGGGAAGGAGGAATGAGGGGTAAAGCAGAAATCCCATCAGTCGTCATCCACACAGTCTGACTCACGCACACTGTGTCTGTGTTTTGCTATCTTGAGCTGGAAAATAACGCACGTACTCCTGGCACCTCATTTACTTCTCTGGTTTAGGAGGTGATGCTCCTCACGTGTCCCCTGACAGCATTCCTTTGCCTACAGGCTGACACTTCATTTGTGGCTACCCTTGGGAAGAGCTGTTTAAAGCAAAGTAATGTTAGAGCCAATGAAATTTTTAACCCATTTATTTGTTTCCTGCTCTCCCCAGGAACGTTGCAGTCAAGATGGCTACAACAGGACTGTATAAAATGGGTGATGGAAGCAACTATGCAACTAACTGCTTCCCTGCCAGGGACATTTTACGTGCAAGTAAAGAAGGTGATGCTTCTTTGAGTGCTGCTGGTGAAGTGTCCCTGCAGAATAATGTCGTATCTGTGGGGCAGGTCCACCATCCACCCGGCTGTTGGGCCAGACAGAGGGTACATTCAGCTGTGGTTTCCTGTATCAACATCACAGCTGATAACACCGACAACAGTTGACAAGAGAACTTAAAACAGCGCCCAGAAAGTCTTAAAATCATTTAAACCTTCACTGAAATGAAGAGGGCAGCATGTCTAGGGCACCCATTAAATGAGGGCTCCAGCATGCACCTCTGCATCATGGCAGGAAGGAAGCTTCAGGCAGGGATGTGGATAGCACGGTGTGGCTCTCCAGCAGCCGTTCTGAGCTAAAGCTTCTCCTTTTTCTCTGGGCTTTAAGAGTCATGTCTGTGAAATGCTTAGAAATGGCAGAAATGTCTTCTAACGTTTGAGAAGTGGTGGAGAGGTCTACTACGCTGGTCAGGGGTGTGGAGCACAGGACCTTCTAGGAGATGTTAAGGGTGGTTAAGCTTGTTTTTTATCTGGCCAAGAGGAGTCCAAGGGGAGACTGTGGCTTACAGCTACCTGAAGGACAGCTACAAACTCTTAACAGTGGCAGGTGGCATAACTTAAGCCAAAAATTTCACCTTGGGAGGTTTAGATTGGGTGGTAGAAGGAACTTCTTCGCTGGGAGGAGGTGCAGCTCTGGGCCAGGTTACCCTGGGAGGTGGTGGAATCACTAGACAAAGCCATGACTGACTGATCGGACATCGCTGATGGTCCTGCTTTGGGTGGGATGTTGGATTGGAGATCTCCAGAAAGCTCTTCCAGCCCACGTTTCCACATCTGCAACCTACGGCTCCATTAGCATCTATAAAGTAGCATGTTTCTCCTCTGCCGTGGCTCTGGCTGTAGCTTTAATGTTCCTATCTTAAATTCCTGGTCACTGAACATTCTATACTTCAGTATTTCCCCATATAGGGGATTTTAAAATGACAGATTTCACTGCTGGGCTGAAACACCAGGCAGAGGGCAGCTACTTTGAGAAGGGCACATTTGGAAGGTTGTGTGCTCACCTTGCCGCCATCTCTGCCTTGATCCATCATCGTGGCAGGGTCTGGGCGCTGGGTGCTGGCACGCAGAGCCACCCCGAGGGCTTGGACTGAGAAGGGGACCACTGGGAAGACACCACAGCAGAGGAGAAAGTCACCAGAGTCTGCCTCCATGGAAGAAAATAATGAAGGCAATGTCCTTGATGAGCCATTTCTGGTGAGTGCAGATTTCCTGTGTTATTGCCTAAACTTTCCAAGAGTGCTTTGTGGAGCTGGGGAGATCCTGCTGGTGGGTGGACTCTGTAGCTGCCTCTCCCTCCCCATCTCTGTGCCACCTTCTCCCCTGCTTCCCACGATCCAAACCACCAGGTGCCCCCCTCACCTGGGGACAGCTGAGGTCTGGTTTTGGGGCTCAGGTCCCAGGACACAACATACAGGGTTGCTGTAGGACTAACCATTTGTGTTTCTTCTTTCCCCCTCCTCCCCTGCCCAGATGAAGCACCACTGTTTGAAGAACCCCTCTGACCTGTGCTCTGTGAACATAAGCAGCCAAAATCTGGTCTCTGTGAGTATCTGAGACTCAAGATGTATTAGGGAATGGCCTTAAAAGTTGCAAACTTTACCATGTTCGCACACAAGTGTCCAGCAATCAGAGAAGTTGGCGAAGGGTTTAGAGGGGAAGCCGTACGAGGAGCGGCTGAAGTCACTTGGTTTGTTCAGCCTGGAGAAGAGGAGGCTGAGGGCAGACCTCATGGTGGTCTGCAGCTTCCTCACAAGGGGAGGAGGAGGAGGGGCAGGGCTGGTCTCTTCTCTCTGGTGACCAACGATAGGACCCGAGGGAATGGCAGGAAGATGTGCCAGGGGAGGGTTAGGTCGGGTATTAGGAGAAGGTTCTTCCCCCAGAGGGTGGTGGAGCCCTGGAACAGGCTCCCCAGGGAGGCATCACGGTGCCAAGGCTGGCGATATTCCAGAAGCACTTGGACAAGGCCCCCAGAGCCATGGTGTGAGTTTGGGGTTGTCCTGTGCAGGGACAGGGGTTGGACTCGATGATCCTTGTGGGTTCCTTCCCACTCAGGACATTCTATGGTTCTAAGACACACGTTAGAAGCAGGCATATTTCCTGCGTAGGAAGGTGAGCCAGCCCGCTGTGAACGGGCTTGGAGGATTTGTCCTACCGACTTTTGGATCGTGTCTTCATAACTAAATTACTTGGTCTTCATCAGTTGAAGACCCTTCTCCACTTAACATCCCCTTGCAAAATGCTACTCTTTGGGTTTAGGGATGTTTATCTCGACTATGGTAGGAGTTCAACTTCAGCTTGAGAAGTGACTTTTATTTGGGTTCATGACTAACTTGCAAGGCAAAGGGAAAATGAGCTGAGGGTGGTGATAGGTTTTTAGTGTTTTTTTAGGGTTCCGCCCTGGTGCTGTGAAGGATGGATGTACTAGATTGTAGGGTGGCTACGTTTGCTGAGTCACACATAGGTATGAGATGTGGCCTGGGAGCCCTGCGACACACACAGGGGAGCGAGGACAGCGGTAAGGGCACAGAGAGGGCTTGGCTTTGCGGCTCAGCTAATCCAGGTCTTCTGGATGTCGGTCACTGAGGCCGCTGTGCATTAAACGCATGCTCTGAGGGGTGCTCTCCGTAGTCAGAAAAACAAATGAAGACCTAATTATGGGAAATGCTATGATTTAGGCATTCTGAGGAAAGGAGAGATTCAGTTGTTTCAGATCAGTTTAGGGCTGGAGTGGAATGACTATTTTTTTCTGTATCGTTCAGGCTAAAGAAGATGATTTTGAGAAATTTGATTGTGTTGCTTCTATAAATGCTGCTGAAAACCTGCTGACACTAGGTAAGGGATTGCATTACCAAAAAATAGTTGCTGCTTTTCAACCCAGGGAAGCTTATGCTTGTCTGAACACAGGTCTAGAGCTTTACAAAGAAGTTTAAGATACACACACAGCACTTCTTTGCAGAATTGCTTCCTTCCTGTTACTGAATTGAAATCCTTGTGCTAATTCCCTTTATTGTAACGATAATTGCGTGCCACTATGGTATCCTTTTCATTATTAGAAAACAAAGCTCTTTATGAAGAAAATCCCCATTTAATATACAGAAGCGTGGATAATGAAATGACTTGTCCCAAAGGCTCAGAAGGTTAATGGTAGAGCTGGGAGGTGAATCCAAATCCAGTGTCACAGGCTCCATTAATTTGAAGAAGAAAAAAGGCAATCTGTTTATAACTAGTAAAACATATAAGCTAAATGTGCCATCAGTGGCTTCAAGCAATAATCCAGTTTGGGGTGGGAGCACATGCGTGAAAGCAAACCAGATGTCTAAGGAGTAGGCTGGTGGGGCATCACGCATTGTACGGACAACCATCTGACTGAGCAGCATTTCCTTTCAAACGTGCCCGCTGATATTACTTGTGCTCTTGGTCTTGCTGGTTTTGGTCCATTCCAGACCCGGGTGACGCATGGCTTGTTCTGTTACTCGCTGAAGCATTTCCTTTTCCACACTTGCAGAGCCGTTTCGGAAGTTTCCAGGACTGCGGGAACTGGAACTTTCCTTGAATGGACTAAGAAATCTGAAAATCACTGCTGGAGACTTCCTGCATTTGGAAGTAAGATAAGGGGGATCTGAGACCTTGTTCATCTCCTCCCAACCGTCACGCTGAAGCCTACACATAGTGTTGACGTGTGTCCCTGCAGTGTGAGTTCTCTGAAGCTGCAGGGTCATTCTCTCTTCCTGCTTCCTTGTGACTCTGGGCCGTCCTTTCTGCTGTGTCCCTCAAGGACCTTCACATCTTGCTTCCTCCTGCAAAGCAATCCCTCACAGATCCCCATTGCTCAGCTGCTTCCCACAAGACTCGTTTCCCCTGTGATGGGCCACCCCCTTTGCTTGTAGGATCCTCTCCCTGCAGTCTGTCAGTCACCCGTGGCATCCCTCACCTCCCTGATCCTGTGTGATCCCTGGCAGATCCCCGTCCTCCTCCACACTGTGCTCTGCCTCTCTGCGTCCCATCCTCCTCCTCTCTAGATAGGCGTCTGCAGTTTCCCCAACTTATGGGCTGCCTTTCTAACACAGCAAAGGGGTCAGTTTGTTTTTTCTTTAGAAAAGAGACAAAATGGATCCTAAGAACAAGCAACTGTGACTAGGATGATGGCCCTAGTCGTCCTCTCCATCCAGCTTGGAGTGGGTCTCTGATACAGAGAGCTCAGGCTCTGGCTTAGCTATCTATACTGACCTTATCTAAGCTTGCTCTCTTTGGGGAGGTGTCCTTGCCGGGATTTCTCTCTCTCTCTCACTGTACACATGTTTTCTGATTGCTGCTGGATATAAAGTTTTGTCTTAAAAGGCTTCTTTTTGTCTCATTCAAAGAATTGTTGGTGGCTCAGCTGTCAACTCTGATCCTGGCTTCCCTCTTGCCTGCAGGCTTTGGAAGGTCCCCAAATCCATGAAGCTCTCCCATGTTTCTCCCATGCACTGTTGGGAACCCGCTCAGGGTTTGACTCAGTGGGCACGTGCCCAGGTGATGGGGAACCAAACTTCCAAGGCTCATGAGGCCAGGGTTCATCCTTTTCATCCCTGTGTGCCTCTGTGTGAGCAGCCCTGTCACTGGCATCAGCTACAAAAGGTGGGGATGGGACCCACCTAAACTTCTCTTCCTGCCATGCCCCCATGGATCCCAGCTTCATCCACGATCCCAATGTCCGGGATCTTGTTTGCTGTCAGCCTGGAGAAATCAGTCCTGGGAAGGCTGATGGGAAATTCATAATAAACTGATTTGGAAAGTGCTTTGAGGTCCTCCTGGGGAAATGCAGCCTATTGTAATGCCCCAGCAGAGCTACTCCTGTTCATGTATTCTAGAAACCCTCATCCTCGCTCCCAGCAGGCTCTGCTCCCTGGCTTTCTCCTGGCTGTTGTCCCATGAGTCATGCGTGTGAGTGGGGGACCAGCCTTGAGCACTTCTGCCAAAGTGCCGAGTCCCACCACTGTAACTGAAGTCCCTGCAAGTTAGAGATGACTCGAAGGTGGGTGGTAGCATGATTGAAAGTCTCCTGTAAATATTTAATATCTACCTGGAGAAAGCCAACAAGGATTGTTCTTTGCTCCAGGGGATTGTTTCTTCTGTTTCCTTCAGGATCTGGATCTCTCCTACAATAACTTGTCCCCCCAGGACATTTGGACATTGGGAGATTTGTCCCAGCTCAAAGTCCTTCGCTTGACGGCCAATGGACTTTGGTCTCTGCCTCCGGACCTGGCAGGCTCATGGGAGTAAGTGCACACAGCAAGCGGTGCTTCGGTTTGGTGGGGAGGTGCTGGCGTGCCACTGGGATGCGCCGAGCAGGGTGATGGAGCAGTGGGGATGGCAAGGCAGCGGTACGGGCGACGGTGGGCAGCCTGGGATTTATCAGTCCAGGCAGCAAAGCTCTTCCCTTATGAAATGGAAGATCAAATAACCTAATGGTCGGTGCTGTGTGGTGGGGAAGTGTTATCCCAGCTCAGCCCCAGATCACCCAGGGTATTTGCTGTCATCAGCAGCTAGAGAGGAACCTCTGGTTAGCGATTCAGCAGCCCTGTCGGGTGGTTGAGCCACGTGAGTAGGATGCTATTTATTTGGCGTTAATTAGACCCTTCAAGTATAGCTTAGCCACAGTTGCCATGCCAAGGTATCCACTGTTAGCCATTGTTGGAGATAAGACGCTGAGCTAGATGGTCGTTTGGGCTGATTCAATTTAGCTGCTTTGAGGTAGGATATCAGTTTTCTATTAAAAGAATAAAACCAGCCCTGGCCCAGTCTCCCAGTGGAAACATCTTCCAGCGGTGACAGCAAATGATGTGCTTTTCACCTGTCTTTGCTTGAGCGTGTTATTAATGAGCCTCTTTGTATCTGTAGCTCTGCTCATTTAAGGTTTCCATCTCTGGAGGTCCTGTCGCTGGATGACAATCGTCTGTCAGACCCGAGCGTCTTTGCGAGCCTCTCTCATCTCTGCAGGTAAGGAAGCACCTGACAGCAGACTCCAGCTTTGGGTTTTGGGGGCTGGCAGCTGCCTCTGTCAGCTGTTGCACAGTAGCAGGCTTAAAATGAAACCCAAAATCTTTGCAATTCACTTGGATACTTCCCTGTTTAGTCCCTCTGGTATTGCAAATGGGACTGAACGGAAGCAAATAGCCTACTGCGAAGCACAAGCTGGCCAAACCTGGCAGGTGGCTGGTAATTCAGCTCCTGCCCTGGGTGTTTGCTGATCTCCAGGTCTGATTTGAGAAATGGCAGTTGCTTTCTCCGTTTTTTCCCTTTGCCCCAGTTTCATCATTATTTCAGCACAGCAGCAGTAGGAAAGGCTGCAGATCAGCTCTCTCTGATGTGGGCTTTCATGATTCAGTCAGGGAGGAGTCACTAGGAAGGGGAAGAGCTCACATTCTCCTCAGCTGGGCTGTGCTGGGTTTGGGGACACCGCAGAGACCTTCTGATGTTCCCCTGGTGCTTCCAGTGCTGTGAACTGGAGGTGGGAATTGGGTCTGGCTTGTTGCCCTGGCTCTGCCAAGGCATTCCCAGAGGGAAGTGTACATTGTCCGCAGTGTTTGTGAGAGAGGAGGAGGAGTGGATGAGGTTTAGGCACGAGGCTGCAGGGCTGGAGTGTGGAGGTTTGGGGTTCTGTTCTTCCCTAAGCTGTCTTGTGGCCTTGGGCAAGTGCATTGGTGATGTTATACTTCCGTGGGAAGGTGGAATGTTGTTAGGGAATCCCAGTAGGACCGCAGCTTGTCAGAGCCCTGGGTGATTTCATGAACTGCCAGGATGTCTCCTTGTGTGTTAAATTCTCATCAAGAGGTGAACTTAGAGCTAGGTGACCCTCGGGCTGGTGTGGGGGACCAAAGTCACGGGCTTCAGGGGCAACGCCGGGCTGTGCCAAGGGCTGAGCCCGTGGTTGGGGTTTGGAGAGGAGGGGGAACAGAGCAGCGAGATGCGGGTGTCACGGATGCCTCCGCACTGCTGCTGGGAAGCTCAGCGAAGAGGCAGGTCGAGGGCCAGCTCCCAGCCCTGCGAGTGCTGCAGGGAACAGATGGCCGGGTGCATCCACCGATAGCAATTGTGGAGTTTCTCACGCATTTCCTCTTCCAATAGCCTGAAGGAGCTGAATCTGGACAGGAACAGGATTTCGGCTATCCCCTACCTGCACCAAGCAGAGAGCAGGCAGTTATTCCTCCACCCCACGCTGGACGGTGACAGCTTCAGGGCAGAGTGGTACAAATCCCTGCGCAGCCTCTGGCAGCGGCCCCGGTTGCCGCAGCAGGAGGACACGGAGGTGCCAGCAGAGCTGGAAGCGAAGAAAGGACAGCTTGAATATGTCGTGTTACAGAACAACGGGGATCCAGACAGGACGGGTGAGCAGTGCCTGCCTCTCCCTGCCCGTACTGAAACCACGGGGTGTTTCAGTGGGACAGGGCTCTGTTGTGTCAGGGTGAGGATCTGCTGGATGTTTACTAGCGAGTGAAGCAGCTTGAAAAAATGAAAACAGTGAGGGAGGGATACATGGGACCACTTTAGACATCTCAGCTAACCTGTACAATCCCTCTGTAATTACTGGGAGCTTACTGGAGATGAACCACCCTAAAGCAGACGTCTCCCATGGTTCACACAGAAGAGCCCCTTTCTCTCTCCTGGACTTCTCCAGGGTAGCTTGCTCCAAAGGAGACATTGCATGCTGGCTGGGAGCAACACTGGCAAAAATAGGGAAAAAAATTCAGGCTGGGAAGTGCCTTACTGGGGATCCTGGACAGGCAGAGGGCAGGAAGATTGTGTGAGTAGGTAGCCCATGCACAGGTCTGCATTCCTGGGGTAGGTCAGCTCTCCCCTCTGGATGCCCTTACGGTGATGCACACACCGTTCTGGGCCACGCGAAGGGATGGATCCAGAGGCTGCCTGGTGTCACTTGCGTGGATCGGGCTGTGACGGAGGCTGCCGGTGGGGCTCCTCCAACCCCTTCTTCTGTCCCCTGGCTCGCTGCAGCAGTCCCTGTTGTAAGGCATTTGTGCAGCGGGCAACGGTGCAAGCTCTGGTGCAGGCCTGGCGGTAGCAGCATGATGTGGGAAAGGCCTCATGCTCATGGGCAAGATTCCAAACCAAAATCTACCTGTGGGAAGCTCCTGAGGCCAGTAGCAGGGTTTCTGCTGTGTTTGAGGGATGTGGACCTCACCTGGAGTGATGGGGCTGTCAGCAAGCCTGCTACAGTGTGACTGATCCTCCCTCACCTTGGGTATGTCTTGCCATGGAGCCAGATCCTGTCTGATGCTAACTCGCGTTTCCAGGGTAATTCCAGCCTTGCCATGGCTGGGGCTGGCCCAACATGGCTTCACCTAGAAATCCTCACTTTGCTTGTGTTTCCTTGCAGAGGTTGTTTTTAATTCTGGCTCTCAGGAACACCCAGCGCTGGTAAGAACTGTTGGCTGATCTGTGATTTGGGGTGTGAGCTTCAAAACTTCCCTTCCCCAAGCCTCTCAGCTGAGTTTCAGTAAGCCTGTGGGTACAGCCGGGACTCTTGAGTGCCTACAAGGCTTGCAGTGAGTATCGTCTCTCACCAGGGAGATCAGGAGCAAATCTTCCCATAACCAAGGGAGCTTAAACCTAGATCACTTTTAAATAAAAGCTGGGTTGCTGTTTGCTTGTGACTGTGCCTTCCCTGCATGGGGAAGTGTGTTCTCTGGCTCAGGTGAGGACTGAAGCTCAGGAGCGGGGTGTTCATTCCTTCTTAGCACCGTAATCCTTTTCCTCCACATTTATTTACAAGATGCTCTTCAGGATCAGACGTTTGAAGCCAAAGACCCTGATTTTTATTAGAACTTGTGAAAGGGGCTGAGCTTCAGAGATGCTGAGCACTCGCAGTGTGTTCTAGCGTAACGCACATGTGCATGTACACACACACTCCCCGAGAGCAGAGCTGCTCCCTGCCGGGCCTGCGCACGTTTTCAGTCCTGGGTGATGGAGTTTGGTGCATTTGACGTGACTCCCTAGAGGGCTCCCACAGTAATGCAGAGGCCAAAGTAAGCTGCCATGAGACAACCTCCTAAATGGATCTGAACCAAAAGCTCTTCAAATTATAGCTGTGTTTGGGCTCAGGAGGGTGGTATCCTGCTGCTGGAGTGGTGTCTCTGCTCACACTCTTCCTCTTCTCTTTAAGCTTGTTCCCAGGAAAGAAGAACCATCTGCTTCAAAGACTCTGCTGACTCCCTCCATGTGCAGGGACATTCGTGTTCCCTTTCCTGCACTGAAGCATCTCAGCCTGGCCTTCAACAAGGTGATTTGGGTCCTGTGGCTCTGGATACGTATAAAGATTCAGCTACTTGAGCCCGGCCTTAGTTCCTGGAAGACACCCTTGGCCTTTAGCTGCCACTGCAGAAAGGCGTCGCTCTCCCCAGCTCCTGTGTCCATCTGCCAGTCCACGGGGATGTGTCAGATACCCAGGATCTCTCAGGTGGGACAGGACACCTATTTAGGCAGCTGAATTGCACCCAGCTTGCCTAAACACTTGCATATTCAGGGATTTAATCGGAGAATGGGATATCTGAAGGACTGCCCTCCCCCTGGACTGATCTGGAGCTGCATGGTGGATGGTGATGTCTCATCAAGAACTTAGTGCTGGTTCAGTGCCAGGTTATACCGATCTGCTGAGTCACACTGGGTTCTCACTGCACCCCAACAGACAAATAACACATGTTCATTTAACCTTCCCTTCCTGGTGCTTTTGGCTCCTGCCCAAGCCTTAACTCACGCTGCTTCCCAGCCGGGTGGGCTGGCACAGATGAGTTATCTCTGCCTAGCGAGGGGCCTCCCCCTGGGACATGATGGTGCGGCTCTGCTTGCTTGCAAAGTGAGCTCTGCTGCTGTTCCCCATGTGTTGTCACCCCGTTTTAGGTCACTGCCTTGTCGGTGAGCTGGTTTGTGGCTGCCGTGCCCTGGCCAGGCTGTGGTTTGGACTGCAGGGTAGAGAGGCAGGACTTTTTTCCCCCGCTCAGAAGAGCTGCGGCTGCAGCTGCTTCTCCACCTTGCAGCTCTTCTGAGCACTGGAGGCACCAGTCCTCTTGCTGTAGCAAGCAGGAGGGAGAGAGGAGCACTGCCTCTGCCCTCAATACTCACAGGCAGCAGAGCTGCTGGGCATCGCTCATTAAGGGATGCCATTTCCCTCCTCCTCCTCGTCCCCACTACACGTACCCGCCCAGTGCCAGGGTCCCCTTGGGTTGGAGGGACGTGCTTTGGTGGGAGGGTTGGGATGAAACTCTACGGCCTCCGGCATGACTCAGTGCTTAGTGCAAACAGTAGACTATTTTATCTTGCAGATCGCAGATGAGACAGCTCTCTTACCCGCGGCTTTCTTCCCGCGCCTGAAGGAGCTGACGTTTCACAACAACCCTCTCACCACCACCCGGAGCGGTACAGTATGAGCCCGGCTCCGTGGGGGGACTCCTGCTTTGTCCCTCCTTCGCGCTTAGCTCTCTGGAACAGGGACCACGTTGCCTTTCGGTGTTTGGACGCTCCTACAACTCTGGCCCTGGCCCCCAAAAAGGTGCTTTAATCATTGCTGCTCTCTAAAAAGCAATGCAGATGAGCACTGCTCTTGCAAACGCTGTTAATGCCCTGCTGCTGCTCTTGGCCCCATCAAAGTCCTTAACAGCCCATCTGTGACCCCAGCAGCGCAGTCTCAGCCTAAGTTTTGCTCCCCAAAAGGCGTTTATCCCGCAAAGGCTTTGTCTGAAGCTGGTCCAGGTTTCCTCCTGCAGCAGCTTTCTGAGCAGGGGGGATAAACCCCAAACATGTCCGTGGCCTCGACAGGCAGAAAGATGCTGATGGTGTTGCTCCCTGCACGAGCTATGTGTAGGCTAGTAAATGAAACAGGTCAGGACTGCTCCTCTGGCCTTGGTGGCACGGCACCCAGTCTGGTGTGTGTCCTTAGGGCTAAAGCATCTCCCTACAAAACAGGGTGGCTTCTACTCTGGTGCCTGAGCTGAGCCTGGGGTTGGTTGGCACAGGCCAGAGCATGCTGCTAGTGGAGGAGCAGGACACGGGCTCTCCACCAGCTGCCTGCAGCTCTGGTAAACTTCTGCTCCTCCAGGGCAGCCACCTCTGCTGACCCAGCTCCTCCAGCACAATCTGGGGATTAAACTTGTCCGACAGCAGAGCCTAGTCATGGAGAGGTGGCACTTCTCCATCCCTCTCAAAGCCAGCCGCAAGGTAAGGAGGGATGTGCCTTTGGAGCATGGGGTTTTTTCTGCCCAAGGCAGGGATGAAACTGTTGCTGCAATATTTGGGGCAGGATTGCCCAGGAACCGACTTGCTGGGGAGCACGGGAAGAGCGGGTGGGACGCAGGGATTCCAGCAGGATTGGAAGGATGGAGGGACGAGTGGGAAGGATTGGAGGTATTTTGTTCAGGATGAGGCTGGGGAGTCCAACCACCTCCTTATTGCTGCCCCAGGCAGGGTCTGTCACTGGGTTTTTGGGTTCCATCCTGCCCATCGGGCAGGCTGAGGGCTCCTATGGGACTGAAACTGCTGCCAGGGTGTCCCTGGAGCCGGGGCTGCCCTGGCAGTCCCTGTCCTGCATGGACCAGCCGCCAGACCCAACCCCACGCTGACACTTGTGGCAGCATGCATGGACGTCTGTTGTGTCCCCTCAGGTCACATCACATCTCCCCAAAGTCACAAAGCAGCCGCTGATGCTGGAAGCTCCTGTCAAGACCTTTCTGTGGAAACAGCTCCCAGCTGTGGTGGAGGCTGCGAGAGATGCTGCACCTCCGAGTCCGGCCCAGCCACTGCCCCCCGTCAGCTCCGCAACCCCAGCCGGCAACTGGCGGACAGCGCTGGGGGAAGGTGACCCCAGGCCTCCTCCTGCCTCAGCCGAGGAGGACATTGCATCTTTCTTCATGACGCAGGTGAGGCCGGGCTGTAAGTGTTCAGGGCTTGTCCAGAAATGGTCCACAGATGGATCTTCGTTTCCTAAGGGAATGAACCATGTGCATGTGCTGTGCGTACCAGTGGTTATAACCCTCCTTTGATTGCAAGGGATTTAAGGAAGAAAACACTAGAAAGAAGCAAAAATGCAGTGCTGTGACCAAGAACAAGAATTGGCAGCCTACTTCACAGGGTGGCGTGGGGCTGTGCTGGCTTGGTGGGTAGCCCCAGCTGCAGGAGCTCATCAGTCCAGCATTGTCCCTGCAGTGTCTGCTGGAAAGCTCCCTCCTGGAGCTTACCAGGGCAGCTTTTTGACTGAAAATCTTGGGATTATCAGGGAAAAAAGTCTGTGCCAGGATGGTGATGGCCCCTCTCTCCTCTGTGCCCAGTCCCGCTGAGCAGAGGTGGGATGAGGTGGTGGTGGGTGGCTGGGCGCCACCGGGAGAGACCTCTGGCCACAGCAGGACAGGCTGTGGCTGACTCCATCAGCTTGACTGGTAAGAAAGGGCCACCGTGAATTCCTTATTTTGCTGCTTTGAGGTGAAGGATGTGTCCAGACCCCTGCTGAAACCCACGGCAGAGGGCAGGCTGGAGAAGAGGAGCGAGCAGAAGGGGGAAGGAAGCTCCCAGGTGGTTCCAGAGCGATACAAAGGCTATGAGGAGCTGCTTGGTGGAGACACAGACCCAGATTTTATTGAGCCAGTTGGTGAGTGAGGATAGCAGAAGGCTTTTGCTCAGAAAAGTCTTGGCACGTTGATGATCGGTATGGTCCACTCCGACCAAGAAAGAAGCAGCAAAGGCTTTTGTTGTTCCATTTTTCCCTCTGGTTCACAGGGATACAGAAGAATGTGCAGGCGCTGTATAACATCCTGAAACACCCCCTGGTTTACCGGGACACAAAACCACGACTGGACAGCGTACAGAAGCCCTACGTGCCTCGGGAAAAGGTAAAGAGCTGAAGCTCTGAAGGAAAAATGGTTGTGTCTGTGTCAGGATCAACCCATGTGTTTGGATGGATGCTGAGAGCTTGAGTGTGGGCTTGATCCCACTTGCCGATCCCAGCCCCTAGCTGTTCTCTCTCCCTCATGGCATGATGCATGCAGCCCCCACGGGAACCCACCCGCAGGGATGGGGCAGCTCAGCACGCTGGGGCCAGCAAATGGCCAAGAGCTGTGCTATCCCCCGGGCAGCGTAGGGGGAACCGCTTGTCACCAACAGCCTGGAGAAAGCCATCCCAAGGGAGGTGGAGGAAACGGCCTCTGAGCTGAGTCTGCTGAGTGGGTTTTAGTAGAATTACAGCCCCTTAATCTGCTGCACTGCTCTGGGGTCGTGAAAAGCTGATCCAGCGTTCCTCAATACAACTATAATCTTAAGGCAGTGTTGAAACCAGACCAGCTTGGTCCAAAAAAACAGAGATTGTCTCACCTACCTCATGCAGAAGCATGGCCCATGTTAGTTTAGGAGAGGGGGCAGGAAAAGGATGTGGAGGATCATCATCCTGGAGGGTGGAGGGGAGGCACGCTGCAGCCTCTGGTCTTCCTTGCAGCATGGGAGGATGCCTGGCCCTCCTGCCCGAAAGACAAGAGCAGAGGTCCTGGAAGGAATCCTGATGGCCATGAGAAACACCTCAACCATCACCGAAGTCCCCTTAGGTATGTTCCTGCATTCCCAGTCTCTCCTGTTGACGGCAGGGGCAGGATCTGAACATAAAGGCATCCCTGAGCTGGCAGGGTCCTGGGGTGTGGCTGAGTTTGGGATGGAGGCTGCCTCCTCCCATGTCCCTGCAAGAGAGGACAGGGACTTTGCCTGCTGAACGCCCTCAGCCCACCACAAGGTTGGACCCTGATATTCTGCCTACTGGTTAACAGAGGGGTAAAAGCAACGCAGACACTGCTGGGGTCCCCGGGATCCACAGCTGGGTTAACCTAACCCCAGACCCAGCTGGTGGGAGAACGGCCTTGGAGGAAAAGTGGGTTTGAAGCAGGACTCGGGTCTCCATCCATGTTTTGTCTCCCTCCCAGCCCCGATGGTGGTACAATCCTGAACTGCTAGTACAAGCAAGGCCCACCTGCTCCTCGGTACTGTCTCTTTTCCCTGCACCCACTGGGGAAGAGAAGAGGAAAGAGAGGCAAGAAATTAAGGCACCTTTTGCAGGCTACAGTAAGAGCCACTGCCCAGGCTTGAACGCAGCACATCTGTCTTCACTCTTGAGTTACCCAAGAGCACTGGTGCCTTTGCTTTTGGGGGTCCCGTGTTTCATGCGGGTGCCAGGGCGGAGCTGGATCCCAGCAGCCACCTTTGCGCCCCTGCCACGGTGATGTGCCCCATGCCACGGGGACAAGAGGGCTGGGGCCGCTGGCAGGCGGAAGGGTGGGAGGGAATATCAAATATTGCAGCCAAGGAGCCGTCCCATCGCTCTGCTCACACCCCTGGTCTTTTTCCAGCATCTGTTTTGCAGAAGAGGAAATCCAGCCCCAAGGTGTACCAGGAGGCACGGAGGCTGATGGAGGAATTCCAAGAGGTGTTCAAGATCCCCCCTGCAACCGTCAGCGAGGAGATGGCCAAGCCGTCGGATGAGGCGCAGGTGGTAAAAGCCCTTCTCGCAGAGGCAACGTCCAAGCAGGGAAGCCACAAACAGCGACAGCTGACAGGGAAAAGAGTAGCCAAGAAGGTGCCCAAAGTTTAGTCTGCAGTTTAGCCAAGAGTTGAATAAAGCATCCCACACCTTGATCCTCTTGCATGAAATGTACGTTATTTTGTAACTTGTTTGGAGCCATTTTTCCCCTCCTGAGGTTGGAAAATTGAGTGACAAGATTCCTCTCAGGCTTTCAGGCAGCGACTTCCAGCTTGAAAGCACCGATACAGCCCCAGTGCTGCCAGGACAGCATGTGAAAACCATGGCTGCTCACTGTTGCGCTCTGCAGTTCCTGGAAAATCAGGTGTGTGCTCACCCATCCCTGTGCAAAAAACAACTTGTAAGAAAAACTGCTGCACCCTCTAGGCACTGCAGGGAGGTTTTGGCCAGCAACGAACAGGGCAGAGAGCGCCGGGACTGCCCCGTCCCACGACGAGCATGGCTCATGATTGGGCTCTGCCTGCGCCAACGGGTTGTACAAGGTGGGCTCGTTGGTGAGCAGCAACGCCACCGCCATTAACAGAGTGGCAAGCTAATCCGAGCTCCCGTGTTCTCCCAGCTCTCGCCTGTTGTCCCAGCATCGCTCTGTCCCACAGCCAAGCGCTGGGGAAAATCCGTCTGACACTGGGGCAGTGCTGCCGGCGCTGCTCGTGGCTGCTCTGAGCACGGAGCCCCATCCCGCCGCAGGTATGTGCCCGACCAGCCGGACCCCAGCGTGCTCAGGGAGCCGAGCTGGGCACAAAACAGTCATTAAAACCCTAAATCCATCCCCTGGTCTGGCACCCCTAAAACCAGCGGTGTCAGTGCAACCGGAGGGGTTGGCACAAGCGACGAGGAGCGATGGAGGATGCTCGCTTCCCACTGGCTGCTTACCTACACGAAAAATATGTCATTATACTCACCTTCGCCTTTTTTATCTCCTGCAAAACATTGATCAACAACCTCATTCAGCCAGGGGCAACTGTAACCCGTTTGGGATAGGCAGCAGTAGGATCCTGCTTGTTTCCAAGCTCAGCAACTTCAGCAGAAACAGGTTAGTTCACTGTCAGAACCTGGTTTTATTCTGTTTTAACCTCGGCCTTTGTCCTGCAGTTAAGTCCTCGTTGCTGTTAAAATGTACACGGTATTTGTACACAGTTGGCATATTTCTGGGTTGTGACAATTTTTTTTCACAAGCAGGATTTACTCTGTTCCAAATAACAGAAGCCACAACATGACAGACGCCTGCATGTCATTTTACCCACACATTTTACACATGCAAGTCAACAGTCCTTCAGTAACTTCCATCGCTTTTTAAAACATTTGGATGAAGCCACGGCGGTTCAGCTGAGACCCAAAACGACTGTAAGTCTTTTACCACCCTGGTGTTCCACTGGCGAGCTGAGGAGAACACGAAAGCGCAACAATTTAAAGTGTTATTGGGGGGAAAAAAAGTGTAGCAACGTCTAGATTTGTTTTAAACAGTTTGACAGTAAACACCAAGGAAACCAAGCATACACAAACCCCCTTTGCAACCAGCTGAAGGTTTTTCTGCTTGCATAGTGAAGAGCTAATTCTAGAGCTGATGCTTTGCGGTGTTTTAGACACAGGGAAGAGAAAGGTTTGTGTCCGATGCGTGCGACACGTGGGGATCGTCCCAGCTTCCACGCTGTGGTTCAAACCGGCGTCATGTCCCAGCTGCCACCCGCAGGGACGTGCCGTAGGCCTCCATCATTGCCGATGACGACGGCTGGACGCGAGACTGACACGTCCAACAGTCAGTAGTTTTCATCTCGGGTCTCCCAGCGGGCGAGAGTGGTCGGGTTTTCGTCGAACACTTCCCCCCCCCACGCCCGGGGGACAACTGGGAGACGGCACAGGGCTGTTGGAGGGTCCAGGCGGGCCCTGGGGTCTGTCCTCGGAGCACTGCTAAAGGCTTGTTTTTTAAAATCAGTGATAGTCTTTAAGGCTTCCACCTCCCCCCTTTGCTTTCATTGCGAAAATACAAAGAAGCGCTTGTTCAAGCTACACTTCATGACTACTGTGCACTGCATGTACAATAGCATTTGAAGAAAAATACTGACAATATATAACAACATTATACAATCATCCGGCGTGATCCCTTCTTTTGGCACTTTTCCTTCATTTATCTGATCTCACTGACTCCAAACACGGACCTTTCCGTACGTCTCTTCCCAGGCAGAAAGCTCCGGAGGGTCAGAAAGCAATTTTCTGGAGTCAGTGGCATCTTTGGCAGACACGGTCCTTCTGTCTTCAAACCATCCCCAGCCCCTTCAGCGCTAGCGGCAGTGCAATCCCTTGACCTGGTTTTTTTTTTTTCCTCGCAAGAGAAGACAGCTTCACATTTTGGGAGGATGCCCGTGCGCCCGTGCTGTCCCAAGGACTGCCTTCATCCCGGAGGGAAGGTGGCTGCAGAAAGGAGGAGGGTTAGAAATGACTATTACATACGTGGAAATAAATACTTGGTTTCATCTTAGAGCCTCTGCAGATCTTGTGCTGCATCCACCATTCAGCAAGAGGTATTTTACTTCTCAGCTGGCATTATTTGTGGCAAAGGACCTTTAAAGGGTGGAGGCTGGGAATTCCTGCTCTTTTAAGTGTAATTATATACAATTTTTTTTCTTTTTTGTGCAAGCTTACACAAACTTACAGAGTGTTAAATTAATAAAAATTCATCCTAGCTTGACATCGCCTCAAGTCTCGAACCCGACGCCGCCTCGGTGGATTGCAGCCGAGGGCAGTCGTGCTCTCGCTGGCTCAGGAAGAAGGTGAGAGGGTCTAGGCGAGAACGAGCCATGTTTTCCCCAGTCCTTAAGCAATGAGATGGAGAAGCGAACGTAGAAACACAGCCAGCAGCTTCATCGGACTAAAAAAAAAAAACCCTGTGGGCACGCAACCTCATAAGAAAAGATCGATCCCACCTTGACGCTTTACTGAAAGCTGCTGCAAACGCAACCCTTTCGCGACACGATTGCAACGCCACGTCCAGGGGTCCCCTTCAACGCGGATGCAACGGCTCGTGCGCGATGCTGAGGGAGCTGAGCAGCGTGCCGGGACGTGGGCTCTCCGTTTCGAGGGGCGCCGGCTGCCCGGTGAAGGCGAGGTTTGGGAAGCCGGGGGCGTGAGGGGTCCTATTAAGCTTTTTTTGGCTGGGGACAAGCTCCAGTTTAGGCATCGCCTCCCACACTTCCGCCCAGCTCAGATTTAGAAAGAGGAAATTAACACACAAAAAACTAAATATTTATGTAATCTTTTAAAAAGAAGATATTTAAGACACTGGCCTGATGCATTGCGACTGCGAAATCTATTTTAAGAGGGGAAAGAATACATTCGGTGTGTAAATCTAGTTTTTTGTGGTGTAGGGTTGCTCAGAGAGCACCTGGCAGCCCAAGCCTGGACGAAACCCACACAAGTGCCGCAAGAAATAAGGAAACCATTTAGGGAAGTTTGATCTGGGCTCATGGGATTAACTGTGGGGAAGGGGCAGGGAGAAGGAGGCCTGTAAAAATAATTATAAATTGAGATGCACTGGAGGAGCGCATGCTTTAGCTCAAACATTGGGAAAAAATGGCATGAACTCTGAGCACAAGCTGTGGGTTTGGGAAACCCACAGCTTATTTCGCTGCAAAGGGCAGATCCAGGCCATCGCTACTTCTCTCTGCGCTGCTCTTCTAGGTCCGGTCAAGGCTCCAATTACTTAATTTCCTTCTAATTCACAGCTGGGTACAGGAGCAGGATTTGGTTTGGGTCAAAAACGCCTGCTTTGATCAGCACCTAACGAGGCTGCGGCGCGTGAGAGGGCACGGAAAGCCGTGGCCCACGAGCCGCAGTGGGTAGGCAGAGCAGGCCAGGTCTAGCCAGCCCTAGGTACGGCGTTAAACATCCAGTAGTTTGTGTGTTAAGGAGATACAGAGATAGATATATATATATATTACGGACTCATTGCTATAATATTTCTCAAAACAAAAGTGTCAATCTGTTGAAATATAGTATTTAAAATATATAAATTTTATCCATTAAAATATAAGATTTCTTTTTTAAAAAAAAAAATCCAGTTCAATTAGGCAAAAAGCGCCAGGGTCCTCGCAGTTACGCAAGTATGCCAGGAGAGAAAAAGAAAACCAGTTCCCATTTGTTTGGGTTTTTTTTAACCATTTAAGATGGAGGGAGAAATTCAACCTTTTTTTTTTTAGATAAGAGGAAATTGGGTAACGACCGTTCTCTTAGATCAGATCCATCTGTTTAAATGCACTGGCTGTCCTCCCTTCACGCCACGGGTCACGGTGAATTTGCCCCAGCACTGTGCTTCAGTTCCATCCTGAAAATACCACTCGTCCTCTGGTACACGGGTCAGCAAGATCGCTAACGCCGCAGCCTTCGCCCTGGACGAAGGTCCCTGCGGGCACCGAGGGTCCCCAGTGAATACTCTGCAAGGCAGCTTTCAAGTATCAAGTTGACCTGATGTTTTCCGAGCCCGATTACTGGAAATAATCAAGGAAATTATTGTGCTGTTAATGGACGATGGGGAAGAGCCCAGAGGGTGGGCTGCCACTGAAGGCCACATCTAGGCAGACAACACATGCTCCGCCAAGCCCAGGCTCCGAACTAGCTCTGGTCCAGGCTGCCATGCCTGATTTCATGCCTTTAAGTGGAAATTTTTAGTGCATCGCTCACCTGAGCTTTCTTAGTGGTTTGAACGTGAAGACAGCTAACTTGGAGCAGGGGCAGGGCAGGCTTGCATGGCCCTGAGCACCTGCGTCCGTGTGCCTGTGGGCTGGGAGGGCTGGGCTCCGGTCGCAACTCTGCTGCCGACCCCTTGGGCGCCTGGGAGAGGACGGCGATGCGTCAGATGCCTCCCCACGCCGCTCTTGGACATGTAAGGACAGGTCTCAGGTGTGCTGAGAGATCTCTTAACTGAGCAGGAGCCTGCAGGGTACATGTCAGCAGGGAGAACGTCCTTCCTGAAATCACCCGGCCAGCGCTTCCCTTCCTAGATTTCAGTGTTAGTGGGAAGAACGTGAAACCCTCTCGCCTCGGAAGAGGCAGGGACTGGGAGAAAAGCTGCATTTTCTCCATGGGTCACAGCACCCAGAGCACGGCTCCCAGCTGCTCTACCCGACCTCTCTGCTGTGTCACTAACATGAACATACAAGTTCCTAAAAGGCTTTTCAGTAAAAATCCTTATTTTATGTCTTTCTTCACTGCATTTGGCTTTCTACTTATAGAAAGTAACCTATGATCTGTACTGCTGGTGCAGACAGCGAGATACATTCATTTATAAGCACTGCGGGTCGATCTATTTGGTACTTCCTAGCAGAAATGCGCATCAGCCTCCCTCCCCAACAGCCCTCAGGTCAGGTCATTTGAACACGCCGACATCGGTAACAGTCTGACCACCACAGCCAGCTGCAGCGTAAGGAAGAAAACGGGGCAGGCAGAAAGGAGAAGACTGGTTCTAGGACAGAAAAAGCCTACTTTCCATGAGTGGAGCTCTGATTTCTCGTGGCATATTGAAGCAGCAAGGCAAGGAATGGATGAGGTCCTTATCCCGTACCCCGCGTACTGCTCACGCAACCCTCCCAGCTGGGGAACCCAAATGTCACCAACTGCACATAGAGGCGTTGCAGTGTATTCACGGGGATGACGGACACTTCTTTGAGACCAATGGACCAGAAAGCTGGAGGATTTTTTTTCTCTCTCTCTTTTTTTTTTTTGTTAATCTGAAAGGACTCTGGCTTCTCTCTGAACTGGACCTACAAATGTCTTACCACCAAAACGAAAACACAATTGTTGTGGGTGGAAGTATGACAAAAAATAGTTTTCCTATAAGATAATTTGATAAACCTCATCGTCCTCTAGAAAGGCAACATTGTCCACCAGTGCTACTTAGCACCCAGAGTGCTCTTCGACCGCAGCAGATACCGATCGACTCTGACTTTCCGCCTATCCACTGTCCTGTTCTCGCTGTCGAAAATCCGCTGCAGATGCAGGGCCAACCTCCTGTCCTCCTCCTCTTGCTGGAGCTTCTGCTCCATCTCCCGTACCAAGCGATCCTCCGGAGGCAAGCCCACCTCCCCTGCCGCGTGCCTCAGTCTTTTGACAGAGCCGTTGTGCTCCAAGTGCTTCGTTTTGCAGCGTCTCTTCCGACCCCGTCTCAGCGACGGGGGCTGTTCCCCGATGATGTTCTCAACGGAATTGCAGGTGCTGTTCTGCACGTTGATCAATTCGCTGTTGTTCAGGTATTTCAGCTGCTTTTTTCCTGATGTCTTGACAGGGACCCCTAGCGTGCTGTTGTCAGGCAGCGATGCACTGACGCCCATGAGTCTTCTGCTCAGCATTTTTGGGCCAAGACTAAGACAGGATTTGTCCATGAATGCCGTCACTTTTAGGTCAGGGACTTCGGGCACTCGTGTGTTTAGGGAGGTTACATTTGATTTCACATCTGGATCGGCAGCGCTGTCATCTGTTGTTAAGGCCTGTGAATCTCTGTTTTTCTCACTCCCTCTTCCCAGCTTTGTTTCACTGACAGAAGGAAAGAAATCCAGCTCGGGGCGAGGGTCTCCTGATGTGTCAGGTGGAAGGTGATCATCCTGCACTTGCGGCTGCTCTTTAGTGCAACTGCTGGAGTTGGTGATATCAGGGACTATAACATCTTCCCCGGGCTCCGAAGCCAAGGACGTAAGGGTTGCTTTAGAGAGAGTCTTTTTGATCTGGCGCTCCTGAAATATCTGCTCCCACTTTTTCAGTATTCTAGGACTGGCCTCGTAGGTGGTCGGCTTCTGCAGGCTCCGGTTCAGGTTTCTCGGGGTGGACTTGATAATGAGAGGGCTCAGGACTCTGCCATCAGGAAGCCTCTTCGGAGGAGTACACGGGGAGCAGACGATAGGCTTGAAGTGGTTGAGCTCTTCTGAGATGCTGTCATTGCTCTCAGGGCTGATGGACCGCTCCGGTTTGTGCAGGGCTGAGAGGGACGAAACAGGGTTGAGAACCAGGCGTTTCTCTGCTGTCAGGTCTGGGGCAGAGAGGCAGCGGTTGTTTTGGGTGGACGACAAAACCCCAACTAGTGGCGTTGACGTGCTGGTGATGGGTGGCACCTGCAAGGCAAGGCACCACAGCTCAAAAAGTTTGTCATTGAGAAGAATACAGACAAGCATGCAAGAGAACAGGGGAACAAGAGGCTACCACGCTCAGCTCCTGCGGCAGACCAGCTGCAGAACTCTCTGAAACAGCTGTGGCAGCCTCTGCTGGTCATGACACCTTTCATGGCCAATATATAACATAAGCAGGGGACACCGCAGTCCAGCGCGATCTGGGTCTCAAATTTATTTCAGTGTAAGAGCTGTTCCTGATGCTGGGATAGGGCAAGCGGCAACCACTCTGGTGGCAAAAAGCTTGAAGCAAGGGAAGACAAGGAGAAACCGAGAAGCACTGCACCACCCTGGCTAAAGGAAGCCATGCTCTTCAAGGGAAATCATCTCCAAAGGGTTTTGTGCTCCCTACCAAGCCATAGGAGAGAAAGAATAAATACTTGACCCAGGTTTAACACACTGCGCTGTAAAACGTCACGAGAAAAGGTGCGTATGTGCCTGAGGCAGACTGGTGGAACAACCTTGATGAGTGGTCCCACACCACACCGTGGCCACCACGCTGAAGACAGCCTCTAGCAGAGCTTAAGAGCAGCATTTCTCATCATCTCCAAGTCCATCCCCTAATGCTGTCACATTTGGAATGCGACAGAATCCAGCCACAAATAAATCAGAAATAAAAGCTGCACATACACAATTGCAAATGGTATTATTCTTCTCTAAGATGAAATTATCTTATCCAGCAGCTAGTCTGAGACAGTGCTAGCCCCTCCTTGCTTAGCCCAAAAGAGAGTTGTTTCTACTAGCTTATTTTGGGGTCAAAACAAAATTTGTGGAACACACTGGTCCTATAAGTCTTAATTGGCCAGGTCCAATTAAGGACCTACTTCAAAAAAAGTCCAGCTCCTATCAGCTTAGACGGGAACTGGACCAGGTGTTTAAATACAGACTCCCTGGCCATGGTACATGCCCATAACCTCAGAGACGTCAAGCTGGGTGATCACTGGGGTCTCTTAGTGTGCCCCATGGGGATTTTAACATTTTCCAAGCAAAGTGCACCAACCAAACTAACCTTCCAAAGGATTGCAGAGGCTTTTGGTCCTTACAGGATCTCTGGAACTGAAGTCTCCCCTTCTCCATCTGGGATGAAACCGATCCCAAGAAGGAGGGGCGTCAGCAAGAGGAGGTGGAACATCCTAGCGAGCAGCCCCGGAGGAACAGCGCTGGAGCTGCTCCAGGCTGAGAACTCACAGCTCTCATGATTTAAGCTGCTGCTGCCAGCCACCAGGATCCCAGGGGCCAGAGATGTGCATCAGAAAGGAGGCAGAGTATGGCCTCAGAGACAGAGGTTAGTACAAGAGCAAACGTGCAAAATTTGCATCTGCTGGCAGGGCCAAACAGAGGGATCAGTGGTGCTGCCAGGCACGGGGCGAGGAAAGGCATTGGCAAAGGTCATCTCTAATGAGTGGAAGGTACCCAGCGATTACTGCTGGAAGAGCCTGAAAAACCTTCGGCTCGGATTTTCAGCGGTGCTTCTCAATCACCGCTCATTTTGAAGCACTGCAGTGCACTGGAAAGTCAGGCCTGTTGCACAGGGTAACAGACATGGTTAATTCACTTGGTCTGCTGGATGGGAGGGGAAGCAAGACCAGGCCGGCTCTTCCCATAGCGTGTAAGTTGAAGAGAAAGTATCCTAACATCAGGAGAGCAATGAGTTTTGCTCTGTTTAAACAGCTTTGGGAAGAACAGGAGAGAAAGGGGGAGGAAGAGAGGATTTTTTTCTAAACTTCTAAAAGATTTTTCTTTCATCAGCTGGGGATTCAGCCTTGAAAAGAAAATTAATTACAAAACAAAAGCATGATGAGTACCCTCCAACTTCCAATTACCTTCCAATAACCAACAACGCTGTAAGCTGTCTACTTTTCTGCTTAGTAATTTCTAACCTAGCAGGTTTTTATTGTGAGCTGCAAGGAAGCGATTGGCCCCATGGCAATAACGCAGAACTCACAGCGCCACAAACACAGTATTTTATATCTCCAGATTACTGGCGCTATGTAACCTCAGATAAGAACATTTACACACAGAAACACTACGTTTCCAGACGCAGCCGGTACCTTTGTTTTGTTGGCTGGGGCTGATCTCTGCCTGCTCTTTGATCTCTCCTGAATGGTGTCGTTGCAGCTCCGACTCCTCTCCACCTTGGCGGTTAGGTTCCTGAAAAGCAGACGTGTGAAAACAGGAGATTGTTCGTGACCTTAGGAACAGCCAGCCCAACAGCCCTGGCAGCAGCTACCTGTGGGGGAGGCATCAGCCTTGGCAGCACCCGGCTGTAAGAGATAGAGGGATCCAGGAATCTTGGATCTGCCACAGAGCCCTGGTCTGTGTTCAAGGGCTCCGCGCTAAACACTGACACCTCCGCCTACGGCTTGTAACTAATTGAGGTCAGAGCTAATGATGATACTATGGAAACCTCTGCGCTTCTCATGTGAAAACACACTTCGTTACTCAGCAACTTCCACTGCATCGTGCAACAGCTTTCACTGGTAAGCTGTTTGGGACTGACGCTCTCTCTTAATATCTGCGCTGGAGAAGGATCCAGCGCTCTTGAGTTCACCACGCAGAATTTTGTACTTTATTTCTGTCATTTAAATCTACAGGCAATGATTTTTCTGCTTCGTGGGATCAACACTAACTTTGTTAATCCCCGGGATCTTATAACAGGTAGGAGGTCATCAGACAGAAGCTATATTCTACCAATTAGTCTGTTCTAAAATTCCAGAAAAAATATTACTTATTTTGGATTGGAACAACCATTTTAATTAAATTCAAAGCATCTCAGGTATGTTTAGAATAATGGTCAAAAGAATGTGAGATTTACAGCTCTAATGAACATTAATCAAGTCTCAGCATCTTACCCTGAAAGGAAGGCAAAGGAGTAGGCACCGGTCTTGGAAACAAAAGCCGACCGATGCATTTGCTTGCCCTGGAATGGTTCTTCATTCTCTGAATCCGAGAGACGTTCAGGAAACTGAAGTCAATCAAGGAAGAGTTAGCTGACACGTACGACAAAAAGAATCACTTGGAAAATAAAGCTCTTTCTTGCAAAGATCTTAAAGATTCCAAAAGCCCCCACTGTGATTACACCCAGAGGATGTAAACTGAGAATGCAACCTGCCAGCAGATACTCGTGCTTGTGTGGGTCTCCTCACTGGAGCTGTGACAGCTCAGGGGCTGGCCCCAAAAGCATAAATAGTGCAAAAATAAGCAGGCAGCCCCTATGTATAGCTGTCAGTCATTGAAAAAGTTCATTTATTGATCAAGGAAACATGAGAAAACCCTAAAAGAAAGGTACTACGGGACGTTATTCAGTACACACGTATCAGCCTATCAGTCTTTAAATCTTAAGAGCATTTCCTGCAGAGTCTCACAACTGAAATGAGAAACAGGCAAAACTCAGCATGAAGAATCTGTTGGACTACAGTGTCGTACACCTACAGTGTAGACAATTCATGGAGAAATGTTCACGGAAATGCATACGTGCCTGAAGACCAAGGATACACAAAGCAGAGCGATTACCTCTACAGATTTAACTGATGCGTTTGGAAGAGCTGCACCTTCAGTCATGGGTAAAGTGGGTAAAAGGGGGGACAGAAACTCTAGAAGAACACCTGTAGTCATAACAAACCTTAGAAGACAGTTCTCATTAACACGGATCCTTATGATTTGTTAGCTCATAGCCTTCAAAGGCTATAACGAAGTCAATCAACTAATCCTGGAAAGCTCCCAGTTTCAATGGGCAGGAACAGGAGATACTCCACTAGTCAAGGTCTTAAAAAAACTAGTCCTTGTTCCAGGACTGAGTCTTAGCAGCATCTCGCCTACCAGTCAGTGTCTATGATGGGGAGAGGAGAGAAGCACAAGCTTACTTACACACTCTTGGTTCACTTTAAGCACTAAAGATTCATCTTTTTTCTGCTGTTCTTCCATTTTTCTTTTTCCAACGTCCATGTCATCTAGAATGAACTTGTGAATCAGATCCTCAGAAGCTTTTTCTTCTTGTAGTTTTTCTTCTCTCAGCTGGAAATAATGACAAAAGGGACAGAGTATTTGAAATGTTTTAAGTCCTACACCTGGTTGCCAACAAGTGATTTTCCGAGTATGGCCACGTCATTTAATTTTGTGTCTTCATTTCTCTACCCTAGAGTAGAGCCACTGCCTCCTTCAGTAGCAATAACGTGAAGATCGGTTTGTTTCTACAATGTTTTCATGTTCATACACTCTGCACAAATACCATAGATATTTTCTTCTTTGCAAAACAGCAAAGGCACTGTTAGGTCCAGGGTTTGACAAAGACTTCTCCACCACACCATCTTCTAAAATAGAGAGACAAAAGCTTTTGTCTACTTGTAGATAATCATGCTACAAATAAATATGTGCAAAACAGTAGTTTCACGCAAGCTACGACATTTCAGTTTTAGTCTTCAAATGGGCTGCAACACAGTACACACAACTGGGCAGACACATAGACAGCATCACCTAAATTAAAATTGGATAGATACAGCAACTCCCACGTTGAAGCCTACACGCTATCTGAGATCCTATTGTTTCACTGACGTGTTGGGATGGAGAAGATCCAGAGAGATTACCTAACCCTCTGATGGCCAACTGGAAGCCCAAAGCTTGAATCCAGTTTATCAGCTGAAGCGCAAATGCGGACGAGAAGTAAAAGTGAATGCCAGGATCTAGGACACAAGGTACATAGAATCATTGAATCACAGAATCATTAAGGTTGGGAAAGACCTCCAGGATCATCAAGTCTAACCGCCAGCCCAACCCCCCCAGGCCTCCTAAACCATGGCCCCAAGTGCCACGGCTACACGGTGTTTGAACCCCCCCAGGGATGGTGACTCCACCACCTCTCTGGGCAGCCTGTTCCAGGGCCTGACCACTCTTGCAGTGAAGACATTTTCCCTAATCTCCAATCTAAACTTCCCCTGGTGCAGCTTGAGGCCATTTGCTCTCATCCTATCCCTAGTGACTTGGGACAGAATCATAGAATCATTAAGGTTGGAATGGATCCATGGGATCCTGCCTGCTGCACACTGAACAGCCGCTGCCTGCGCACCACGCTGGATGGACTTGCTTTTACCTCCTGGCTTCCTACTCTGCCTCACATAGGTAACCTCGTACTGAAATCCCCTTGTTTTTTTAATACTTTCCTGCAATTTCAGAAGTCTGATCCAAAGAAGGCACCGAGCACTTTCAGCCTTTTTGTATCACCTCCTGTGAGGAATTCTTCCCCTATATTTCCTTTTGTTTTTCTCTAATTCCAGTGCATTTTTACATGTTTTCTTGCTACTTTTTACCACCCTGGCAATTCAAAAAGGCTGCGATGCAATGTTATTTTATCCACGTGCTGCACTACCGCATTTCACAAACCTGAAGGCTGCACAAGAATCCTACAGAACTGCCAGGGCAACCCCAAGCTATGCCTTGCTGCAGTTCCCATCCTTTTTCTGCACCGAAGGCTTTTTCGCTCTGCCTTCCAGAGTGTGCCTCTTCCATTAACTGCCAGTCCCTGTATACTCCTTTATCTTCCCAGAAGATCCCCTACCCATTCTTGAGCTCATGGAAGTCCAGTAATAAGGAAAGCAGGTAATAAGAAAAGCGGATTTCAGAGAAGTGCAAACACCTTTCTTCCTTCCCCCCCTCCAAAAAGCACAGTCCATCACTTAGTGATCCCTTTTAACTAACCAAGGTCAATCTTTAGTGTCCACAAGCTCCTCCCGGCCAGGCTCTCCCTGCAGAGACCTGAACCTTCCTGATAATCCCTTCCTGAACCAAGGGATAATCCCCAGCATGGTCCATGTCTCCGATGGGCTGCCTGTCCTGCTGCATTATTTTGCTCCCCCTTACCTAAGGAATCAAACTCCCCATTTTTGCCAGGCCCTCTTTTCTGCAGACTTGCTAGTCAAACCAACAAACCCCCTTTTCTCCTCCTTTCCACCACCTTTTCCTGACAAACAGGCTGTGTGGTACGTAATTCAGGTAGCCCCACCTGATCATCCCTGCCCAGGATAGCATCACCCAGCTCCCACCTCACTCACCACCCAGCCACTCACCCAGCTTGTCTCTCACCCTTTCCTCAATGTCAGGCTTACACATAGGCCATGAACAGTCTACATCTAGATGCATATATATCGGGTCCTTCCATCTTCCTCCACCCAACCTCTGTGCATAAGTTATCCTCATCTGGGACAACAAGCCTTTGATTGACATGTCTCCATCATGCTGATGGATCACAGCTATGGCTAAGCACTAGGAAATCAAATACTTCTGTTTATTCCTCGCATTTGAGTGTTGGCATCTCAGATGCTTAAGAAGCTGGCCTGTCTTCTCACACCGCTGCGATTTGCCCCCTGCTTCCCGGGAGAGCAGTGCTGCGGCAGCTGGTGCCCTCCCGTAAAGCTCAAGGCATCCGCGGGCAGCTCGAGCACTGACCCGACAGCACTGCACATAAAGGCAGCGGGAGACGTCGCAACAACTCCTCGTTTTTCCAAAACTATTTAGTATTTTCCTTCCCTGCCGCAGGGGCGGGCGGGGGAAGCACGGTTATGCAGATGTCAAAGAAAACAGAGTTCACGATGCATTACAGCAAAATCACATAATGATTTTCAGACTGGGAAGGACCCAAATCCTCCTGAAGTCGAACCCTCAGACACAAGGAAGAGAGAGGCAGGAGGAGAGAAGGTAGAAACCAGGAACATCCTCCCCCCTCCCCGTTTGGCTGATTGTGGGTGTTTAGCAAATGTTTCCAAAGACTGGGTTGACTTCTCATTTATGGTTGTTTTAAGATGTATCTTTAAATTCCTGATCTATTAATAATCTCAAGCAATAACTATAACACAGTGTCTGACTAATATAATGGCCACATGATGCAGACATGATGAATAGTCTGCCGTATGCTTCAGGAACAATATTTCTGCACTTTAAGGAGCCATTTTTAAGTATCTGAAAAACAAGTTCACATCAAGATTTACCATAAAGGTGACTCTTTCTGGCCAGCTGAAATACGGCCCAACACTTGTGTCCCTTCTGTATTTCTCAGATGGAAGAAAGCTACATGCAAACCTTCACTTTTTTGTGTAACTTATACAATTATACTCAATTCCCAAATCTAAAGCCACAAGCATGTGTAACAACACACAGGAATATTTAAGGATTTTAGGCCAACTCATGGCACAGTAATGGGAGGTGCAAGCACAAGCTCTGCTGACACTGAACAGTGAGAAAAGCTACAACAAGATCCTCGCCCTAATTAACGGGATACAAAAAGGAATGTAGGTCCAGAATTCAGATTGCAAACAAAAGCAAACTTCAATGATAAAATTTGTACTTATTAAAAAAAAAAAAATCATTTCAAGTAGCCTCATGTAAATCATCTCCCGGAGAATTTACAAACGTGGCAATACTGTGCTGGGACATGAGGACTAGAAACTGAAACAAGCTGGTGTGAAACATCTACCCTGGGAGAAGTATTTTACGTTATCTGAGTAGCATCTCTGAAATACTGGATGCAGGACCGGCAGCTGCTATTAGCAGTACGGTTACCAGAAAGCGCATTTTAACCTGTCTGTAGCCCTTTCGGATATCCCGTTCGCAGGAAAAAATACTCTACAAGCAATCACTAATTTTTTGCTCAAGAATTGCTCAAGAAATGAGAATTTCAGGAACATCATTCTTGATACCACCATTCATTTCCAGAAGTCTGGCACACTCACGTTTGACATCTTCTCTTCACTCCATAAACTGTCCAGGTTTGCTTGCTCGCTCCCCGAGCCTGCTCCGTCAACCCATGCCGCTGGAAAGCTGCATGTCAGCACATGCCTCAGGTGGGAGTTTCCCTCCTGATTGCGTGCGATTACAAGCAATAGACTGCTTGTGACAGAAAGTTTAACAGGAAGAGTTAGGGTTTTAGTGCACAGAAATGATATCCTCCTTTGGAAGAATATAAAATACATGAGCACCAAGTGCGCTGTGTAAAAGAGGAAAAAAAAAATCTCGCTATCCTGCACCGACAGCAAACATTTCATCTCATTCCAAAAGTGAGCTGAGAAAATTACACTGTGAGATTATCCACTTCAAATAACAATTCTTCAGGATGTAATGATGGTAACTACTTTTGTTTTCAACTGCAAAAGGCTGGGAAGCAGGTCAAGAGCTAGGATTTATAAAACAACTCAGATCTGGGAGATGTAAAAGCTTTTGAATGCTCCTCTCCTTGCCCCAGGAGGAAAGCCAGCACAGGTTATCCCCGTCTCACGGGCAGGGAAGCTGAGATGAAATCTCTTGCCTCGAGACACAGAGGGAAGCCCAGTTATACACGAGGTTCGATTCCCAAACCTGGAGTCCTCGTCTCCTCCTGCCTAATTCAGAAGTTCAGAGACACCAAGAAACTCTCACAAAGCGGCAACAGTCACAATTTTGCCTGGAATAAGGAAAAAGCGCGATTCGTCATCAGTTGCCATTTTGCCAGCAAAATTACATTGCCCTTTGCTCTTAGATGATGATTCAGAGAACCTCCCCCACACCCCAGCTCTTTCAGACGAGGTTAATCAAAAGTGAATTTAAGTCGGCAGGGGAAAGAAACCTATCGCCCATGTGCCAGTGAGCAAAAAGGGGAAGGCAGCAGGCTGAACAGGAACGAGACAAAAACATGCCCAAAATGCCAGAAACATGTTAAAGTATTTCCTTTTCACTGGTGGGGAAGTGAGAAGTGATGGCACTGGACTGCACATGGTATCTTTTTGCTGAAATCAAGGGGTAGATGCAAAAACCTCTTCAGCTGCGGTCTGACTATGCTTCAAATGTGCTTACTTGAACTTTATATGTAATATTTAAAGTCGGTAACGGAATGATCGGCATTAACAAGCAGTGACAAAGTACCCACTTCATCCTGCACGGATGCAATCCTCCTATAAAAGGACCATGGTAGAGAAGACGGTTTAATCCTTCCAGAAGATCCAGATATGCATCAGTCCGGAGGCACTTGGAAGAACTGCAGAGCTAAGATCCTGCCTCAATGAACTCAGGCGGTTCCTGCTGCTCTGGACACCCAGGAAATTCTGGCCTTGCAGCTGGATTGAAGACATCAGGCAACAAGTCTGGCAGGATCAATGACGAGTTAGCTCCAATATCGTCATGGAAAGTCCCCCGCTCACTGTTAAGGAGAGATTTATAGAACCCTGGCAAGGTTTACAGTTAATACCTAAACGAAAAGCTTTATTTCTTCTTTAAGCCAAAGATACCCTGAGTATACTCCTCCTGAAGGTTACAGTGAAAAAAAATCAATGCCAAATACAGTGATGCATGTTTAAGTTAATTAATAAACTAGATTTTTATATGAATAAGATTTCTGAGCACTTAAGTCTTACGCTGCTGCCTAAACCAACTGCTTCTCAACAAAGTGTCTGACCGTTGCTAAAAATGCCGCAAGTCACAAGACTTTACGCACAAAGCATGCTTGCCTGCCTAGCAAAAGTCACCTGGCCCAGAGAAGAGTTTGCTTTTCTTACGATCACTTAACGAAAGGCGATAGTCAGCCAAAGTTATCCTAATAACCTGTATGACACTGCCCATCAGTGTCACTGCTAATTCCACGCATGGAGAAGCAGGAGAGAAGACCCTTCCACATTTTTAATTGTCTCCTCACATCTACGCGTTTCCCAGACGAGTTATTTACTGTAAATAATCATCTAAGCAGTATTTCCCTACTCAGCATCACCCAGTGGACAAGGCTATTTTTCCAACTAAACATCAGCTTCCCGGCCATTTCTACCGTTGTTGACATCTTCAAGTAAAAACCCAAAGAAAATTCTTCAAGGATGAATAAGCCCTCGTTCCTTTTCCTTTACCAGCAGGTAAACTAATCAGCGAGAGGCTGGACCCATCTCAAAGCAAAACGCCATCACAGAGATCAAGGCCCCGGGACAGCGACTGAATCTATTGACAGAGACACCAGCAACAGGGCAGAGTCCGCGTTGTTTCCGCAGGGCGGTGTGCAGGTCCAGGCAGAGGAAGAGACGACAGGCGCAGGAGCTACAAGAGGCAGCGTGAATGTTTCAGTGAGTTACGGGCGACTCTCACGAGAGGGGTTGCAATGGAAATCATTATCCGCTCGGCTACAGCAGTCTTGCTTTCAGTGTAATGTTTCTCACTTAAAAAGCAGCCAGCCTCCATAAATGACTGGCCACGGGAGATATTTCAATGCTTCAGATTAAGAAAAAATATCCCTTTTTAAACATAGAAAATATTTTCCCAGGCTTTAACTCCAAAACAGCCGAAAAGCTTTTCTTCTCTTCTCAGATTTTGTCTTTAAATGACATTTTTTTTTCTTGCCTAAAAATAGAAAGCTCTAGTTTGGAATAGATTGTTTCTGAGAAGGACGTTACTGCACGAGATGCCTTACGCTGCAAAAGCCTTTATGGAATTATGTCCACAAATACTGATGCTCTAATAAACCCTGTACAACCGAACAGTCGCTTCAGGTCCACCAAGGAAGGTACATTTCCATGTTCTGGAAGGCAGCCCAAGACAGCAAAATCTGGCCTCTGCATGCTCGATTACTGCCAACATTTTCCTGAACTCGCTGAACAACATAAAGGGAATAAATGACCTTTGTTACAGAGCAGGAATAAAAAGCCCTTCAAGTTTCCTTATAGGTAGAATGGCATTCCTGCAGGAAATCCAAGTTATTGTCTAAGAAAATTCAATTGCACAGAATACTGTACCTTCCTCAGCTGGCTTTCATATTCTTCTCGGAGTTCCCCTGGTTTGCTTAATTTAATGGGTGCTCTGAATATAAAGTCTGGAAAGAGAAGGGAAAGAAAAAGGAAACATTTTTTAGTGTATGATGTCTGGGGTTGTCCATTATTACCCAAAAAGGGTAAGCTCTCCAGGGACTGCACAAGAGGTTCCGCAGCATTTTTTCAAGCACATACGTTTATATTACAACACTGCTATCAAAGCTCTGTTTAACATACAGAAACTTCTGGAGGAGGATGGTCAAGAAATACCATTTTGCACTTCTATAGTTTCTTTTGAGGTTCTCAAGAGTTCTTGACAAGCAGTGAAGCAATCAGGGGAGTATTAGGAGGATGTAAACAAAGAGGTTAAGTAACAGCCCTGAGATATCACAGGGAATCTGAGTCCTAGAAATAAAACCAGGCTTAAAGTGTCTGCTCCAGCCAGACACCCAAGAAAACACAGGCTGACAGCAGCAGCACAACACGCCGAATTCACACCCGTGCCCTTCTGCCATTTAAATGAACACATTGAGAATGTTATTTTCTCCTCCACGTTCCCTTCACCTTCACGGCCGTTTGCAGTGCTGTCCCACCAGTCCAGAGCAAGCACAGCTTTTATTCCACTTGCAGTGTGCTCCCCGAGGCCAATATTTAGAGGCTGGACGGGCAGGCTGCTCCGTCTGGCAGGAATTCCCCATCCTGCTCCCGCTTCCTCCCTTCCCCCTTGAGAATTCAGAATCCAAAAGCATACTGGCACGGGGTTATACTTTAACCCCCATCCCTGGAGTTTTTTACTCCCCAAATTACTCCCTTCTTTATGTCGGCCTCAAAGCTCCCTCCCGCTTCTGTGCAGTGCAAGCCTGGGCAAGTTGCGCTGCAGTTGGAGGAGCTCAGATGGAAAAGGGAACAACAGGAATAAAGCAACAACCCTTGAACAACCGTCCTGGCTCTGCTTGTAGCAGCACTCCAGACACGGTGCAGCACAGCTCATCATCCCGACGGGCTATGCTTGGGATGAAACGGGTACGAGCAAGGAGGAAAGATCAATGGTATTGCCTTTTCCCAGCTCGCTAAAATGTAGGGATTTAAAACAGCAGCTCCGCCACGTTTTGTTTAGGAAGGGTTTTTATTTCTCAGACACGCTGGCCTGAAATGAAAAGTTTATGGTGGGGTAAGTCAATCAAACACGCTGCGGCCAGTGGCCGACTGGCCTGGTGGGCATCCTCGGTTTCATGGCTGCAATTGCCTCCTCCCTAGGGGCAGGTCACAGCCCTGGTGCCAAAAAATGCCATCTAAAGGCTGACTAAATCCTGTTTTCACCTGTCCTGCCTTCCACCAGTTTGCTTTTAAAGTTCTTAGAGGAAAGCCCTGTTACTTCAGTTCCTCCCCACCAGTGAGCGTGAGTGCAAACTCTGGAGCTTCCTGCTCGAGGAGCGCCGGAGAGGGAATGCTGCCAATGCCAGAGCTGAACAAATCACAAAGCATTTCTTTAATACTGGCTTTAAAAGGGGGGGAAAAAAACGAGTATTGTAAGCAAACATCAAGCATGTAAATTATAAGGCTTTTTAAAAAAAAAAAAGAAAAAAAAGAGCTGCTGTTCTTCCCTCTTACTCACACGCCTGCGCGAGCTAGGCTTGTTTTTAAAGCAGAACATCCAAAATGTCCCAACATGTGTGATAAAAATCCCGAGCGGTGGCGATGCTGGGGAGGCCAAGCTGCATTCCTCGCTCCTGCTTCTGCGCCTGCAACCGGCAATGCTGGAAACCTTCCACCGGCTTCTCAAAATGTTTTTTCAATTGTGTCCTTGAGCAGTTCCAGTTCTTTGTGAATTTTATCAAGCTGAACTTCCACGGAGACAGCAGCAATCTGTAACGCGCCCGCAGCAACTTTCAATTACTTCTGAATGTTTAAGACTTGTCTCAGACCTTATCTTCATAGCTAAAAAGGTGTACTTTTTCCCTCCAGGGTAATAAAAGCGTACGAGCTAACCCGAGGGAAACAAGCCGCAGTAAAGACAAGCCATGTAAACCGTTTCACTGCTTACAGGAGTTCAGCAAAGCCAGAAGAGATTTTAAACAATAGAACAACATTTATCTATAAAGTTGTGCCGGGGTAGCTAAAGTGGTCCAACACCAGGGTGGAGGCAATCTTATCTATAACATCTTTACGCACCAACTCGTGTATTTTATAGATGGGTCAAAAGAGAGAGGGCCCAAATTTCTAACTCTGAGTAGAAGAGATGAAAACAAAAATGCATGCACAACTGCCTATCTGCATTTACAACACCCCGTTAGAGTGACGGGTTAGAGTGACGCTGCACGGTGGCTGCCCCCCCCCAAGGATGCTCCCATCAGCACAGAACGGCTGCAAATAAGGGAAACATTGTGCCCATCTTTAAAAAGGGTACAAAGGAGGACCCTGGGAACTACCGACCTGTCAGCCTCACCTCTGTGCCTGGGAAGATCATGTGGCAGGTCCTCCTAGAAGCTGTGCTAAGGCACATGGAGGACAGGGAGGTGATTCGGGACAGCCAGCATGGCTTCACCAAGGGCAAGTCCTGCCTGACCAACATAGTGGCCCGCTGTGATGGAGTGGCTACATCAGTGGACAAGGGAAGAGCTACGGATGTCATCTGTCTGGACTTCTGTCAGGCCTTTGACATGGTCCCCCACAGCATCCTTCTTTCTAAATTGGAGACATACGGATTTGATGGGTGGGCTGTTCGGTGGGTGAGGAATTGGTTGGATGGTCATATCCAGAGGGTGGTGGCCAACGGCTTGATGTGCAAATGGAGACTGGTGACGAGTGGTGTCCCTCAGGGGTCTGTACTGGGACCAGTGCTGTTCAGTATCTTCATCAATGACATAGACAGTGGGATTGTGTCCACCCTCAGCAGGTTTGCATATGACACCAAGCCGAGTTGTGCAGTTGGCACACCAGAAGGACAGGATGCCATCCAAAGAGACCTGGACAAGCTGGAGAGGTGGGCCTGGGAGAACCTCATGAGGTTCAACAAGGCCAAGTGCAGGGTCCTGCACCTGGGTCGGGGCAACCCCCGGTATCCGTACAGCCTGGGGGATGGAGGGATGGAGAGCAGCCCTGCGGAGAAGGACTTGGGGGTGCTGGGGGACGAAAAGCTGGACATGACCCAGCAACGTGCGCTCGCAGCCCAGAAAGCCACCCGTCTCCTGGGCTGCATCCCCAGCAGCGTGGGCAGCAGGGCGAGGGAGGGGATTCTGCCCCTCGGCTCCGCTCTGGTGAGACCCCCCTGCAGTGCTGCGTCCAGCTCTGGGGTCCTCAGCACGGGGCAGACACGGACCTGTTGGAGCGGGGCCAGAGGGGCCACAGAAATGATCCGAGGGCTGGAGCAGCTCTGCTGTGAGGACAGGCTGGGAGAG
>WEKW01010936.1:109723-119849 GCA_013389905.1 Sula dactylatra | reverse complement strand
CTTAAAGGGGGATGATAGGAAGGATGAGAACAATCTCTTTAGCAAGGCCTGTTGTGACAGGACAAGGGGTGATGGTTTTAAACCAAAGGAGGGGGGATTTAGTCTGGGCATAAGGAAGAAATGTTTTATGCTGAGGGTGGTGAGACACTGTCCCAGGTTGCCCAGAGAGGTGGGAGATGCCCCATCCCTGGAAACATCCCAGGTGAGGTTGGACGGGGCTCTGAACAACCTGATCGAGTTGGGGATGTCCCTGCTCATGGCAGGGGGTTGGACTAGAAGAGCTTTGAAGGTCCCTTCCAACCCAAACCATCCTGTGATTCTATGATGGAAGAAATGGCCTTTTACTTGATTTTGCAGGAAAGCTCCTGCTTGTTCTTCCTCTCAAGCGAGCTGCAGGTCAACAGAAACGGCTTCTGAATGAAGCTGACTTGGAAGGTCTGTTGGGAAGGCTGGCACTAGGATGATCCTTCCAAGCAGGGTGATAGCACCGAAACAGTCGCAGCGGCTGGATCAAACCTGGCATCCTGCTCTTTTATGCTGGCAGACAAGAGTTTCATCCTATTGTGCTCAATCTTGGAAAAAACAATTGATTTCTGCACTATTTAAGAGGACAAAAGATTTTCTAATTATTTAATGCTGGTTCTCTTTATAAGAGGCATTTGACTTGTTGCCTCAATCCCCTTGAATGACTCCATCCTTTCAATGCCAGCACACAGGAGTGTGCATTACACACCGTCACCGTTAATCCACACTCCTGACCAGCAGATTCAGAAACATCCATCTGGTGAATTCAGCAACATGGGTTGAATAAAAATAAGTTGAACTCAATTCAGAAACCCTTCGGTTCCCTGTCTGTCGTTCAGAGGCTCCTGGGTTTTGCCAAACCGATGCCATCCAGCAACTCAAAGCTCTGCAGCCCACGGCAGCGAATCCCCCTCACACCCAGCTTCCATGGAAACTTTCAGCAGACTTTGTAGCTTCCCTTTATTTCTGGCAGGGATAATCAAAACCTTGAGGTTTTCACTGTTTTTCCTTTTAAATTCCAGCAGTTAGTGTTTATACTTGCAGATGAAGATGAGATCTTAATGTTTTCAAAACACAAAACAAGAAGTTAGAAGTCTTCTGACTACAGAGAGGTTTGGAAACAGTTTTCGAACAAGAACAGTTCCTCTAGTTCTTTTAAAAGGATGTTAACTAAATTACATGAAGATATGTCAATGGCATACTTCATATATATACATATATATATACACACACACACACACACTTTGGCATCGGTGGATTGGGGCATATTTGGAAACAAGAAATTAAAACTCAGAACATTTTGGCCACAAATCTGCAACTTTTTAGAAGTGGAAGAATCAGTAAGGTTGGAGCTGTAGGAAGACTCAGGGCTGTCACATGCAACACGCGGCATTGCCAGCCCCCTTCTCCTGCCCTGCCGTGGGCATCTGTGGTCACAGCAAACCGCAGACAGAAACTGAGTCAAGATAAAACCAATCTACTGAAAAAAAAAAAAGCAACCCTCCAAAAAAGTTTCTTCACCCCAAAGCAGCTCCTGTAGCACAACAGACTCCAGAGCAGTTCTCATGCACAGCCAAATGGGACAAAAATAGATTTAATCTAGTTCTAAGCCTGGAGTTCCAGCTGAAGCATGAGATGACACTAGAAAAACATTAATGTGGTTGATAGCTATTAACATACTGTCATTTCTCTTCACTTGCTACATCCTAAATAGACTAGTACCAATAATTTCAATAATCTCCCCAAGACAAGTCTTCCCAACATATTTTCATAGACTCACAGAATGGTTTAGGTCAGAAGGGACCTTTGAAGACCATCTTGTCCAACCCCCCTGCCATGAGCAGGGACATGTAGTAGTAGACTTGGCAGTGTTAGGTTTATGTTTGGACTCGATGACCTTAAAGGTCTTTTCCAACCTAAATGATTCCGTGATTCTGTGATCTTCCACTAGATCAGGTCACTCAGAGCCCCGTCCAACCTGACCTTGAACACTTCCAATGATGGGGCATCACAACTTCTCTAGGCAACCTGCACCAGTGTCTCACCACCCTCATCGTAAAGAATTTTCTCCTTATGTCTAATCTACTCTCTTTCAGTTTAAAGCCGTTGCTCCTTGTCCTGTCAATACAGGCCCTGGTAAAAAGGCCGTAGTAAGGTCTCCCCCATAGAGCCTTCTCTCCTCCAGGCTGCACAACCCCAGCTCTCCCAGCCTGTCCTCACAGCAGAGCTGCTCCAGCCCTCGGATCATTTCTGTGGCCCCCTCTGGCCCTGCTCCAACAGGTCCGTGTCTGCCCCGTGCTGAGGACCCCAGAGCTGGACGCAGTACTGCAGGGGGGGTCTCACCAGAGTGGAGAAGAGAGTGAGAATGACCTAATCTTGCTTGATTTATGTTCCAAATGGAGCGACCCAGCTCCCCTAGCACCGATGCCAGGGCACAGAAAGCATGGCTTTCCCCTGCACCTCTTGTTACATTTCTTCTTTTTATAAAGTTTGGCTTGGGGAGCTGGGAAAAGGCGCACAAAGCCACCAAAAAGTGGATCTAGACATGCATTAAAAGCAAGACAGAAAACAAAAAAGTCCATCAGTTAATGGGAAGAGGGCAGAGAAATGGCACAGTGAAAGCCTAAGCGTTCAGAAGAGTGATGCTTTGGTGTTTACCAAAAATCAACTGTGATCAGGTACTTTAAGAAACAGGAGTGCAGAACCAAGAAGTAAATAAAGATGGCAGAAAAAGTGCAAAGGAAAGGTATTTCAGAATAACTCTCTTGAATACTGCTTCTCACCCATATGAATGATCTTCTTGCCTGGTTTCTATGGTCAGCTATCAGTGAATGCAAGGCTGCGGGTTTCACACGATGCATGTACAGTAAATGGGTCTTATGATAGGATTTATAAAATTTCTGAGTTGTACAGCAGTTTAAATAGATGAAAGGCCGTTTAAGCTAAAAGGAATGTACCAAGTTCAACAATACAATAGACTGTAAGTGGAAAGACCTCTCCAGGGACATGGCCAAGAACCGGCTGATGCCTCTGCATGGTGTGCTGAGAGCCAGTCTGGGCGAAGACGGGAGTCGTTCGAACCATATTGGGTACAAATGCAAAAGATGTGTTCCTGCTGGCAGCAACCCCTGGGGAAGAGGCTTTGAATAAAGCAAGGTCGAAGATGGAGAGGCTGTCCGGGGATGTGAGAGGGAGAGAGAGAAGAGGTGGCTTTAGAAAGCTGGTGAAATCCTCCTTGGTAAGTTCTGAACTGTTTGTGGTTGTCTTCAAGGCTTCCTGGAGCAAAGGGGTTTTCTTTAAGGTCATGGAGAAGTAGGGGAATGAGAGGGGAAGAAGCTACTTGAAAACTGTAAAACAGCAGGCTTAGTTTCAACGCGTGAATGGGTACTACAACCAATTGTTAGTTCATTAGCAAGTACCGAGAAGGTAACAGGCAGACGACAAACTAACACCAACTCTGTAAAAACAATTCGCATTAATTCAATCCAATCTCCTCCTTTAATGGGATAATTCGGGGATAAGGGGGAAACAAGTAATGTGAGTTCATCTCTTGGGGATGAGAGGGTATTTTACCTCATGTAAAGACCAAGACATCCACAGTTTTTCTTTACAGAGAAAGTTAAGGACTAGCAGGATGCGCTGTGTTAGGGGTCACCCACGTACTTTTGAGCAGCCCATGCAGGCACTGCCTCCTGTGCTGTCCAAAACTTGCTCTGGACAGACATGCATAAGGAAATAAAGCAAGAAAATAGGAGAATAGGAACCCACTGCAAAGAAACGCAAAATCCTGCCCTTCTGCCTCTGCAGAGAAAGGAGAAGAAGAGCTGGCTAGGGAGGCAAGAGTGTGGTATGAAGGCGTTGGAGGGAAGGAGCTCAGAGTCCCATACAGAGAAGCTGTAAGGAGTGGGAGTGGGGCAAGGAGTGACAGCTCTTAACCTCGTGAAGACAGGTTAAGAAATTTTGCTAGACAGGGTTTAGTGCCAACACCCTTTGGGCTCATGAAGACCGTTTCAGCTCCGGCGCAACACTGCACAAACATGAAAGCTTGTGTGCTCTCCTGGAGCTGCCAGAGACACGCATGCAGTCCTGCAGAGGTGCCAGGTTGGGTACAGCAGGGCTGATCCCGAGATGGAGCTGAAATTCCAGCAGACGCAGGCTCATTCCACGAGGTTTCCTTGCATGCCGATTCCCAGCTCACCCTCTAGTTCCCGTATTATCTGGATATATTCCCATTTTGCAGGATAACCCTGTCCTCAGCGCCCTGAGTAACAGTATGCCAAGAATATTTTGTCTTTTTCATTTGGAAGCACATAAAAAAACCCATTCTTAGAAACACTGAGAAAAAAAAAGCTAGTCAAGGTATAACTGCTATTCAGATGGATGTGCAACTAGCTGAGAAATTATTTTCCAAGAGTTAATGGTCCACTGCCATGCCAGGACAGCCTCTCACATTGGCCACTGGGGCTAGTTCTGGGTCTGGCCCTAATCACTCTCTTCACTAACAGTTTGAATGGTAGATTAAAAATAATTTAAGTATCGTGGATGACTGGAGAGAGGATAGCGAGGGAGGAGACGGAGGTGCAAGCACTCTGACACTCTCATGGCACAGTTGCTACTGCCCCTGAAGAGGCACCCCTATCTTATTTCTTTTCCTGGGCAATCTTAAATTTAACCCATCCCATCAAACAGCCATACAACACCAATGCTGCGACAAGGAGGAAAAAAGGAGGTGGTGTCGACTTTAATCAGTTTGACGCGGGGAGAAATCACTGCTTTTCACGTAGCAGGGAAAGGCTTCATCGGGATTGCCGTTTCTAAACTCTTAGTGCTGTGGTCTTGAGACAAAAAAAAACTGTCGACAGGCTACAGAACAACAGAAATGACAGGAAATTAAGGAATCACCAGGAAATGCTCAAGAACTAGACTGGTCTGGTCCAGTGGGGAAAGAGGGAAACCACAGCCAAAAAAAGACTCAGAGGAAGGAGGGGGAAGTCGTGTTAGAAGTCTGGCAAAAACATCCCACCCCTCTTCTAAAAGCATCAGTTATTAATTGTTCTGCATAGCTACCAGGCAGAAGAGAAACAAAAGAAATCAGCTGCATTTATAACAAAGGAGATTTTGATTAGATATAAGGCAAAATTTTCCAAGTGTTCAGAGGCTGAAACAAAGGCGGCTGTGGGATCCCCTCTGGCCGTCTGTGTATGAACAGACGACTCGGACGTGTGCGGGGAATGTTTTAGGTACACTCGATCCTACCTCGGCGTAGGGAAGCAGACTTCCCCTGGCCCTTCCAAAAGCAGTCATTCATTCTCTCCCTCCCAGACCACTTTCACATTAGGAGTTTAAAGCTCTTGACCAGCTTAACAAGCCCTTTCCGTGGAAAACTGAATTTCTGTTTTCCCGTTCACAGGGAAACACTTGCCCTTCAGCAATTTTCCAAGCTCCCTGAAGTCATCTATAATCTGGGATGGTAATGGCAGGACTGACAGGTAAAAATCTGTCAGTGCAGGTGAGTATCTGATACTGAAGGTGGGCCTTGTGCCTGCTGTCTGAGAAGATACATCCGCGATCTTGTCTCCTTGTCCTTTTTCACAAGATCTTTTTTTTTATCTTGATTCATAGGATATTCCATCTTTCTTGGGAGAAATGTGATTGTACTTGTTTTCTTACAAATTAGGCTGAGCACCTCGCCGTGAACATGTTATGTTCTTTCTTCTTGGCTAGCTGAATCCTCAAACACATACCCGCAGTCTCCAAGCCTCCCATCTGCTGCACCTATCTGCCTTCCAAGACTTTCACCAGACAACTGTTTCAATACAAGAAACCTTACTTAGCAAAGTGTTACAGCCAGTACTGCATCTTTAGCTCAAAATTTGGTTTTACACCAACATCTAGGGTGCTTTTCCAGGTGCTATATGGTACTCAGAGATGCCCACAGAGCAGGCAGAGGGAATGTGAGACCTATGGGCCACCCACACCCTTCTGGAGCAGCAGCTGGAGGCCAGGCTGAAGGCAGCAGGGCAGCTCAAAGGGCACCAGATGCCCAGGAGCAGGCAAGCAAACCCAGCCCATGCTAAGACACAACACAGGTGGCAAGTACGCGATGTCTCTGCTTACTTCTATCCAGTTTTGCTTGACAAGTGTCGTGACAAGGACTTTGTCTTCATACGTATTTGTATAGCATCTAGTGCAGAGTCCCCAGTCTCAGCCCTCCTTAAGTCCACTATTATGTACAAATTCCAAAGTGAATGACAAAAACTGAGACTTGAAACCAAGGTTAATTAGCTAATTTAAGCTGGAATAATCAAGGTATGTGAAGAGATCATACCAAGTAGTTTTTAAAATTTTGCAGATTTCAAGGGATTAAATTCAATGCATCAGCTTATCCAGCGTTTGATAACAGAATGACAGAAGAGTTGAGGTTGGCAAAGACCCCTGGAGACCAAACCTCTCTGCTCAAGCACGGTCACCAGCAGCAGGCTGGCCAGGTCCGTGTCCAGTTGGGTTTTGACTGTCTCTGAGGATGGGAAACTCCACAGCCTCCCTGGGCAACCTGTGCCAGTGCTTGGTCACCCTCAAAGTAGAAGGTTTTTTTTCTTCGGGTAAGTGAAACTTCTTGTGTTTCAGTTTGTGCCTGTTGCTTCCTCTCCTGTCACTGGGCACCGCTGAGAAGAGCCTGGCTCTGCTGCCTTCACTGCCTCCTCTCCGGGAGGGACCATGAAAATGGTCAGAGGGCTGGAACACCTCTGCCGTAGAGAAAGGCTGAGACGTGGGGTTGCTCAGCCTGGAGAAGAGAAGGCTGCAGGGAGACCTTATTGCGGCCTTTCAGTACTTAAAGGGGGCTTAGAAAACAGATGGCGAGAGACCTTTCAGCAGGGCCTGTAGAGACAGGACAAGGGGCAGCAGTTTTAAACTGAAGGATGGTAGGTTTAGATTGGACATAAGGAAGAAATGTTCTACAATGGGGGTGGTGAGACACTGGAAGAGGCTGCTCAGAGAAGCTGTGGATGCCCCATCAGGGGAAGTGTTCAGAGTGAGGCTGGACAGGGCTCTGAGTAATCTGACTGAGTTGAAGATGTCCCTGCCCATGGCAGGGGAGGTTGGACTAGATGACTTTGAAAGGTCCCTTCCAACGCAAACCATTCTGTGATTCTAAGACCAGCTTCAGGAATCCTATGCCCCTGAGACCAGGGGGAACGTCTGGAGCAAGGAAGACCCACCTTTGTTGGAGGGGGGACCAGGTTAGGGAACATTTAAACAAACTAGACATACACAAGTCCATGGGACCTAATGGGTTGCACCCATGAGTGCTGAGGGAGCTGGCCAACATCACTGTGAGGCCACTCTTGATTAAAAGGTCATGGTGATTGGGAGAGGTTCTTAAGGCCTGGAAGAAAGCAAATGTCACTCCTCCCTTCAAAAAGGGCAAGGAGGAGGACCGAAAGGGCCAGCCCCACCTTGATCCCTGGGAAGGTAATGGAGCAACTACTCCTGGAAACCACTTCCAGAAAGGACAAGGAGGCATTTGGGAGGTAGTCAGCTTGGATTTATGAAAAGGAAAGAATGCTTAACCAATGTAGTAGTCTTCCGTGATGAGATGACTGGCTCAGTGGATGAGTGGAGAGCAGTGGATGTTGTTTATCTTCATCAGCGAAGGGCCATGAAGATCATCTAGTGACTGGAGTATCTGACATACAAGAGGAGGCTGAGAAAGCTGGGACTGTTTGGCCCGGAGAAGAGAAGGCTTGGGGGGATCTTACCAATGTGTTTAAATACCTGGCAGAAGACAGTAGAGGAGACAGAGCCAGGCTCTTCTCAGCGGTGCCCAGTGATAGGACAAGAGGAAATGGGCACAGACTGAAATACAAGAAGTTCCATTTAACATAGGAAAACACTTTTTTACTGTCAGGGTGGTCAAGCACTGACACAAGTTGCCCAGAGAAGCTGCAGAGTCTCCAACCTTGGAGAGAGTCAAAACCCAACTGGACACGGTCCTGGGCAACCTGCTCCCGGTGACCCTGCTTTGAGCAGGGGTTGGGTCTCCAGGGGTCCCTGCCAACCTCAGCCATGCTGTGATTCTCCAATAAGCCTCACTAATATGAAGATAAACCCCATCCAGTGCTCCCTTTCTACACGTAGTAGGATATTGTTTGTAATGGATCAATTACCTTTGATTTCCACACTATTAGCCCAACCTACAACACGAGCAGCTAATTACCTTCACAGCTTTTAGCCCAACACAGCCGTCTAGTGCTGCTTAAGGACAAGCTTGAACCTAGGCTAGAAACGCAGCAGAAATGCCATTCAAGATTACAGCTCATTTTAGCTCACCTCATCAGGTGTTAACTCAACCGCTCTACAGCTTTACGTGCAATTTGACGGTGACGGGGTCTATGGTATGAGACACAATCAGAGTAAAGTACAAGTAGGGGTTAGTCTAGCCCAATTGAGAGTGCCCATGACAAAGCCATACTCAGGGTGTACAAGGTGACACTCAGGTGCAGGTGTCTGTCCGCATTTGGGGGGCACACCCCACGTTTCTCAGTGCTAAGACCCTCCACAATTCTCTCCAAGACACTTCCAGAGCTTTAGGAAGTTTGGGCAAACAGAAAATGACAACCAACATGATGACCGTGTGCCTTGCTGCAAAATATACACATCTCAGACAATTCATGGCAAGCAGAGAATTAAAATTAATCTTTTTAAAAAAACCCAAACAGCCAAGGCACTGCATAAGCATTCCCGCAGTGTGGCTGGATATTCTCATTCAAGCTAGGCTGGACCAAGCGGAGTATATTTAAGCATGACTGACACCAGTGCCTTGGAGCGGAGATCAGCTCGGGGAGTTTCTGTTGTCCCTCCTCCGGCTGGGCCAGGGAGGAGGAACCGCTCCCAGCCGTTTGGCTCGGCTCCCTCCGGACAACCCGTCTGTTCATTGATTCAGCAAATCCGTCTGCGCGAAGGCTTCCCAATTTGCTTCCAGCAAAGGTTAGCGGGGTTAGTTCAAACCACCAATTTAAGCTGTTTAAGCTCATCCTGCCAATTTATCCCGCAGCAAATTAGAGGGTGCTGACACAAGCATGAACCAGGAGACCAGTAACACACTCAAAAAGGAACGGCGAGGGCACGGCTGGACGGCTAAAAGGACGTTTATCTGTAGCTTAAAGCCTCATCTGCTCTACAGGGCTCCCCACCAGCGCTGCTATGTCGGTGAAGCGCTCGCGTAGGTGCAGCGTAGGCAGCCGAGCTCTGCCAGCGCTGCCGCATCGCCTCTCCAACCAACACGCACCGCGGCACCGGCAGAAGATCCCAGCGCACCGGGAGTTTTGACAGCAGCAAGGTGGGCATCTTCCGCAGCACCTCGGCTCCCACCAGGAAAGAGCAATGCCGCCGGTTCAAACGAGGATTTATTTAAAATGAAAGGCAGGGAATAGTTTTCTAGGAGTTGAAGAAGGCTGCCGGCTTTCAAGACGGGGAGGAAACACATGACAAAAAGCCATGAACTCAGAAACGATGGACTTTTTCTTATGTCAACAAGGGACTGGGACTTCCCACGGCGCAAAAGCTTTCCTCTCTCTCGGCGCGGCAGAAACCCAGCCCTTCCGACGGGGAGCACTGCTGTAACCGATGGCTTTTTGGGCACCGCTATTATAAAAATAATCGGCCGTTCGCCATTTCGGGGTTCAAGCAGGCGCTTGAAGGGGAGGCCAAACGTGCCCCACGCGGGGTGTTTTGTTCAAACCCGTGGGTGAGCGCGGAGCTGAGAACAGGGCGAGGTGCTGCTTGCAGCCCGCTCCCGCCCAGCCTTCGCACCTCCCCGGCCCGCCATCTCACCGGTGCTTTACAGAGGGGGGCAGCGGGACGGTGCCCCCATCTCGCCATCCCTGAGGCTGTCGGCGAGGGGGCTGAGCCCGGGCGCACTCGCTGCATGGAGCAGACGCTGATCCAGCCGTGGCGAGGTGGGGAAACTTATCATCCCCCCCGCCTGCTCCAAGGCCCATCTCCCACCACTGCGAAGGAGGGTGGGCTCAGCCCCGCCGCCCCCCCACCCTTTAGTCCCGCGCCTTGGCCCCGTAGGACAGGGCTGAGCCCCCGCCGGCTC
>WEKW01010936.1:95499-109369 GCA_013389905.1 Sula dactylatra | reverse complement strand
GGGACAGAACGTTGGGGCGCGCGGCCCCGCCCTACACACATAATTCATAAGGGACCACGCCCCCTCCTACATATTCATGAGCGTCGTGACATAGCCACCAGCCCCGCCTCCGCGTCGGCCACGCCCACTTAGTGAATATTCATGAGCAGTCGCGGCCGGCTATATAAGGAGGGGCCGCCTCCTTGTTCCCTCAGGCCTCGCCCTGTGAGGCGTCTGCCGCCCTCAGCGGGCCTGGTGTGAGGGGGGCCCTCACGGAGGAGCCCCCCCCATGGAGGAGCCCTGGCCCTGAAGGAGCCCGGTGTCCCCTCCACCGACCCCGGGGAGGGCGTAGGCACAGCGGCTGCCCGCTCCTTCAGCAAACCCCTGTTCTCTAGGCCCGCCGTAGGGAAGGTTCCCCACTGTTGGCTGTGGGGGTGGATATCGTAGAATGGTTTGGGTCAGAAGGGACCTTCAAAGCTCATCTAGTCCAACCCAGCTGCCGTGAGCAGGGTCATCTTGCACTAAGACCGGGTTGCTCAAAGCCCCGTCCAACCTCACCTCCAACACTTCCAGGGACGAGGCATCCACAACCTGCCCGGGCAGCCTGCTCCGGTGTCTCATCACCCTCATAATAAAGAAATTCTTCCTTATGTACAGTCTAAATTTACCCTCTTTCAGCGTAAACCCCTTTGCCCTGTCTCTACAAACGTCAGTAAAAAGTCTCCATCTTTCCTATAAGCCCCTTTTACACAGTGAAAAGCTACAATAAGGTCTCCCCTGAGCCTTCTCCAGGCTGAACAACATCTTCCTTAGGAGATAACAGAAGTTACCTTAAACAGAAGGTGACACTTAAAAGTTTTATTTTCTGAACCATCTGACGTTTTGACCAGACCAGAAACAAAGAGGACACACGCACCACATCTGTCGGTGGATGAGCACGGCTCTTAGCGCTGCTACAGAGGGAAAACACGTCCAAGGAAGTCTCTGTGCCTACCCTTTTCCCAGAGACTCACCCCACCTTTTACCCTACACCATTAAAACATCTTTTATTTCAGCTTTGCTGGATGCTTTCGTGAAGGGTGTAATCTCAGGTTGTTCCTGCTGGCCTGAGTTTCATGGAGATGCTTCAAATCCCTGTGGTTTCTCAGGGGGTTTAAGACCCTCCCTCTTGGATGGGGGCTCTCAGCAGCCCCAGAGCGCGTCTGTGGGGCACGACACAGCCTTCCGCCTGCCTCCGGCCCCTTCCAGCCTCCTGCTCCCCCTTCGACCCTCTTCCTACAAAATCCAGCGGTCGCTCTTTAAAAAGACGTCACAAAATCCCCATGTACTAATGATGCTTTTCTATCTTGATTTGCTGTTACAGTTTTTCTTCCTTATATCCACAGCGTATGCTCCTTTTTGGACCCCTCAGCGCTTGTTAAGCACGGCTTGACTCGGTCATCAGCAGGCCAAGCTGCAGAGAACACCCATTCGGCTCTCCGGCTGGCCGTAAAGGTCCAGGAGCTGTACAGATGAGATTAGCAGGTTATAAACCAGCAGAGCAGAGGGACCAGTACCACACCAACCCTTTAGTTTAATCCTTTGTGGGTAACATCTTGTAGGTATTCAGTCAGTGTTTTTGCTCAGTGATCGCAGTGCACGGTTCCGCAGCCATGGGGTTTAGAGGAACCCAAATCCCCAAGTTACAGCCTCAGACTAACCCCTTCCTCCCAGACCCGCACCCGTGTCCCAGAAATTTCAGGTCACCCCCAACCCATTGTTTTCTCTTGCTGCTTGAAACAGGAACTTAAAATTTGTCACCAGTCTTTCACATCTGCTAAATACCTCGCTGAGGAGGGCTAAAAGGGGTGATCATAGAATCTTTAAGGCTGGAAGAGACCTCTAAGATCATCAAGTCCAACCGCCAACCCAACCCCCCCCAGGCCTCCTAAACCATGTCCCCAAGTGCCACGGCTACACGGTGTTTGAACCCCTCCAGGGACGGTGACTCCACCACCTCTCTGGGCAGCCTCTTCCAGGGCCTGACCACTCTTGCAGGAAAGACATTTTCCCTAATATCCAATCTAAACCTCCTGATGGGGCAGGTCCTACTCTTGCCTAATTTAGGGTGTGAGCTGCTGGGAGGTGAGGGGTTTAGGAAATCGCATCATTGAAACGATGCACTTCCACACAGAGCCCATGAAGCTCTGTTCTTTGTGGATTCTCTAGTGTCCAGGAATGTATCCCATTTAGTGCAAGGCACTAATTTACATTTCTTATCCCTGCTTCCTATTTGCACAGAATATTTTGATGTGCATTATCTTCAAGATTTCTTTCTTTCTGTCAGGCTGGTTGAAAGGTCCAGCTGATTAAGAAGTGATTAGATCTGCAAGGCCTCCTTAGCCCAAGCTAAGAAACCAGGCTAAAAACCTTACAAAGCTGCACTCCTACCTACAGCACTCTATGAAGCCTTGCAGCTGCAGGGACAGCACTGCTGTACATCCACTGCTGTCGGCGTTTGAAGGTTTGGCGATGCAGCGTTGATTATTTTCATTAACAACATTTAACAAATACTCCTCAGAGGTTTAATATGCGGAACGTTCATTTCTGAAGGAAGACTGACAGCGTTTGTCCTGCAGCGTTAAGCGATTAGCAAACGAGGAGGAGAGCTTCAATGCTCGTGGAACAGACTGACAATTTAACAGCTTTTACTGAGAGAGAAAGGCTTTGAACTATTTTCCTCCTGAGAGGTGCTGCATCCTATGGGGGAGCCTCGGAGGAAGAGATGCAAAATCACATTTAATTGTTGTGGGTTTTCTGGGGGGAAGGGAGGGTGTGGGAAAGAGGTTGCAAAACAGAGCTGGCGTAAAAGGGATGTACATCCAGAGTGGGGCAAGCCAGGGAAAGGAGGCAGCGAACAGCCAGGCAAACAGGCTTTGAAAATAAGCAAGACAGCATGAGCAAGGGGTGCTGGCTGCTGGCCGGGATGAGCACAGCGTGTACAGCAAACCCCAGCTCTATCCCCGTGGGGTTATCAGCTGTCTTAGGAGCAGATTCCTGGGGTCTGTTTTGTGGTAGCTCCCCTTTTCCCCTTCCTCCTCCGGGCAGGGTTTACAGACGGACACTCTTCCAGGAGGAAGGGATGAGGAGAGGAGCTGTGGCATCCAGATGCATGTCCTCAGGAATCGGGGGAATGCAAACCTCCCTGCCATGTTGCTGCTGACAGGGGACTAAGCTGACCGACTGGTTATTAAAGGCACATACTATGTGGAGTTTCAGATCTGTGTGATATCACATGCCAGCATTGCCCAAGGAGGTACAAGACTCGTGGAAAATGGGGCTGGTGGGATCAGCGGGCAACTGGCTGAGTCTATCCCTGCCACCGGAAAGCTGTTTTTCCATTGTCAGACATAAATCTTCCATAATTCTTGCCTTGGTGTCCCTGCTGGCCCCATTAACCCGCATCCCTTCCTCTTGTCTCAGGCTGGTAACAGAGGAGTCTAGACTAGGAGCTACCTCAGCACAACTGCTCCTTGAATTGAAGTGCTGGGTTTGGGGGGTGAGTCCAGATCTCAGGGAAGGGGTTTGTGTTACACCCCAAAGCGTCCCAGTGAATTGTAAGAAAGATCCTTGGCACGGTTTTGGCCTCGAACAGCTAGCCCCATTCTAACCCAGCCCTTCCACAGGCACGGTTTTGGCATTACTGGGGCCACAGGTTGTTCTTCAAAAGTACTTTAGATGGGGCCACCCTGTTTGGGAAGGAAGGAAGCACTTAATAATGTGGCTTTAGCCTGGGTAAGGACTATTTAATTTGTCAGCGGTTACAGGCTCTGTCTGCGGAGCCACGAATTGCTGTGACGTACCACAAACAGCGTCCGCCCCGGGAAGGGGTGGGAGCGGGTGGGTGGGCGAGGGTGGCCGTGCTGGTCACCTGGCTGCCACCGCCTCCGTGCTGTCAAAATCTTACCCGGTGCCTATCTCCCTCTCCAGACACCTAAATTACTTCAAAATCTGGGCTCCTTGTGATGAGTCTGAGAAGGATATCTGCTTAGAAAGCTCACCAGCAGGCCTCCGAGATGGCCCAGCATGAGCGAGGCTGCGTGCAGGCTCGTGAGGTTGGGCCATGGCTTGTCGGGGTGTCAAATGTGAGGAGTGGGAGATGCACAGCTCCCATGCAGGCGGGAGGCCTGGCCATCTCACCAGCTCTTCTGCTTTCCAGGTTATCCTGTGAGCTAGGTCAGGAAGGCGTCTTGTCTCTCTGATTATCTGCTTAAGTTGATCCTGGACCCCTGCTTCAATATTTGTGCATCGCCAAGTGCACAGGGCACTTGGTAACATCTCATCATCCTGGAGGTGAATTAGCAGGGAAGGAAGAGGGGGATAAACCATCGTGGTCACATTGCCCTGAAACTTCTCCTGGGGTGAGTTTGCTCTCTGGGGGGCTGTGGGGGCTGAGGTTGGGGTGTTAGGACTCACACGGGGAACAGGAGAGGCTGTTTCTTCTGCCAGACTAGGGAAGGAGGACGTGGGACAACGTGGGCCTTGTCAGTCGCCTGCCATGGGTTTGACTGTTCTCATGAGCCCTGGGAACGAGAGGAAGATGGGCATAACAGAGTTTTAGGGATTTTTTCAGGAGATTGGTTCTTTCTTGGTTTTAGGTCGCTGTGGCCACCAGATCCCTCTGGTGCCTCTCCATCCTTCTGGTACCTCCAACAGTTCCTCATCTCTGCTATATAGTTGGAGTTTATTTATCTGCAGCTGAGCAGAGCACTCAGGTTTGGACCAAGGGCAGCAAAACCTCTGGGGACATATACATTGCTGAGACAATGTTAGTGGGAGAGACACCCGCTCACACCGGGACGTTTGACGGCTTCAGGAAGCCATCGTGGAGAGGCAGGGCAGAGGGTTTGGGTGGGACATGCATGAGGTATCAGTAAATGCCACCAAACCATCAGCTCATGTGTGTGGTTTTGGGGCATCTGCTTGGGGAGTTATTTTTTCTCTTGCAAAGCTGTGTGCTGAGCAGGACAGAGCACAGGGGAGCCATGCCTTGGGTTTGCACATCCTGCTTTCCAATGCCTAACGCACTTAACAACCAGCAGCAAAAGCGTTTAAGGGAATTTCACCCCAGTCCAGACAACCAGGGGTGCTGGACTGATTTTTACCCAGACTCCCTGCTGCTTCAAGGCTGGCAGTGCAGGAGAGGTCTTTGAGCTCAGAGGTCCTGGTGTGTTAATCTGTGGGTTAGGTGGGATGTTGGGAGGTGTTTTGTGTCCCAGCGTGGCACGTGGTGTGGATGCCCAGTTGACCATCAGAACTAAACCTCTGTTGCGTGGCAGCCTTCGGTCAGAGGGCTAGACACAGTGAGCCAGATTGCTCCTACGCTTCTGTCCAAGGTGAGATCAACTCGGTGTATGTCATCGCTGACAGCCTCTTCTCAAAGCTCTCCAGCAGTGGGGACCCTGAAGCCTTCCCATATGAGCAGTCCCAATCTTTTAGTTTCTCACTCTTTCACCTGAATTTCTCTTATTGAAATTTAAGCCTGGGATTTGTCCGATCCCGCTGGGCTGTCTCCCCCTACCTGCCATCCTGTCTGAACAAGCATTTGTTTCTGTTACAGATCTCTGTGGCAAGTAGAGGAAGAAATCTCAAATGCCAGCATGGCTCAGAAGACATGTTTCTTCTCACAGGGCTGCGTTCCTGCTTTGACACCCCTGGTTGCTGCCCCTCTGCTCTCTGCGCTCTCCAGCCCAGCTGCTTCATCAGCTTCCCCCAGGACACTGCTTCCTACCAGGTTCATCTTCAGGCATGCAAGAACTTCTTTCTTAGCCCTCAGCTTGGCCAGGGTGTCTTTATGTTGTTTTGTTTGGGTTTTGTTTTTTTTTTTTTTCCTGGGAAGACCAAAGGTGCATCGAGTCTGTGTTTGCCTTTATTTTAAAGTCAAACAGAGCTCTGGCCTTTCTGTGTATTGTCTGGAACGCAGATCTTAGTAGTGCTTGGGCTGGATGTCACCGCGATGGCGATTGTACTCAGGGCTCTGAGCGTGACTTGGCTTTGCAGGTTTCTACATTCAGGGGCTTGAATCAGCTTGAAGAACTGATTTTTTTTTATTATTATTTTTTTTGGAATTTTTAAGCAAGCTTTAGGTTCAGAATCCCCCTCTGGAGGAACTTGGTGCTTCCTTTGGTGAAGGAGCCGGTGCAGGGGATTTCTGTCTGCCCGGCTTCATCATGTGCTCACCGCACCTCCTTTAAGTCCATCCCTTTCCAACAGGGTCAGTGATCATAGCAGCACCCCTGGCTCATCTGTGTGCAGGGAAGATGAATCAGAGAAAATCAGAGGAGGCAGAGCCTCTGCACTGGTTGCTATGGAAATCTCTTGTGCTTCTCTTCTGCTTTTCATCTATTTACTGGGGCACTAAAACAATCTGTCTTTTCACCATATTTTAGTGTCAGGTCCCTTTCTGATGAAGGCTTTCAGCTACCCTAGGCATTAAGTGGGCAGCAGAGAAAATGAGGCTGCAGAGATGGAGGTGAAGCCCTACACCTTTGGGCCTCCTTGAAAGCCCCACGGTTGGAGAGAGGAAGGGAAGAGCCATGCCCAAGAAACAGCCTCTAAATGTGTGCCAGGAACTTGCTAGGGGTTATCATTTACTTGCTATCTCACCTACACATCTATCTTTAGTTGTCTCTAGTTTAAGTGTCAAATGACTAAAAGGATATCAGTGCATCGATCCTCTCTGTTGTGGGGATCCATAAAATGCTGATCGGCAAAAAAGCTAATTTCCAGGAAAGAAAAAAATTGTAATGGCTTTATTAAGACAAATGATGACATGAAGGAGGCAGCGGTTTGGTGCTGGGTCTGGACTTAGTCCAGCAGCTTGGGTGCCTGTCCTGTAGATGTGGCTGCTAGACAGAGTCCGATGGGGTGTGTTATTCCCACAGATGCCCTGGCCCCCCACAACGCTGCCCGCTCCCCAGGATCAGCCTGACCTGGGAGCTGGGGCCTGGAGAGCCCTCAGGGAGGGACAGGGAACATGGGAAGAGGAGGCAGTTCCCCACCAAAACCACTCGTGGGACAAGCTGCCGTGCAGAGCTTTAGCTGTCTGCAGAGGTCCTAACAACAGCGGATTTGGAAAGGGATCTCTGCCACATATTCTGCCAGATTACTCCTGCACGTCCAGCCCATGGTTTCTGTGACTCTGGCTTGTCTTCCAACCCAAACCCCTGCGAGGGGCAACGGTTTTAAACTGAAGGACGGTAGGTTTAGATTGGACATAAAGAAGAAATGTTTTGCGATGAGGGAGGTGAGACGCTGGCCCAGGTTGCCCAGAGATGTTGTGGATGCTCCATCCCTGGAATTGTTCAAGGTCAGGTTGAACGGGGCTCTGAGCGACCTGATCGAGTTGGGGATGTCCCTGCTCATGGCAGAGGGGTTGGACTAGATGAGCTTTAAAGGATGCTTCCAACCCAAACCATTCTGTTAATCTACGATTCGGGACGTGCGGAGCTCAGCGCTGGCCTGCAGAGGGTATCCTAAGCCCGTGCAAGGCTTCAGCCTTGCATCCCGCCACCCCAAGCCAAAACCTCTGCCTTGTCCAGCATGTCGGGGAACATTTCTCTGCTTCTCACCTCTCCCGAGGAGCTGGCAGGGTTTTGCCACCGCCGTTTCTCTTTGTGGCAATCCCAGCGCTGGCGCTGGCCCTGGCCAGACACTCACCATGGGGTGCAGGTGGGATGTTTCGCAGTGGAGACAGGAGATATGGACAGGCCCAGGGCACTGTGCTCCCCCAATTTTTCCTCTCTGTCCTTCCCCCTTGCTTTGCCCAGCCACTCTTCGCCCCTCTCTTATTCTGTTGCTGACCTCCATCCCTGGAGGGGTATCTCTGCTCTTACTTACTATCTTCTCTATATCTGATCAGAGACTATTTACTGTGCATTGGTCTTGTGCTTGGCACCACACTCAGATGCTAAAAAAGTTACCAGATTTCGCATTCCAGGTTGGACTACGTGGTTCCATTGGTAAATTATCTTTTTAAGCCTCACCAGTGAGTGACTGCCTTAAACCCCAAAAGGTGCAGCTTTAGAGCTCTTGAAAGTCCTCCAGCACTCAGATTCATGCAAAAATGACCACTGCCTGCAGTAGTTGTGGCTGTTTGCATGGGGAGCAGACGTTCTTAGGTGCTGGCAACCCAGAGCTGGCACATGCTCTCGCAGGGTTTGACTGGATCCTGTTGCAACTCCGCAAAGCCCTTGGGAACACACTTTGCATTCAAGATGTGGTAACAAATTGTTGCCACCAGCATGAGTCCTGCAGGTCCTTAGATCGCTGTAGGGCGATAGATGTAAAGGCTGCTCCTCCTTTTCCCTGGAGCGCGAGTCAGGAGAGTTAGAGTGATGTCCTCTGCAGACAGTCCTTGTAGCTCGAGGTGTGGTATAAGACGTGATAAAGCTCCCAAGTGAGGCTGAGGTTCAGGCATGGTCCATGGGGCAGAGCAATCTCCGTGACTGCTCCACGGCAAATGCCCTGCTTGAACAACCCCCCAAAAACAGTTGCCTTCAAGAGATGTTCAGGAGGAGCTCTCGCCAGTGTTAATCACTCATCAGGACAGGAGCAGGAAATCAGATGCTGCGTAAGGTGATGTCTGTATTAGAACTGCAGCCGGAGGCAGCTTCCCGGAGTTGCTGCGTCACGAGGAGGTGCTGATTGCTTGCAGGCAAGGTGTCTCCTTGCAGCTCCTGGAGACACTCGGTGCTGACTTCTAGCTTGGAGGCACGTCTCCTGCCATCACTGAACCAAAGCCGGGCCCTGGGACAAGGCGGCACAGGAGACCAGCTGCAGAGGTGGCTGCAACGAGGCCACCGAGGAGTTCAAGGGTTACACCGTCAGTCATGGGAAGGAGGTAGCTCCTCTCCCGTGGTTTCATTGCTGTGAATTACAGCATTACTCCACCACTGATTTAACACATGAGAAGGAACAGCATAAAAACAGGCCGAGGCTCAGCCCGAAGGATCCTTGCCAGCTCTCCTCTTCCCACCCCGATCAGAGCTGCAGAGCCAGTGGTGAGAGGAGCTCCTGGGGCATCAGGCAGGGAGGCAAGATGGACTCTGCAGCTCGGAAAGAGATGTTTTGCCTCCCCATCCAGCTGTCCATCTCTGCGTGGTGCCCTGAGGAACCAGCAGGGAACAGAGCCACCCAAGCCATCAGTCCTGATTACCCAAATGTCCCTCTCTACCTCCTGGTGGCTTCTGTGCCTGCAGGGAGGAGGGCTGTCGGGCAGGATGGGCCAGGAATAGGAGACTTACACTCTTGCCCAACCCATGCTCAAGGCTTTGAGAGGTGGAGGAGACTGACGTCTCTTTGGTGGGCATTCTTGGATGTGGAGGAGAATTCATAGCTGCTGCCTGCTGGAAAGGCCAAAAAGAGAGACAAATAGGAAAAGAGCTGATGGGAAGCATTTCCAGGATATCCAGCTTGTGGCTGATACTCTCCCAAGCAGGACTTTACAGGACCTCATCCTTCTGCAGAGGGAGTACAACGGCAGTGAAACGTAGAAGTGGCAAAAGTGAGAAGAGCCCTCCTTAAGAGGGGAGTGTGAGGAGCGATAAAGCCCACCAAAACAAGGTGGTGTGGGAAAGCAGATGGAGGGGATCAGTTGGGGCTGTGCCTCAGCCCTGTTTGAACTCTGCAGCAAGGCTCAGGCTGGGCTGCCAGCATTGGTGGCATGTCTTCTGCTCCTGGAGGACTTTGAAGACACAACTCTTGCCCTCCTGGGAGGCTGGGCTGGAGCTGGGGGCTGCAGAGGTACTGTGAGCTTGTGTGTCCCTGCAGAAGTGACATGAACTAGCTTTCAAATCCCCGGACGAGGAGAGGAAACTCACGAGGCTCCAGGTATATGGGGGGAATTTTGTGAAGTTGTGGTACGAAGAAAATATGGATTTTGCTCGATTTAGCTGTACCCCATGGAGTATGGTGGAGAGGCGTCATCCTGTTTCACGTACATGTTGCTGGGATGGGAGTGCTTCATCTCCACCTCCATCTCCCCTGACTCTAGCTTGGACCTCTGGCATGCCAATGTGGGATGCATCGACTCCTCCTCAGACGCATGCGAAAAATAAAGGACATGGATGCCTGTTGTCAACAGTGATGGAGGAAGACTATGGGCTTACAACAGGAATCTCGCCTCCACTTTGCGCAGCCCCGACTTCGGGTGCTAGCACATCTGCCCTCCCACCGGCTGCAGTTCCCAACGAGGCTGTGAGAGTTTTGCTCAGAGTCTCATGCCACAGCCTGTGTTTAAAAGAAAAAGCAGTATCCACTCATGGGAGGTGCTTTTCCCTGCTTGATGAAAAAGGGGGTTGTTGCCAGCTTGGATTTTGTTCTTGGCTGAGGGTTGGTGGACTGGCCTGGCTGCGGGGCTTGAACGGGGACTGTGGTTTTCACTGCGGGATGACTGGTGATCAGGATTTACTCCTGTGTTCCCCAGGATGGGCAACCTTCACCCCCAAGCAGAAGAAACCACATCAGTCTATGTGTTTTTGCAGCCCGATGTCAAGTGAGGCAGCAGCTCCTCTGTCCTAGGGACAGGACTCACTCCTGCAGCCAGATTTCTTTAATCCGACTTGCAACGGTTCACAGTCCTGCAGGTTTCCAGCTCCGTCGCCTGCAGCTGGCAGCCGTCGCATGTGCGTTTCTCCTGGCCCGCAGACCCGTGCCGGATCAAACGTCGGGGATGCTGGGCTGCAAACTTCCAGGGAAAGGTATGATGTGCAGCCAGCTCCTCCAGCCTCCAATCTGGCCAGCTCACAATCCTGCCACGAGGCTTGCGTGGTGGGGGATGTTATTGGAACCCATGCTGTTTATTCAGTAGTTTGTAGGAGAATCTCAGTTTTCATTTGAAAAAAAAAAAATAAAAAAAGGAATCATCCTGTCTTCTCGATTACCCAGAAAACATGAAGTGAGTTTGACCTAAAGGCTCAGGAACCAGAAGACAAATATAAAGGACCCAAGTTTTACTATTGGCAAGCCAATCCCATGGTTTTTGGAGCCTGATTCATGATCGCAGATGGATTGATGTTGGCAGTATTGAACTGTCAGCCGGATTCCTTCACAGATGAAGATAAAGAGCCTCATTTTTGCCAAAGGGTGAATGTATTCTTTATGAGATGCAACAGAGATGTAACACAGCACCTTGCTCCTGACAAGGCTGGCCTTTATTTCCTGGGTCTGCGCTTAGGACATGGCTGAACTATCCCATAAGTTTTAGCCCTGATGCAGGGCCAGGATCTACAGCCCTGAATTCAGCTGTTGCTGTTGCAGTGGAGACACAAAATAACTTCATTGACTTGTGCTTCGCGTCCCCATTTTTCTAAGCACTTTCATAACTTGCCCACAGTCCTACGCTACAAATGGGCTTTTCAAGTCTGCCCTGTGCGAGGGAAGAGCTGGGAGAGGAGGTACCGGCTGTTCCTGGTGAGAGCTGGAAGGAGTCTGCTGTTTACTCAAAAACCTTTAATATCTTTATTGAGGCATAGGAAGAAATAGAGGGGCATTGCTAGCAAAATTTGCAGAGAGCTGGAAATGAGTGGAGTGGTGAAACATGGGAAGCTGGGTTAGATGGTATGTTGGGGACCGTTGGGTAAGTTGAACCTGACTGGTGTGAATCTGCACTGCATGGAGGCATGGAGCTGCCAGCACATGGATAATGGACAGGGGACAGTAAGAAGGGGAAAAAATGTGGGTCCTCCAACCACAGCATGGGACATCCCCGGCCCAGACCTACCCGGAGGCTGCAGGGGTGCCGACCCGTCGCTCAGAGGAGGGGTGGGCAGCAGGGACCATCCTGGGCTTTGGGTTGCTCTGGCACATCAGATGCTGTAATCCACAAGGCATGTTGCTGCCTTCTCCAAAAAACAGCTTTGTAGTTTGTCTTGAAGATGTGTGGTCATGTCAGGATGGCTCCGGTTAGCCCTGAAATGCAACAGCAACGGCACTGCTTGTGCTTTCTGTAGACGATGGGAGCCAGACGATGTGCAGAGCAGCCCTGGGTTCTGGGCTTCTACGTTCCCTTGTAGTGACCTGGTCCTTCAGCAGAATCACGCTTGCAATTCACAGGGGAGGTCACTGAGCGGTAAAATTATTTTTAGAGCTTGTAAAGAAGTAGACCTGTGACGATCCCGCAGACGACCCAGCTCTGTCTCCCGCTCTGCGCACAGGGCTGTGCTCCTTGAGGATCACAGATATTCCCGTACGGGAGAGTCAAGGTCTGGTGAGGACTTGCCTGCATTTGCTAGCCGTGGTTCGGTGATTGCCACCTTCCTCCCAAAAGATGCGTCCAGCCCATGCAGGTGCAGAAATGCATCTTGACTTCTTGTGCTCAGCGGCTTAAAGAGAAAATAACAAAGCTGATGATTTAAAGTGTTATTAAAACAGGTTTCTTATTACAAAGGAGATTTCCCTCGTACCGAGCTCCAGGAACAGGTACCTACAGACATAGTTTGGTACAAGGGGTTGTGTTTGGCTCCTGGGGCAGGGCTAGGACAGACAGAAAGAAGAGATGGATGGAAAAAAGAGGTTTTGCTGCAGAAATTATCCTTGACTGTTTTCCTTTTTGAGCCAAATGGGGAATGTGGCTGGTGTGGCCAGATTAGGGGTTTGGGGACACCTTGGGGTTGTTGGCAGGTTGGTGGCTTGGTGCCACTCTCAAGTGGGTTGGCGTTGGGTATAAAGATCTCACACCCTGGAAAGCCCAATCCCGAGCTTGAATTAATGGAGGAAAAGAAATAACTTGGCTGATGGAGGAGATCTCCAGTCACCTGGTGCCAAAGGGATCACAGGTGATGAGTCTCTCCCCGGTGGTGCGAGGAAGCTGAAGGAGGTGAGGGGAAGAGAGAGACCTCGTGGTGTAGAGAGAGAGGCATTTGCAGAGGAGAAACCCAGGGCTCCCGCAAGGTCTGGGACCTCTGTCCAAGCCTGCCTGAGGCAGGGAAGGTGGGTGTGAAGGTGTTCAGCACTGCGTGAATGCCTGTATTTCTTGTGCTAATAAGGTGTCTTGCTCTAAGCACACCTGGAAGTATGAGCTGTGAAAGTGGAGCAGGAGAAATGGGTAAAAAACCCACGCAAAATCTGGCCTTGGGGGTCTAAGGAAGCTGCAGGAACACATCTCCATGATGGGCTGGTGGCCCTGGGTTATTTTGGCCATGGGAAGCAGCGCTACTGAGTGGACACTGCTGCTCAGGGAGGACCCGGAGGCGAGGTGGCTTCTCCGGGGTGACTGCATGACCGGTGGCTTTCCAACCGATGGTGTTTCATGTCCAGCAGCTCCATGTGCTGCAGAGACGAAGGGCAGCCGAGGTGCGAGCGCTGCTCTCCGCTCTGCTGGGGTGGCAGGAGGAGAATTTGGGATCGGGGCTGGGGGCTGGGGAGGGTCCTGCAGGCAGGGACGATGCTGGTCATTTTAAGATGGCTTTATGCAGCTGGAGGAACGTAAAGCAGCTGGTGGGGAGAGCAGGCTCGACTGCTTTGTCTCGCTGAAACCTCTGCCCCTGTGTGCTGCGGGTACAGGGGGGGATAGATGCACCCCATTACCCCGGGAAGGAGGAAGCCCGTCGATGGCACTGGGAAGGGAACTGGGGTTTACTGGGAAGGGAGTCAGGGCACTGAGGGACCTCGGTGGTGAAGCAGAGCCCTGGGAAGGGAGGCTGCAGCCTGCATTTCTGCTTTGCCTGACTTGGAGTGTGGGATGCTCAGGGCTGTGCCAGGGCCAGCTTCGCCCCGGGATGGGGTAGGTGCATCTGCATGGGCTCAGCCCCAGCGTGGGGCTTTAAACATCTCCTGGGGGGGGGCTTGAGCATCTCAAAGCCAGGTGGGGTTACAGGGAGAAGAGGTGCAGCCGGGCCTTGGGTGGGAAGGG
>WEKW01010936.1:52385-94734 GCA_013389905.1 Sula dactylatra | reverse complement strand
CCCGGCACCGGCATCCCCGGGCACCGACACCTCGGCATCCCGGGCACCGGCACCCCCGGCACCGGCATCCCCGGGCACCGACGCCTCCGGCACCGACACCGGCACCGCCTCCGGGCACGGACACTGACCCCGAAACATCCGACACCGGGGACTGAGATCGCGGCACCGGCAGCGAGAGCGAAGGCCCCCGGCACCCCGGGACCGAGACATCGCCGGGCCCCGGGCCCAGCACCGGGACATCGGGCAGCAGCATCCCCCGGCACCGGGACCGAAACCCCCAGGCGCCGATCGCCGGGCTGCGATGCTTCCCGGGGCGGGTCCCCTCGCCTTCCTCCTCCGGTGCCTGCTGCTCCTTCTCGCCTCCGAGAGCCGAGCCCGGGCTCGTAAGTCCCCCCTCCGCTCCCCTCCTGCGCTGGGTCCCTCCGTGCCTCAGTTTCCCCACCGCCGGGGTCCCCAGGAATTTGCGGGGGTGGAGGGGGGGCTTTGCGGGCATGGCTAGGGACACAGGGAGGCTCCTCGCCACAGCAGGTGCCGGTCCACCGTGGCCGGGATTATCCCAGGCTGTGCAGCAAGCTGGGTCCCCAATCCTGCTCTGCTGGGGACACGGCTGCGTCCCCCTCCACCCGCTGCTGTCACCGGCTGCTTTGCAGGGACCTACAGCGCCGAGCACACTGCTGCGTGCCGGTGAGGGGGCGGTGGGCTTTCGTGGGCTGGCAGGGACTTGTTGAAGGGCTAGGACCCTCCTCCTGTGGGCTCGAAATTGTGTGGGGCAGGTGGTTGAATTACAGCCCATCCCCTGCATAGATCCCACCTCACCTGCATGCATCTCTCCTCTGAGGGTGGATGGGAATGTGGGCAATTTGGGGAAATGACCCCCCCAAACCAAAGCTGGGGGCTTTTCTCCACGTCCATCCCTTGTCCATCTCCACGTCCATCCGTTGTCCATCTCCACGTCCATCCCTTGCTCTCTTATTGATTGCTCCTGCTCCCAGCTGGCCATCTGGTGCAGATGAGATTTGGGATGGGGAAGGGAAGAAGTTCAGCACTTCCTTGTGCAAAAAGGTTCGAAGGACTTGGCCAGGGTTGTTTAGCAGCTTGGAGGGTGCTAGAGGTGTTAATTGGGGCCAGGAGGTGGGTTTGGCTTGGGCAAAGCACTGGGACCCCACCAGCGGGCGCTGGGCACACCTACAGCATCACAAAGCCACCTGAGAGCTGAGCAAACCAGAGCAGGACCCATTGTGTCCCTACATTTATTCTCCCCTTTAATCTCCTGAAATCCCAGTAGAGTCTGTTGGTGGCTGCATTAGGGTGATTTACGACTCGCCTGCTGCCAGCAGTGCATTAGGCACTCGGCAAATAATCGTCCTCCTGGAGCGCCGACATGAAATGTGAGCGCTGGATTGCTCGTCCTGGCGGTGGGGTGTGCTGGGGGGGAAAGGTGGGCAGATGGATGGGGCTGTGCAGAGCCTTGGACAGCAAAATCGGGGTGAGTTTGGCTCCTTTCCCTTTCCCTGCGCTCGTTGAAAGCCACTGAGCTCAGACCACAGCATCTGTTTCTTGCGCGAGGGATGTGGGTCTGACTCCCTGCCTATGCAAGTGCTGCATTAACCGTGGTAGCCACGTTAGGAGCAGGATGGAGTCATCTCCAGAAGGCGAAAGAGATGCTAGGTGAGGTGTTTGCTCTTCAGGCTGATGGTAGCAGAGCCCCTAAACTGGGCACAAATCAGGATGAATGGGGACAGGAGGGGTTTTGTCTGCTTTGGGAGGAAGCTCTGGGGACTGTTTGTGGGATTTGTAACAGCGATAAAGGGCTGGGGACTGTGGGACAGGGGCAGGACCGGAACAGGGAGGTCCGGGATCGCCCCCAGCTCCGCATCGCTTTGGCTCTGCCACCAGGCGCATCCCACAGTGCGGGGGGCTTGGCTGGGGCTCCAGGTGCCCCGTGGTCGAGGGCGGGGGGGGCTTGGTGACAAGGTCCTCATCAAATTGTGGACTTTTCTCTGCCGCCCACCTCTGCAGCTCACCGCCTCACATTCTTCTCGGGGCTGAGTGCTCAGGGAGGATGAAGACAGGAATAAATTAATTGCAAGCAGGCTCATCAGCCAAGAGACCTACAGTGTCGTGGCTAAAAATAGGTGAGAAGCAGAAATGCTTGGGCTTGAAGGCAAGTCAGAAAAGAATAATTTGCCCACAGAAACAGGCTATTTTAGGGGGTTTAAACTCTCAGCTGAAAAAATATCAGAGGCACAGGTTACTGGGCCGAATGTGCTGCAGCCTGGCCACTATGAGTAATTCAGTGGCAATAGTTGAATGCAATGATGTTTTGGCTGGAGACATTTAAACATCAGCATCTCTGGAGAGCGTGGGGCAGTGGTTTACCCTAGGAGCTTGGAAGCTGCCATTTCATTTCTTTTTAACATGGTTCCTGGAGAAAAGGGGGTTCATGGGATCTGCCTGTCCTATGAGTTCGGATCCAGTGTGACGAGGGACTGAGCGGTCCAAGATGGGAAGGATGGGCATGAAAAGCTAATCCTGCCGGTGGCCATGGTAAGGGAGAGGCGAGGGCTGCACACCCTGCTTTAGACAACCCTTGAGTATCCCCTTGGGAAGGAAAGAAGGGAAACAGGGCCCCATCTGTCACTTGCAGAGCCCACAGGGATGCTCTGGGTCCAGGACTTCGCTTGGCTTCTCCACCCTGGGGAGCTCGGCAAAGCTTCATGAGGCTGCATTTGCAGAGCTGTGGAGTTTTCCAGGCTCCCAAAGTCCCAAGAAGAAATACCCAGCCCAGGACTGAGTGAGACAAGTGCATGGGAAGCGCTCTGGACCTGAGTGGAGTCCTTAGGATGCCACGTGTCAAGGGTCCGGTGTGTTTTAACCAGTCCCTTCGCAGCTAAATTGCATTTTAAGCCCTTCATAAATACAGGGTTGTCATAGGAGCGCCTGGACTTTCTGTACCAGGCAGTGCTTTTTACACTTTATTTATGGCCGCTCTCAAAACTTGTGAACTGGTTTGCATAAACACACTCCCGCACGCCCGGTGCGGTGCTGGCTGGCAGGTGCGTGACCTCTGAAAAAGCTGTCAGGGTCGGGATCCCGGCTCAGATGTGCCCTGCTTGGGGGAGAGCTGCGGGGGGATCACCCGGGGATGCAGAGATGGGAGAAACCCCTGTGCCATGACATGAAACAAGGGAGAAGTGGAGTGAGAGCTGTGGGATATTTCGGTAGCATCCTTGTTGGAGCCAGTTTGGTACCTGGAGTGAAAGTCCTTGCTAGGGAAACTGAGGCACAGGGCTTTCCATGCTTTGGTGTCTCGTGAGCGCATTAGCCTCTCTCTAGGCATGAGTCAGGGCTTTACCTGGAGCAGGGACTCAAGTCTAGGGACTCCTCAGTGTCCTGTAGCATTGTGGAGCTCTGATGTAAGTCTGGATTGATGCACGGTGATCCCATGCATGCAGAGACCTGGCTGGGTAATGAGTGTGTGAATGGGAGCCATTCGCTGGGCTGATGGAGCAGTGATGTAAAAGCAGGTTTAAACCTCCCATGACCCATCAGGTCTAGGAAAGCCCAACGTGGGAGTGGGGGATGTAGGGGCAGGGTCTTGCATGCGCGCGCATGTATGTGGTTTGTCTTTTTTAGCATCAGTCCCTACATCCAGAGGGAGGTGAAGTGAGCTCGGCTGAGCCTGAGCCAAAGGAGGATTTGGCAGCGGAACATGGTATTTGAGTAGCCATCACGCTTGCAGGTATAATAGCTCACGTTGGTCCCTGCTGCCACGCTCAGGATTGGTGCAGGAGAACATCTGACCTATTTTGGCCCCTGGTTCAGCCATGGTCAAAGTGTCCAGGCAGTGGGACGAGTCACACCATGTTGGGAAACCCGTGGGGATGTCCTTGTCCTCACAGCCCACTGCAAACATGGAGGGGAGCAAAGAACTGGCTCAAACAGGCTGTGTCAGCGGATGGGAGAGCTTCAAGGGACAGGTCTCATGGACATCCCTGAAGACAGGGGATGTCCGGGAGTGGTCTGACCAATATCAGCCAGTTTGATGGTTCAGCAGAGAGGCTGTGGGGTCTCACCCATCTCCCCTCAGTTCATGGTCTCTCACTGGGTCTAGAGCAGGTCATGAAGTTGTAGGATGGCATCTTGTTGGCGGCTGGTGAACGAAGCTGTTGAGATACATCCTAAAGTGGCATCGAGGCAATTCTCATGGTGTGAGACAGACGTCAGCAGTCACTGAATGCAGCACAGAGGACGGGTTTCTCCACACCATTCAGTTTGTCACCCTGCACTGATGTCTCTAGACCATCTCGTGAAGATGCTGCTCCAGGGGGTTCATAGAGTGTCTCAGAGCCTCCACGATAGCCTCTTCTAGGATTTGAATCTCTTGGTAGCTGGAAATCTTTCCGCAATACCCGTCCTAAATCTTCCAGGCTTTGCCCCAAGTGGATTGCTTCTTCTTGTCCCTGCCATGGCCAGAGATCACCCTTTTCTTTGCAACAGAGCTCTCTTGCTTTGACCTCCCCCTCGTACTTTCCATCTCATATTATATACCTTCCTTGCCATCCAGGATGCAATTAATAATAATTAATGACAATTAAAAATAATCAAAGTAAACGAGGGCCTGGGCACAGCCTTGAGCATTGTCTGGGGGTGTCCAGACTCTTGCTGCAGGTGCACTCCCCAGCATGGTGTTGGCCGGTGCCAGCTTGGGCTTTGCCAAATGCCTGGGGACAGCTGGGCCAGGGCAGTTCCAGCAGGCAGGTATGGACATGACCTGGGCCAGGGCACTGGCCCCAGACCCTGGCCTGGGGTATTCAGTGATTTTGATGTGACCAGGTGGTCCTCACCCAAGAAAACACTGGAGCCAGGGGAGAAAATGGCTGTTGGATGGGGAGGCAGGGAGAAACCTTCCTCCTCTGTGATGTCTCCATCAGAGCCCTTTGGGCTGGGCAAGGCAGAGCATCTCCCACGTGGAGGAGTCGCTCCTACCTTCCCTCTGGGCACGAGGCCACAGGACTTGCTGCTGGGTGGCAGAGGAATCATTTCCACATCTTTCAGCTGATTTTTCTGCTCCATACAACCCATCTGAAGAGCAGAGGCTTGTATCAGGGGCATCTTGTATTTGGGAAGAAACTGGTTAGAAGGGACCCATTCTTGGAGGTGTTTGCAATGGGAGGTGTTTGCCCCTTCCCACCTCTGCTCCTGCCTCCAGGTCCCGTAGGGCCACCTCCCAGCGCAGAGCCTCTGGCTTGCAATCAGCAAGCTCTGGTTGTGTCTCCAAGGTGGCGTGGACCAGGCTGGCCCGCTGTCTTCTCCTGCCCAGGGATCGCGTGGTCCTCGGGAAGGAAAACGAGGTGATGGCTTCCTCTGGATTTTTGGTATTGCAGCCTTGAAAATGCTCCGCAGCTCAGAAGCCTTCTCTGGAAAATGAAAACTAAAACAACGTGACTTTTGTGAGCGTGCTGTTGCTGAAGACGCAATAAATAAGGAGACTGAACGTCACGGGAGCAATTTACTGCCACAAATGGCTGTTCACTCTGAATGAATTGGGAAGATATCCAACATTTGACCTCTGAAAATGAAATTATTAGCCTGGCATGGGAAAAAATGATCCAGAGCCTCCAGCTTTTAAGCTTCCTCCTTCCATCCATCCCCAGCTTACTTTTAACCAAACGCGCTGGTGCCTCTTGCCAAATACGCGGCATAGTGCTACTGAGATGCGGACAAGTGTCTGCTGCTGCCCAGTGCTGCCAGTCGGCTTTAATTTTACCAGCGGGCCCTTTGCAGACATGAATCAGGCTGCTTTCTAGGGCTGGACCCAAACCAGGGCTCCACTTGTGAAAGGCAAGTGATTAAATGTTTGAACGAAGCAGCCAACTGGCATGGGAGCCTGCAAGCTGAGTGGGGCCGTGTCACATGAAGGCAACTTGATTTCTTCACCCTCAGTGTAATTCACGAAGATGCTGCAAGCAGGGAAAAATTAAGTAATTTTCTCACCCTTTTGCAAAATGATGATTTTTTTTTTATTTTTTTTTTTTTCCCTTTCTCCTGGGTTTCTGCAGTTTCCAGCCACGCACTCCTCATTCTTGCGTGGTTTGCTGTAAGCTTGTGTCATGCATGGCCAGGAATATGGGTTCGCTGACTTGTTAGAGGTTCAGAGCAAGCTATGGGGATGGTGTAAAGACCTGACTAGGGAAGAGCCTCCTGCCTGTCCCTCTGATGGCAACCATCCCAAAGTTACTGCAATTCTCCACCTCTGCAGGTGCAACGCTGGCCCCACACAGCTGTTCTTGGACTAGGCGGTCTGGACAGCTGGCGGCCACCTCCTTTGAAGGTACAGCTTGGAGAATCATGTGCTTGAAGCCATTAACTCAATGAGGAGCTCAGGGCTGCTGGCAGACCCATAGGGCTTGAGTTGGAGGGGACCCGTAAGGATTGTCACAGACCCATAGGGCTGCCCTTCCTGATGGCCACGGGGTCCAGCCATGGTAGGACATCACTTAGGTTCATCCTCAGGATGGTCAGGAGTTGGAGGAAGGATGGCAGCTCGCCACGGTGTATTCATATGAGTTTTGCCTGTTTGGTGGGAGAAACATTCACTTTAAGCGGGTGGCACCTCCAGCTTTGGCAAGGTGGGACAATGCCAGCCAGGCTCTCTAAACCACTGCTTTACCCCAGGTGACAGTGCAGAGCATGGGATGGCTTTTAGCATCATTATGGTGGTGAATGCCCCTGAGCTCATTTTGGGGACCCTCTGCTATTCATTGAGGAGTCCTTCCAGCAGTGTAGCGGGATCAGCATCCACCAGCTTGCCTGCCTTCATGCGGCCGGCGACGGGAGCTGGGCACCACGCCTCGGAAAACAGCTCTCTCCCCTCTCCCTGCATCCCCAGGGCACTGCAAGGTTTTAAAAGACCCGTAAATGCTTCAGGGAGCACAAATGTCTCCACTGCCTTCGAGCAACGTAATCACCCAAACTACCTCAAATCTCCTCGATGACATAATCTTTTAAGTCACCTTCAGTTTTTAGTGGGGCTGTAAGCGCTTAAACCACTAAGAGCACTCATGGGAAGGCATGTGCTTATTCACGAAAAAGCTCAAGCACCAGGGTGTCCCTCCAGCTGGTCAGGGCTTGGGGACATGCCACAGGAGAGCGGGAGCAGCCGACAGGCTCTGGTGGGAGTTACAGGGTCCAGGTTCCTGCAGGACTGACCGGGGTTAGCACTTGGTCCTGCAGGACCAGGCGATGCTTTTCGATGTGAACATTAAGGATGACTGAATTGGTCTTTCTGGCCAAAGCCCTGTGGCTGTTGGTGGTGATTATGGCCACAATTTGTCCCACAGGTCCTGCTGCAGGCTGGCCTCATCCCACCAAAGGATTGGTGTGTAACCAAGGGCTAGGATATGGAGGCTGTTGATAGGGACCTGCTAAAATCCAGGGGGAGGGTGGATCACCAAAGGGGATCTCCTTCACCAGTCATGCTGGACACCATCTCATCTCTCTACCTGTGCCGTGGCAAGGTTAAACCCGTACCAGTATAGACAGGGCTGGATTGTTTCTGGAACAGACACCTCCAGTTCAGGAGCAAGTCTGGAAACTGGCTTTTCTTGGAATGATAGGAATAGAAACATACATGGTTTTGTGCTTTTCAGGGCAAAAAAGGAGATGACGTCACATGGTGTCCCCATGGACAGCCCCATAAGTGAAGAGCATGGTTCAGCCCCCTCCAGCCCAGACTAGTGCCGTGTCGAGCCTGGTAAAGCCAGGGGGCTGAGCTTAGTAGGATGGGGCAAGCCAGCATGGTCCTGCTCTGTAGAGCTGGTGCTTGGCTGTCCATGTGCTCATAGTGCTTGTCCAGGGGTCCTTGAGAGAATGAGCTGAAGCTCTTAGGGGGAACAAAATGATTTCCTTCAGAATGTGTTTCTACCACAAAATGTCTTTTTTTCTTCTTCTTTTTTTGGGTAACAGTGAAAATGTCTCCTAAATTCAGGCTCTCCTCTCTCCCCCACCACTCCCAGCCCTTCTGATCTCCCTGGGGGAAATTCAGTCCCATAGCATCACCTGAAATCACCTGTTCAGCTTCCAAAGAGTACTTTGGAACACAAGAAAGAGATGGACCTGTTGGAGTGGGGCCAGAGGGGGCCACAGAAATGATCGGAGGGCTGGAGCAGCTCTGCTGTGAGGACAGGCTGGGAGAGCTGGGGTTGTGCAGCCTGGAGGAGAGAAGGCTCTGTGGGGGAGACCTTATTGCTGCCTTTCAGTGCTTAAAGGGGGCTTGCAAGAAAGACAGAGAGAGACTCTTCACCAGGGTCTGTAGTGGCAGAGCAAGGGGCAATGGTGTTAAACTGAGAGAGAGTCGGTTTAGACAGGACTTAAGGAGGAATGTTTTATGCTGACAGTGGTGAGACCCTGTCCCAGGTTGCCCAGAGAGGTGTGAGATGCCCCGTCCCTGGAAACATCCCAGGTGAGGTTGGACGGGGCTCTGAGCGACCTGATCGAGTTGGGGATGTCCCTGCTCATGGCAGGGGGTTGGACTGGATGACCTCTAAAGGTCCCTTCCAACCCAAACCGTTCTGTGATTCTATGATTCTACTTCTGCTGACCTATTTACAAGTGACAACTCTAATTTTTGCTTCAAAAACACCCATTCTATTCCTTGCTTGCAAAGGGAGTCCAGCTTACTCAGAGGATTTGCCATTTGATCAGATGGCTCCCAGCCTAAAAAAACCAAATCACAGCAAAAAAAAAAAAGGCTTTTGGGGAATATATTCAGTCTGGGGTCTGGTGGATGGGATGTGGCCATCAGCTACTCATGGGTGACAGCATGAAGGCATGGAGCTGTCCTTGCTCTTCTCATCATGGAGGGAGGAGAGCTCTCCTAAGGACTGTCCCTTTCTCTCACGTAGCTTCTCCTGGTTGACTTTCAGGGCCAGATATGTTCTGCGACTTCAACGGCAAGAAGTACAGCCTGGGCGAGAGCTGGCACCCCTACCTGGAGCCGCAGGGGCTGATGTACTGCATCCGCTGCAGCTGCTCCGAGGCATGTTCCCCACAGGGTGTCGCAGGAGGTGGTGGGGATGCTGCTGCATTGGGGCATCGCTTTGGCAGCTTTTAAGCAGATCAGTTCTGGTGTTTAATTTGACCAGAGGAGCCCTTTCCAGTCCAATAGGGACGTTGAATTAATTTCTTTCCTTTTGAAAAAGCTCCAAGTTCCCCTGGGGGTGTTGGGTGACCTTGTGAGGGAGCTGTCTCAGTAGTGCCGGTGGGCTGTGGGTGGAGGTGGCTCAGGGCTGCTGTGGGACTATGGGTGGTCTTTCATAATGAGAGATGAGACCATGAGCTGGCTGACAGCAGGGTCCAAGCCAGGGATGGAGACCTGCCTGAATGGGTGAGCTACACCAGCAAAATCTATCGTGATAATGGGGCCACCATCGAACATCTTCCTCCTCTTGCAGGGGTGAACGTGTAGCCGAATGAACTGTCTTTCTCTCTCCCCAGAACGCCAACATCAGGTGCTACCGGATCCAGTGCCCGGCTCTGCAGTGCGCCAGCCCCATTACTGACCCCCATCAGTGCTGCCCACGGTGTCTCGGTAGGTGGACATCCCATGGGGAGGTGGTGACAAGGTGGCTGTGGTCCTGCAGGGCATACCTCAACTGCAGATACTTGAATGCTCACACCTGGGGCAGCGCAGCGATACTGGCTCTGGCCCTGCTCATGGGGTCACAGCAGCAATGGCAGCTCAGGCTGCTTGCATTGCTTCCCCCCCGCCCAAAAAAATGTCATTTTGATGGAAAAAGCCTGTCTACCAGACAACTTTCTTCAGCTCCTGCTCCCCCCATGCCAAGAAGCCTTGTATGGACAAAATGTCAGGTCACAGTTCAGTGACAAACCAGAAACTGGCACTTTATTCAGATCATTTGCCAGCAAAATGTGTTGGACACAGGAAAAAAAATTTTTTTGGCCCCACTCTCCAAAGCTTTTGGACACATAAATCCCCACGGACCATGCAATGCCCCAGCCACTTCTTTGTGATAACTGCTGTGTGTAAAGGTCCCCTTGTCCTTTTGGGTTGGGCTGGTGGGGAATCTGCTGAGGATCTGTGCTACATCGGGGCCAGGCAAGGGCTGGCTCTCATCCCGTTGTTTTCTCATCTTCTTTTCCAGAGCCACATTCCCCTTCTGGCCTCCGGGCACCTGTCAAGTCCTGCCAGTACAACGGGACGACCTACCAGCAAGGCGAGATGTTCACCACCAGTGAGCTCTTTCCCAGCCGCCAGCCGAACCAGTGTGTGCAGTGCAGCTGCTCCGTAAGCTACCTGCGAGCCCGCGCTTCTGCACCCCAACAGTGTCCCACCAGGTCAAAAACCTCATGAGGACCATTGGCTGGTACCAGCCCATGGTGGGATGGTTTATCATCAGGATCAGGTTATCAGTGCAGGAGACTGATCTTCCTCTGAGCTTCCTCTGAAATGGTGCTGGGTCCTCCCTGCCCAGCGACTAAGGACCACCACAGAGCTGGGTGCTTCCCCCTCCACCTGGGTGTGTTGTCTGGCCTTGACACTGAGCAGGGTGTGCTGCAAACATCTGCTGGGCCCTGGGGTTGGAGCACAAAGCACTTGCCTGCATCTCCTCCCTGGTGGGAACAGCACAAACAAACTGCTCCAAGGGTGGGTTATTCACTGGAGATCCCACAGGCCAGTTCTAGGTGGACCCCGCTGAGGCTCCTTGGGGTGCGCAGGGGGACAGCCTTGTCCCTACTAAGCACGCCAACGAGTTCATTTGCCTGCTGCGAGGTCCAGTGCTGTCCCCGCAGCATCCAGCTATCCCACCTGCCCCACTGGGGCATTGTACGGCAGATGGCCAGCAGAGAGGACAACCGGGAGCCTTTCCCCATACACGCTTGCTGCAGAGCAGATGGGGTTTGTAGCTGGAGGGCCTGGGGGAGCTCAGTGTGCCTGCAAGGCAACACGGATGCCAGCTCTTGGGCTTCAGAAGCTCTTGGTACATTGGACCCATTGCTGAGCTGGTGGGACTGAGTTGAGCTCCAGAAATTATTTGGTGGCTCCCAACTGCTGCTGAGTGCCTGGGTCTCATAGTGCTTCCAGCAGCCAGCTCCTGCCCTGCGTGGCTGGAGCTCACCCCTGACTGGGAGGTGACGGCAGAGAGATGGGGGCATTCACAGCAGAGCCTGGCCATGAGGGATGGCAATGAGCAGGTGCCTGGTGATCTTCATCCCCCCTGCTTGGATTTAAGTGGAAGCTGAACCTAAGGCTGAGACACGCTTGAGCACTCGAGTGGCTGGGCTGCACCAGGAGCCAATTTCACCTGGAAACTCCTGCAGTGTGTTCACCAGCCCTCCGGGCCATCGTGTGCAGAGCTGTGCCCTGGAGATATGCATGTGTTTTCCAGGCTGTCCATGAAAAGCATTTGCAGGAACTGTCTGCCTTTCACCCTGAGTTGCAGTGACCTTTGCAGGATCATTGCATGCCCATCTTTCTTGCTGGTCCCAATTGGTTTATCTGCTCTGCCCTACTCAAGGGCTGCAACAGCATATGGGATGCTATGTGGTCTTTGGTGCACATCCGTGTGGTGGATTGCCCATCCACCACCCATCTGCCAGCACCAGAGGGATGTTCCTCCTCTGTGAGCCTCCAGCAATGCCCTGAGACAGGGCTTGGCTCCGCTCTGCCCAGCCCACAGGCTGGAATCCTGCAAAAACCCATCAAAAACTGAGTCCTGACGCTTCGTTTGGGAGGCGTGAGGCAGTCTGGCCAGCAGCGATGGGGAAGGTGTGTGGAGCATGGGGCTAGGCGTGCCAGCAGCTGAGTGTCGGGAGATAAATGGAGCAGCTCCTCCTCCGCAAAAGGGAGCGAGAAAGGGGGATAGAAAGTGCCAACGCTGGACTTGGACGCTGTGGGGAACTGCTTGCAGCAGCTACAACCTCTGCCATAAAAAAGAAGAGGGTTGCAGACTTGGCTTTCACTGCCCTTCATACGGAGCCTTTGGATGGGACCAGGCTCTACTGGTCTGTGCTTTGCCTGCAGCAAATAATTTGACTAAGCTTGGCCAGGAAAGAAAAAGGGGTGAGAAAGCCCAAGCCACCTCCCTCTCTCATGCCAAAAGCACGCACGTGGTGGTTACCATCAGCTGATGTTTGATAGTAAAGTATCTGTGATACCAGGATAGCTGGTCTGAGCCTCTGGTGCTTGTGCACGCCTCAGAGCTACATGGCTTGGAGCTAGGTGGCAAGAGGAATAGCTTAGACATAGAAATTATAAGTTTTGAGGCTGGTTCCTCTCTGATGGACCCCAACTGGATGCCAGCCTACCAGACTGGGGACAAATGCCCGGAAGGAGCCCTCAAACCCAACTGTATGTGCCCACCTGGCCCTGTTTTCCCACCCCATCCGCCACCATCCCCAGGAGCCTGTGGACGCTTGTGTCCCACTCAGAGGCACTGGCTCTCACTCAGGCTCTGTTTATTCGGCTGGATAATGCCTTGGATACAAAGGGGAAAATAAAAGGATGGCTGTGGAGCCTTGCAGTGGCAGGGTCTCGCCGGGCTGTGTCTGATGTTGTCAGCTGCTAGAACAGCTGCGTGAACAGCTGGTCTAAACCTCTTTGAAAACCTCCCTGAGACCAGAGCCTCTGGGATAAATCCTGCTTTTTATGACATTTACTCTTTTCCGCCTGAGGCAGGTCTTTGCCTTGAGCTGCTGGTTAGAAGGAGAAAGAAGGAAGAGACTCCGTGGCCAAACCCTGCTCCCTGCAGATCTGGACCCCATGGAGGTCCCTGAAGCAGAGAGCAGGGTTTGGTTTGCAGCGACCTCCACCAGATCCTCACATTTACCAAATTTTCTTCCTCCTCTTCACGTCCCCTGCACAGCGGCTTGGCTTTCTGGTGGGAGAAGAGGCTGCTGTTGTTTGGTTTTCTAAGGGAATCCTTGGTTAACCTCTTGGTTTCAGTTGATTGAGAGTTTGGGGATACCCCAGAGAAAATTGCTGCATGGAGAAAAGGACCTCGTTGCTGAGGTCTGGCTGCTGCTGGGCCACCGAACATCCTTTCCTACCCTTCTGCAAAGCAGCAAAAACCTAGCCGTTCAGCAAACGGGTGCAAATCCAGTGACTGAAGTGGAACTGGGATGCACTATGGTCAAGACTGGCCTTGGCCTATGGTTTTCAGCTTGAATCACTACAGCAATGTTGTTTTCCAAACTAACTGCCAAGCCAGTGGAAGAAGGTCTACACCTGAACGTCCATCCACAGCTCTCAACCCAGTGTCTTTGTGTGCTTGGGTCTGGTGTTATTGAATAACCCAACGCAGAGGGAGGGCAGAGCTGTGGTGTGGGCCTAGGTCTGGGTTCGGCATCATCCCTCCCCTTTCCACCTGTCTCCTCCAGGTCCTTGTCCTGGGAGATGTCAGAGAAAAGGTTTTTGTGCCACTTCAAATTGGTGGGTGTTACGCAGAGTTTACAGGTGTGTGGTGGCTGTTTCAGATCCGGTAGCACTAACGATGCCTGAGAGCAAGTCACTGCCTCCCTCTTTTTGGGGAAGACCACTCATGAGCATGGTGAAACAGCCATGCTAGGAGAGGACACCATCCACCATGCTATACCCTGCAGGACGGAGCGTGGCAGAGGCAGATTTTCAGCTTTCATCAGTTGCTGGATGATTGGTGATATTTGAGGATGGACTATTGGGGTGCTTATGATTTATGCTAGATCTGCAATTTGAAGTGCTGGCACCCCAACGCAGAGGACATACAGCCCTGTCCAGATATTGGTAATGCTGACAATGCTCTTTTTGTCTCCTGCCCTCCTAGGAAGGCCAGATTTACTGCGGCTTGGTGACCTGCCCAGAACTGTTGTGCTCCTCTCCCCTAACTATGCCGGATTCCTGCTGCCAGGTCTGTAAAGGTAATGAGGGGCCCAGGAGCACGCAAGAGTTGTGACCTGCATGGAGGGCAAAGTCCTCCAGACTGCTCACCCACCGGGATGAAGATGGCTGTATGGACCACGTAAAGGTGGTGCATGCTGCTCTTGCTCCAGGGAAGTTTCCAGGACAGTCAGGGAAACCCCTGCCTTCCACCCCAGTACAGCATGGCTGAGGTTCACTCCCACAGCTCTCCATGGGGGAGAATCTCTTGAATTTGCTGCTGTTTCCCCTGAGACAGACTCAGGAGTGAATGGGCAGGTTCACACCTTGCTGACAAAAAGTCACAGCATAAAATGACTCTTTAATATGAGAAGTATTTATGAAGCTGGAAGGCCACGGTGGTCTCCTGGCCATCACCACATAATGACCTGCTCCAGGTGTCTCCTCCAGACTCTCCCCTTCTGCAGTTTGTGTTCCTCTCTCCTAGTTTTCTTTGGTGCAGCTGGGGCATGCCATTGACTTGGTGAGAAATGTCTTTGGATTTCTTTTTAATGCCAGATCATCCCCATCGCCTCACACTCTACCTCAGGGGTGTTTTCATGCCACCTGACTTCAGAAGCTACAAGGCCATGTCTTTCTTGGAGCTGAGCTCTTGTTAATAGTCAGTGGGGATAAAAGGGTTTTTGGGCTATGGCTCCCATTTGCTTCGGGTGATGTGAATTACATATTCAAAGCTCTTTTCTCTCCAGACCTCGCAGGTGGGCCAGCACCCTGAGGAAAGCTGCTTTTAGTCAGCTGGACTCCAGAGAGCAAATCCTCATTCAGCTCTGCGGCATTTCACAGGACAATGTTTTTTCCTTGCAGATGGCTCATATGAGAAGTCCACGGAAGAGGAACCCCTGCAGTTAAACAGAGGTGTTGTACGTGACGTTTGCATTTTAAAATTCAGATTCTTGCTTCTAGCACAGCCCCATTAAACAACTCAAAGAAAGCCATTTGCCCTTGGCCATAGTCTTCTACAACGAAATGACCCACAGCAGCACTAGGAGGGCAGTCGGTTCCTGGGACAGCAGAGCCACAGACACCTGGTTTGCAGATTAATTTTGTCTTGGCGTTGACTGTAGGTGAGGGCTATCAGGATAGGCTGAGACCTCAGACCACCAGGGGAAGATGCTTGTCCTCTTCCTCTGAAGCGTCTCTGATGTCTCTGGAGGAGCAAAAGACCTGTGGGAACTAGAAATCTTGGGCAATTCTCTACCTTTTTGGCCAACCTGGCTGCAGTTGGCCAGTGGGCTAAAACAGCTGAGGAACATGGACAGAGCAGACTCAGAGGTGACTGACAGCCAGACGTGACCCTTATCCATAGAGTCAGACATCCCAAATCTCTCTTTGAGGTTTTTGCTTCAGGAACTTCTGTATCCTCTCCACCCTGGGCTCAAAGGTGTCCTGCCTCCCAGTTGTAGCTCCCACAGAGCAGCCAGCGCTGGAGCTGGCCACTGGCATGCTTTCCCCAGGCTGTTTTTATCGGCAGCACCAGCAAGGAAAAAGTGACTCCTTGGCTGCTGAGGGTTGATTCGTGGTGACATTTCAGAGCTGGGCAGCCCATGCCAGGTCTGTGGGATTAGGTCACTTACAGCTCCTGGCCCTGCCCTTTTCCATACTACTGGGTGAAACGCCAGCGTCACACCTCCACCACCTATAAAACCTCCAAAACAGACACAAGGGGACCCTTTGTGCTCCGTGACTTCTCCCAGCAGTTTTCTCTTGGAAGACCCGGGTTGTTCCCGGGATTCCAATCTTGCTGGCCAGCAGCCCCATACCAACCCTCCTGGTGCTAGCCAGGTGAGAGGGCAGGATATGGCCCATCCTTACCTCTCTGATCCTGGCTGGGTTACATGGATGCCAGTCCTCAGTTTCCCAGCAGGCATCTAGCAAAGGCCAGCCCATTTCCCTGCCTGTGTTAATGATGTGGGACCTCACCTGAGGGCATTGGGTTGAGCGTGGGACGAGAAGGGTGCTGCCCCGATGAGGGTGACCCATTTGCAGCATAGGGTGGACATCAGTGTGGGGCATTGACACAAACTGCTCAGCACCCCTTAGGTTGCCAGGTCATGGGGTGCATGGCTTTTTCCAGCATGCTTTAGAGTGAGAACACCCCAACTGCCTGGGTCTGAGTCCCCTTCTTTTCTCTGACTGCTCACAGAGGCACTCGCAAGACCAGTGCTTGGGGGAAACAATGGGCAGGAAGCCACCTGGAGCCACTGTGTCCACTGTTCTCAGTTCTTCCCTGGAGTTCATTCCCAGGAACTTCAAACCCAAAGGAGGAGGTGGCACCACCGTGAAGATCGTCTTGAAAGAGAAGCACAAAAAAGGTAAGGGATGGAGGGGCCAGGCAGTCTGTATATGGCCTAAGGTGACTTCTCCAGGACTTTGAATTCTCTAGGGAATCTGTTTCAGCAGCAGTTACCCACTACCAAGTCCCACCTCCCACTCCTCCACAGCCAGCCTCACCCAGCTGTCTCAGCCCTGGTGGCCCACAGCCTCCTGACTGCATGGATCTACCAGTTCCCAAAAAGGGTTGGAAGAAGATTGGTCCTTGGGGTGTTTTGGAGATCTGTGACCTAGGAAGGGAGGTGCTCAGCTGGAAGACTCCACGTGGTCCTTCCAGGACAGTGCCAGAGGGACAGGCTGTTGCTCCTTGCACCTACCTACCACGTGCTGGGTCTGTCCCAGTGCTGTGGTCTTCCTTCTGGAGGAGGGAGTAGGAAAGTGAGATGAGGAAGCACCCCATGGAGCCAAAGGGGAAAAGACATGTCCCTTCTCCTCTTGGGTGCTCTCCCACCACTGCATCTCCAGAAGGGCTCTTTCCAGTCCCTGGAGATGCAGCCCTGGAGGAAATTTTGGGACCTCCAAAAATTTTCATGGAGGAGTCAGCAGGTGGCACTCTTCACTGTGCTTCATGCCTGTGACAGCCTGGGAGAGACCCTGGGCTTGCAGAAGCTTGGAGGCAGGTGAGGTCCTGCCCACACTCACCACTCACCCCCACCAGGGTGGTGGATCCCAGCAGCCTCCATCTCCTGGAGCTGGTCCCCCTGCCCCATGGCACCTCCCGGGTGGGATGGCTGCAATATCCCTGTGTCCACCGCTGCCAGATGTGCTGCCAGAGGACCATGTTCCTCAAGATAGCAGGGCCACCCATTTCCGAGGTGGTGAAATGTGTCGAGCTCCACCAAGCCTTGCGTGTACAAAGAGGAGGAGGTTTTATTTCCACCAGCAACTCTTTTTCTCTCTCTCCTCCAGCTTGTGTTTACAATGGGAAGACCTACTCCCATGGGGAAGTGTGGCACCCTGTCTTCCGGCTCTACGGCCTCCTGCCCTGCATCCTCTGCACTTGCAGGGATGGTGTCCAGGACTGCCAGAAGATCACATGCCCCAAGGAGTATCCGTGTGACTATCCAGAGAAAGTAGATGGGAAATGCTGTAAAATATGTCCAGGTAGGTGAGATCCCACCTGCTCCTGCAGCTGCCTTCCAGTTCCTTCCTTTAGCCTTGGTTTAAAGCCCTGAGCAGATGTGTAGGTGTTTGCATCACTGGTGACTTGAATTTACACCAGGTGGGTTCAGCAGGGCAAGCACTGATATAAGGGTTGGCCTGTCTTGGAGGGCAGCAGGACTGACCCAAGGTGAGGAAGCTGCACTGATCCCAAAAGGTTGCATCTGTTGGGTGGGTGTAGTCTGGAGAAAGATGTCCAAGGAGGGACCTGCTAAGAGTCTCCAGGCAGATAGAAGATGCTTCCTGGGGAGAGGGCAGAGTCTGTTCTTCAGACTTCCAGCTGGGACAAGAAGTCATAGGGTTAAATTGTGGCAGCTGAAATGTAGGTTTGAGATTAGGAGGAGACTTTCCGGGTGCAGGGTTATCTGTGGCACTTAGAGTTTGGTTTGAATTTGAGTTGAGGTCCCTGTCCCTGAAGGGGAGGGTTAGGCACGCCCCTTTTCGGGTGGGCCAGGTAGAACTGGGCTGGGACATGGTGGAGGGGAAACCATTTTTTTTTACGTTCAATGCATTTTGGGTCTCTCAGTTGCTTCTCGGTCTTTGGAAAGCTGTTTACCTTAAACCACAGACCTGGTAAATATGTGGCAGGGCATGAGATTTTCTCCTGTTCACACTGGAGAATGTTTTCTAGGTTATACCTCTCTGTACTATCATTCGGCAGTAGATATTTAGATGATGGACCACCCATTGCTTCGCTAGAGAGACTGGAGATACTTGAGTCTCTTTGAACCTGACTGCAGATGCAGCAATTGCTGTGTGATCTCCTCCGACGTGCATCTTCAGGGTGGTTTCGTGGAGGGGGTCTCGCCAGGGAGAACAAGCAAGAGGCATTGTCACTTTTGAGAATGGGGCAAACAGGCTGCAAAATAATTTCAGCTGTGATTTTCGAGGTTATCCAGCCTCTGAGCAGGGAGGTTCTGGGATGGCCTCCCTGGGGGAGCAATGGGCAGAAGCTCAGCTTGTTGTAATAAGGTTTCTGATATGTTTATGAGCAGGATTTATGACGTGGTGCCTGGTGGGAATGGGATGTGATGACTGAGCAGAGCCCTTCCAGTCTTGCATTATAGCAGGTCTTTCTGGTTTAAAGTCTACAACTTTCTCTGCTGGGATCTCTTGTCTGCTGCTCAGTCTTCATTTATTTCCAGTTAAACGCTCTGACCCAGCCAAAATTATTTTCTTCTTGCTTTCCAGTACTCATAGATAGCAATCACACACACATACACATTGCTCAGCCAAGTTACATGCTTGTTCTCTGTTTCACTGCACGGAGGTTTTGCCCATCTTCTTTTTCCAGGCAGTTTCCATGACTGTCCTCCTCTTCCTCCTTTGTACCCGGTAGCTTGGAGAGAAATGCTGAGCCGTTTCTATTTGCAGAGGGATCCTGATCGAAGGGAATTGCTGCAGTGCATTGGTTGGATGGGGAAGCCACCGTGGCTGCTAGGGCAGAGCTAGCGGCTGGGACCCCTGCCTCCATGCTCCTCCTCCCCAACACTGTTGGCCATCGAGTGGCTCCAGCGCGAAGCTCTGAGGTTGTTAAATACCTGTTGTACCTGCGAGGATGTGTGGTTCCTTCCCTGTTGTGAAGGTGGGGCTGCCTCGATCGATGCAAAGAGCAGCCCTGGAATGGGCGAAGTTCAATGGTCTGGGATGGAGATTTTCCTGCACCTGGACCCCGTGGTGGCAGGGATGAGGGTGGTGGGCTGTGCTTGTCCCCCTTCGTGTCACACAAAGGCTGCAGAGCTGAACGCTTGTCTTCCCATTGCTGAAAAATCCTGGCTTTGCATCCCTTTAAATTGGGATTTCCATCCCCTCTCCGAGAAGAGTAGCTCAGGACCACCCCAGAAAGCAGGGGGGAGAGCAGAATCAGGCCTAAAATAACTGTCCTACTAAAATAAACCCCACGCGTCTATTTATAGACAAACTTTCTTTCGAGTAGTGTAAAAAGCTTCAGCATCCAAAATGACGGGGAGAACAAGGCTAAATTCAGCAGAGCTGGGCTCCTCTGTGTTCCAAGGACCACAACCAAAGGCAATAAATCTCCTTCCAAAACCATGGGGGATTCTTAATTACTCCAGATACATAAAAAATATTTAAAAATTAGCAGCTCTCCTTTACTAAGGATGTTGAAAAAGTCACGTAGGGTCCCGCTGGTGCCCCTGGTGTGGGTCTCCCCACCGTTGCACCCCACGTGGGGAGGGGGCTCTGGCTGGGGCTGAGCCCACCCGCGGGGCTGAGCCGGGCGTGCTGCCCAGGCAGCCCAGCCACGGCGCTGGCTCCCGTGCTGCGGGCTCATCCCTTCACTTCGCTGACGTTGCTCCTCCGGGAAGGCAATGGGAGTGAGATGGGAAGCGGGGAATCCAGCCTGAGCTTTGCAGTGATGATGGTACCAAGGTCCCTGAAGCAGGCATGGGGGATCCAGATGGAGAAAATCCCCCATCCCCATTCCCGCTGGCATAGAGGCTGCCAAAAACAAGGGGGTGGAAGATATGGGGATGAACATTTCCACAGATCCTTTACCAACATCTCCCTTTGTTGCTGATCTCGGCACTGGGGATCGGACCCTGGGAGCCGGGGTCCCATTCAGAGACGTGGCTGCGCGTCTCTGCCTTTTCCTCGACTTGGGTGCTGAGATGGCTCCTTCACGCTCCTTCCTGCCCCTGTTTAATGAACTCTGTCCTTGTTTTTCTCCAGAAACCAGAGTCAAACCCACCGATGAAATAGTCACCACCCGGTGTGGCAAGAACCCCAACCGTGTCCTGGTGTACATGTTTGTGCCGTCGAGCTCAGAGACCTCCAAGGAGATCCTCAGGACGATCGCCATCGAGAAGGAGCCTGCGGAAGAGGTGGAAATCTACAACTGGAAGCTGATTAAAGGTGAGTACCGTAACGAAACCAGCCAGCAACGGAGGAGGTGTGTGTGGAAACCTGGTACTTTCCAAGCTTTGTTCAATTTTTCAGGCTTTTCTCATGGTGCTCCAGACCTTGTGTAGTGAGTTGAAACCTGCTGACAGCAGGTTGGCTTTTCTAACTCCCCTGTTTCGCACTTTTTTGCTGCAGTTGCATGCAGACCAGGAGCTGGAAACAACTTTTGGCCCCATTGTACCCCTCCACGAGCGGCAACACCATCCAGAGGCACAGCATGTAGGCAAAGAAGGCAAGGGCCATGGGGCTGCTCCTCCAAACCTGCCCGCTTTCATGCCAAATGCACATGGAAAAAAAAACCAAACCAAAACAAACCAAAAAATTGTTCTGGTCATTCCATGTTTTTGCTTTTTCTCTTTTTTCTTTTTCCCCCAGTCCACCCATCACTGGGAGCAAAGCTTGCAGAGCTGCTGCAAAGGTGCACGCAGTGGGGATGAGTTGCCCCAGCCCACTTTTTAGATGGGTGGATTTGGGTGCTGCTGTTGGTGTGTCCTCCAGAGGTCAAAGCATGGCAAATACACTGTCAAATGACACCGATCTCTTGCTCTGGCCCCATACCTTTAGCTTTGCAACACTCTTATGGACCAGAGGAGCCTATCTCTACTAGAGACACTTGGTCTAGTAGATATTTTTGTTTTGTTTCTCTTGGGGCCGGGAAAACATCACAGTGCCCCAACCTTGAGTCTCCTCCGCTGGACATACTCTACCCCTTGAAAAACTTGTACCTTGAGCACTTGAAGTTGGTTGTACCTTACCTACGGCTACAGTGACCCTCAGCCCATGTAGCTGGGTGTCTTCTGGACATCTGTAGGCAGGTATTCTGGTCTCTTGGGTATGTTTGTGTCTCACCTCTGTCCCTAAGGAGACCTCAGCCCTCCTGGGGCTGGCTCTTCCCAGCCACCAAGGGTAGGCACAGTTGGATAGTAGCCAGAGAAATTAACTCCAGAGAAGAAGCCCTCACTGCCACCATGTTTCCATCCTCCCCTTGCCATCCCCCATCCTCCATGGTGCCCCTCTCCCCGTCCTCCCCCCATGCCTCGGCAAAGCCTCCTTCACAATGGCACCTTGTAGCTGGAGGACAGCTCTGAGCCTGCACTGTCTGGGCCCCACCGTTTCCTCTCCTCGCTCCTTGGCAGAGGTCACCACCCAAACCTTCTTGCCACCTTCTGAGGCCAAAAGCTTCGCGTCTGCACGGAGCTCCCGAGCCCTGCCAGCCAAGGACAGGGGAGGCCCTTGTCCCCGAGGCCAACACAGCTCTTTTGCTTGGCAGAGTGAAGTGTTACTATTGGGAAAGAGCATGAGCTCAGTCACATATGGATTCCACCTCTCCATGGTCCATCACTCTACCAACAGAGCAGTGTGTGTGGAGAAAAGAGGCTGCAAGTCACGCCTGGAGCCCATCCATCTGCCTTTGTATGGGCTTATGATACCTACGTGGCCTCATCTATTTCTGTGCTGGGACAGTTTCCTCCACGAGGCAGGAGGAGAAACCAGCGCCAACACCCAGCCAAAAGCTTTACCCAATTTGCTGGTGGTGCACGACCAGCCCCCAGATGAGAGGCAGTGGGGGCTTCCCCATGTTTTTAGGTGTCTGAACACCTCAGAAGTTTTGAAATGTGACTTTCGGATGTTTTATAGCAGGAATTATCGTGGTGAGTGAGGACAACAAAGGAACAGGCAGGACCAGAGAGGGACCAGCACAGTTTGGAGGCTCTGTCGTTAACTCCTGCCCTTCACCCTGCCTTGCTGGAGGCCTGGGCTGTGCTTGGAGGTGCAGCCCCACCATGGACATCTTTCCCACAGTTACCCTGCCAGGCTGTTGATTAGACATTGATCAAAATATTCTTTTCTGTCCTGAAAACCTGCAGCTCTGGGACCTTCAGCAATCCCCAGTGTTTCACCATACTGGTATACCCTCACACCTGGGCTGGAGGAGACCTGTGGGGTCCAGAACAACCTTCCCCACACTCTTCTGGCATGTGCTTGAAGATCTCCTGCCATGGAGACTCTACATCCCATCTAATATCTTCCAGAGCCACAAACCTCTTCCTAAAAACCTTGCTTGCTTCCCTGCAGCTCGAGCTCATGCCTTCTCATCGTCTCCACCGCCAGTGTGAAGAGCAGACTCTTTGCCTCTGAAGAAGCCATCAGCTCCTGCCACTGTCTTCTCTTACACAGTTTAAGCAGTTGAGTTTTTTCAGTCTTTCCTTGATGTTAGAAATTTCTGGTCCTTCCCATAGCTCTGCTCTGGACTCTCTCTGTGTCTTTCTTGAAGTAGAGAGCCCAGAATGGGATGTGGGGCTCTGGTCAAATGTTGTGTCCTGCTGGGATTGGTCTCATACACCCATGTGCACCCATGCTCCTGTCTCCATCCACCCACCGACGCTTTGTTTTGTGGATGATTTAGCAAGTCCTGAGACCAGCCTCTTGAATTAGACTCTCTTCACTCCCCAGCCCAGTGTTAAATATCAATCACGCTGAAAGAGTCCTGTTGGTTCCCCACATAGTCAACAGAGAGAAGCAGTTACAATATGTCCTGTCCACCCATTCTAGGATGAGTAGAATGGCACTGTGGAAGAACCTGTCTCTCCCTTGACTCTCCAAAATTAAGAAATATGAATTGCTCCCTTGGAGATGGGGCTGGTCCTTAAGTCATTCCTTGTGCTCTGCTGGACTTTGCTTGTGTTTTGGTCTTGAGGAAATGCCTAAAGCATAGAATCATAGAATCACAGGATGGTTTGGGTTGGAAGGGACCTTTAAAGCTCATCCAGTCCAACCCCCTGCCACGAGCAGGGACATCCCCAACTCGATCAGGTCACTCAGAGCCCCATCCAACCTCACCTGGGATGTTTCCAGGGATGGGGCAACTCCCACCTCTCTGGGCAACCTGGGTCAGTGTCTCACCACCCTCAGCGTAAAACATTTCTTCCTTAGATCTAGTCTGAATCTCCCCTCCTTCAGTTTAAAACCATCACCCCTTGGCCTGTCGCTACAGGCCCTGTTAAAAAGTCTGTCCCCATCTTTCTCACAAGCCCCCTTAAAAGCACCAAGGTGGGTGGTACGTGCCCAACAGCCCCACCACCTCCCTCCAGCTCATCCTAAACTTCACAAAGAACAATCCTGTCCGTTGGACAGGACCTGCTCGCCGGGAAATGGCATCACCCTTTACCAGCTCCATCCCGTATCGCCTCTTTGGCGGATGGCAAGCGCAGTGGGCTATTCTTATCTGCGCCGCCTCATGCTCTCCTTGTGCGTGCTGGAGCATCGTCTGCATTCCTCCGCTGCTCCCCAGCTCCTGGCACGTGTCAGAAACAACCGCCCGGGGGGCCAAAGGTCTCAGCCAGCTCTCCAAGGGCTCTTTGGTGAACATTATCTAGGCCGGTTGATTAAAAGATGTTTATCTCTTGTAGCTCTTGTTTAAAATATCCTCTTGGTTACTAATGTACTGGAAAGTGCTTCATCAGCCACGGGGACTATAAGCACACCCTCCTGCTTCTTTCTAAGTATAGACCAGAAGGATTTATTGAACACTTGTGCCTTTCTTGCGTCATTAACAGTTTTATTATCTCTATCCAGTATCTTCTTTTGTTACTGGTAGGACTTCTTTTCCTGACCCACTTAAAGGATTTATTAATAGTCCAAATATCCACATATTTCTGTGGATGTCTTTGACTTCCTGTATTAATTTTCCACAGTCCATAACATCTCATTTATATGGATTGCTAGCCGATTCCCATTTGTTACATACTCTTTTATGTGTAATTGCTGCTGGGAATCGGGGAAAGTCTCTTAACCAAATAAGGGGGACCACGTTCCCTCTGACATCTGCCGGCAGCGAGATGCCGGACGCACGGGGAGCCCGGGTGAGAGGTGGGGAAGGATATGCCAGGCATACTTGCCCAGTTTGTCACACTTCACAGGCAAATATGAAGACCGTAACCCCTAATCCTGCAGAAAGGTCGCTTCCGTTGCTAAATGCAGGTTCTGGTTTTCTTGGGTCAAACGTCTGAGTCAGGCACCTCTGCTAACGGGACGATGCTGGCACGGACAGAAATATCAATCTCTGCTGAGGTCATCCGTGGTTTTTTTCTGTCCTGGAGGAGTTTCAGGGCCGGGGGCAGAGGGATGGAAAACATTGGTGCCTGGCTGCTTCCAGGAAAGGAAAGCATCCGAGGATGGAGGAGCCTCTGTGGTCGGGGAAGATAGGTGGTCAAGAGTGAGCAGAGAGGATGGGGATCCCGTGATCCTGTTGGTCTCACCTTAATTTCTTTTATGGTTTTGGGGGACACCAGACCTCCTCTGATGCGAGGTGCTTTTAGAGCAACAAAATCTTATTGCTTTCACCTGCTTCGCGGTGTTGTCCCTGCTGTGTTCTGATTTAACAAGCAGTTACTCTTTGCAAATGAGATTTCTCCTGGTCCTTGGCCAGCCCTGGATTCGCTCCCAAACTCCCACCAGGCTTCAGCAGCAGGTCCTGCACCGAACCAGGACCCCAGGGCATCCAGTGCAGCCTGTGTCCCTTTTGCATCTCAGGAGGGAACAGAGAGCTGTGCATCCAAACCCATCTAAGCCTTAAACTGAACATCGCAGGGTCTGATGCCCTCTGTTTCTCTCTGCAGGGATATTTCATCTGATACAGACCAAGAAGATCAGCAAACAGGAATTCAAGCAAGAAGCACAGAACTTCAGGCTGATCACCAGGACGAACGAAGGTAGGGAGAGAAAAATGCCATTTCCCCACTTCTTTGGCAGACCCTGCCCCAAACAACCCCGTGTTTTGCTGCATAAATCTCGGCACGGCGTGTGGAGCGAAGCGTAGGGAGAAGGCTTGTGCAAACGTAGCCGGGTCGGGGCTGACCTGTCTTCACGCACATATGCAACACTCCTGGTTAGCAGTCACATTTTCACTTTATGGTGTCAGAAAGGGCAGCCAGCTTTCTAAAAGTGGATGCACGCTTGTGAAATCCAAAGGTTTTGTCTCTCCAAAGCCCGTAAAACTGATTGATTTTTATATCTAATCCATCTGGCGTTACAGGAGGAAAAAAAAAATGATGCAAGGGATTTGAAAAAAATCAACTCTTGAAATATTTTTAAAAATCATTCTTAATGTTCTTGGATGTGCGTAAATGTTACAAAAAGCAGGAATGCCAGTGCACATGCCGAGAGTGACTGTGTGGAGCAAAACTGCCGTGCTATTTCCCGCTGGCTGCCTCTTTGCCTGGGCTGGGTTAGAGTTTAATGGGTTAGGTTCAGATCAGAGCCATTCCCGTATTGCCCAGCACCCACGGGTCAGCGGGTCAGCCGGGAACCGCGCTGCTGCCCAGTACATACCAGCACACCCAGTGCCCCGGGGAGGGTGGAGATTTGTTTTCACCTCCGATCCGTTCAAGACAACATCTCTTGACCAAACCCTGGGGGATTTTCAAGCCCCTGCTCCCAGGCTGGGTCTCACACCCAGACGGGTTCTCTGGCACTTGCCACCACCTTCTTGCCTCAGTTTCCCCTGACAAATAACCCTCTTGTGAAACCATCCCTCTGCCGTTGCTGCAAGTTCTAGGAAAGCATTGGCCAGTGATTTCTTCACAACAGGAGATTAATTCAGCTAGAAAATACACCCCCCTGGGGATGACGACATTAGGGCTGCATAATCCTTGCTGGGATTACAGGGGAAGCGACCACCTAGAGGGAAAGCACCTCCAGCCACCTCCTGCAAGTACGGGGATGCTGGTGTTTTGGGGGAGCAAGGAGAGGGATTGGGGAGCTTTGTGCTCATTTTTGGGGTGTTGCCCGGCTCCCACCAACGCATTTGCTTTGCAGGGAGTCTGCAGCTCACCAGTGAGGCTGTGGGGGGACCTGGGGGGCTTCTTATCTTTCTGCAGCAGGACCTTCCCCGAGCATGGGTGTTGCAATGCCCTGCACGAAGAGCCACGGCTGGGGCAGCAGCAGAAAAATGAGTATAAGTGCAGGGGGAGTTGAGCAACCACCCACAGATATGGGGCTGGCAGAAGGGAGGGGAGAAGCATACCTGCCCACGGCCCACGAAATGTGAATTTTGGCTTTCTGCTGATGAGTCAGAGGACAAGAAAAACGCTGAATCCCAGACATGCCGGGGAGGACATGGCCCTAACCGCTGGCATTAAAGCGTCCTTTGAGGAGGCAGAGAGGGGGATTTATTCCTGTTTCAGACTGAGCTCTTTTTCTTTTAAGAGCGTGCGAGTGGTTTCCGGGGAAAGCATTGGAAATGCTATTGATTGTGCCATTAATTACATTGCAGGAGGTATATAGGGCCCCTCTTGACCTCAAACACTATTTTAATTGCAAGATGGCAAAGTCTAGGACCAGATTACAGGGACGCTGATGAGCTGCTCTGGCCACGGCCAGCGTTGTGGGCAGACCTCTCTCCCCCCCTCTCTCCCAGCGTGGTCCTCGGGGTTCCTCCAGTGCAGAGGGTGCTATGTGTGGGGTAAATTGTGTGTTCCTGCTCCAAGGACTGTTGCTAATGAGTGTCCCTCTCTGCTCATCCAGGTCACTGGAACATCTTCCGAGCCCAGACGTCAGAGCTGAGGATGACAGAGAGCCCAGAGAAAGAAACAAAGAGCTTGTAAAGAAAAAACTTTAACCTAGCTATTGATTTATCTACACACACACACACATACACATATATAAGAAAAAAAAAAGTTGCATTATTAAATAGACTGGCACAGCAATGAAGGATACACTAGTGTAAATTACAGAAATTCCAGCAAACAAACCAAATTTTACCGCATTGAAGCCACAGCTGTGGAGGTGCCTCTCTGCGGTGGGAGAGCGCAAGAGGCCGGCCGTCATACCCTGCTACCGAAGATGTCGGGCGTGCAGAGGGAGGAAGGAGAGATGGCAGAGGTGTGAGACCCGGTGCGATGTCAAGAGGGGGGATACGTCCCTGACACCCCGGCATTTCTGAAGCGCATCAGGAGCTAGCAGTAAAGCAGGACAAGACCATGCTTTTTACCACCGCTGGCGTAAAGATGACCTGCAAGGAGAGAAAAATCATCCTTGTTTCCTTTCTTGGAGCCCCTGTGATCTGCAAAGGGTTTCTTTGGCTGAATACCCTCCAAAGGGTATTTCTTTAAAAATCTTGGGTCTTTTCTCCTCTGTTTCAGCTGGGAGGATTCTTATCCCTTCTTTGCAGGTCACTTGAAGATGTAGTTTTTGGGAGGACCCACCTGCTGACAGGGTCTGAGACCCCAAACACTGCACTAAGGTCGCTACTAAGCATGTTATTATGCTATATATTTTTATATATATCCTACATAATATCTACTGGGCTGTATTCACAAGAGGGGCATCTCCCAAAGGGTGAACAGGACCATTTCTGCAGCGTGGGGAGGAGGGCATGCAGCAGCATCGCCCTCCCCCTGTCTGGAAATAGCTTTGGGGGATTTTCAGGTTGTTTTGGTACATGTATTTATCCTTGGTTTCTTGTTTTATTCTGTTTTGTTAAAACTATTTATTTGGAGATCCAGATCTGTCTGATAAAACTGATTAAAGCGTCTTCTTGATTCAGCCTCCTGTGCCGGCTCTCCTTTCCCCATAGGGTCCGTGTTACGACTCGGGGGCCTCGTTGGGACCCATCCCAGTGGGGTCTGATCTCCTTGCACGCACTTAGGCAACGTCCTCAGGGTTGGGCTGCGGGATCGGGGCATGTGGAGAGCATTGGGGCATGTGGAGAGCATCCCACAGATGCTTTGCTCATCATCATGGGATCATCCTGCCACACTTGCTTACCGTCCACAGCCGGTTTGGGGCTGAAAACGGAGCTCGGGGCTGGCAGCGGGCACGGGGGTCAGGCGAAGGCTGGGGGCAAACCCAGGCCAGGAAACGGGAGGTCCTGGCGTGCTGGACGGGCGCCCAAGCAAGCTGCTAAGTGAGTGCAGGTGCTCTCTCTTGGACAGGCAACCGCTCACATGGGTCTATAAAAGGATCAATATGAGCCGCTCCCACCCTGGGGACGGCCATGCCTTTCCCTTCTCTCTTCATTATGCTCCCAAAAAACAGCGGTTGCTGCCACGCGCTCGGGATGTGGCTGGAAACCAGGTTTGTGCACAGCCAAAGGACAGAGGAGCCAGAGAGCAAAGCGTCCCCAACTCCAGTGGACCTGCCGCAAGGAGCAACCGGGGATAATCGGAGCGGGCAGTGGGCACCGAGCTGGCACCGCTCACCGGAGCTGTGCGAAGATCCAGGTGACGGGGCCGATCCGGTTAAATTTATCCAGGAAAAAAAAACCCCAGTGATGCTTTGGGTATTGGGGGTGCCCCCGTGGCACGGGGCAAAGGGAGAGGGGTGAAGCCACCCTCTCGCCCCACGGCTGCGTGCGTCACCGCAGCCGTGCCCCAGTGGGGAGGATGCTGCCAGTCCCCAGGCAGAGCCCGACCCCTCCCTCGTCAGCCTAATTAACTCACTCTCGCGTGCTCTGACTGAAGGAGAGCTGAGGCCCGATTTACGCTCATTCACCAGAAGCAGCAGGCATTTGAAATGAAGCTGCCTGGTTGGGTTCCTAGGGATGGCCTGGAGAAAACCCACACAAACCCTGTGCTGCCCGGCCCAGACAAGGTTTCCTGCAGGTATCTGAGCCCAGTACAAGTTATATTGATCCCATATAGGTTATGTTGAGCCCAGACACAGGCAGGAGACCTCTTGAGTGCAAATCAGCTGAGTGCCATGCACACGGAGCTCCTCTACCATCTCCAGGAGGCTGGTGGATGGTGCTGGATGCTCCACGGCCAGGAGAAACCATTTGGTGACCAGCGACAAGGAACCTGCTTGGGGCAAGGTCTCTGCTGTCCCTCACTGAGTAATCTCTACCCAGAGCGTGGTGTGTTATATTTCATCTAAAAAGCGTATCTGAAGTAATCGCAGAGCTGCATCACCCCTGTCAGTGCTGCATCGTCCTGGAGCCCTGGCTGAGCTTTGCCTTGGGCAGGGAAATTTGGAGGATAACGGTGATATGCAAAAGGGAGTTTCTTTGGAGAGAGGTTTCATGGAGAAGCAAGGTGGAAAAGAAGCAGTCCCATCGCAAGGAGCTTCCCACCACGAGAAGCTGCCGCCGCCTGGCCTCTTCCCAGGAAACACGGAGGGCAGTGTCCTGGTTGCTGCACCAGTGCAGATGCTCCGGGATGGATTTGGCACACTCTGTCCCTGCTGCTGCCGTCGTCCTTGCATTGAAGTTGGTCCTAGCAAACAGGGTTTGGTGTTGAGCATACCCGTCACAAAAGGAAGATGTGGAAGTCTCCAAAGATGCCATTTGCATGATGTGACTGTCCCATCCTCCCATAGCTTTGTCTCCCATGCCCGTCGCACCCCCAGGCGCCGGCTGCCTCCGAGCAGCATCTCATCTTCTCCAGTGTCAGCTTCTCCCCCGCCATCAGGTGTTACGCCACTGCCAGCTCTCTGTTGTTGCGAGTCAGCCTTTCTGCTGCCTTTTAGTTATCCCTTTACTGCAGCCCTGCTTTGGGACGCTGTCATAAAAGGCACCCCATAAATTTTATATTGAACAGTAAAACATTTTTGCCTTGGCTGCTGTTCCCCCTCACTCGCTGCAGCAACACAGACCAAAGGGGTGAGCTCCAGTTAGGCAGGAGCCAAGCACTGTATCTCGGCTGCTGATTCCTGGCAGAGAATACCAGGACAATGCTAATTTTTGCTGGTTTGGTTGGAGGAATAACCCTGGAGGCACCTTGCCTTGCACCGGTCCTGGAGCAGCACCGGTGTCTGCTGCCCAAGGGACACAGCCACAGGTGGTACAGGACAGCTTTTCTCCATCCAAGGAGTCCCCAGATCCTTCCCTCTGCTCTCTGCAGTGAGGCAGGAAGGGTTCTTACCCATGTGAAGTGATCTCTGAGCCAGCAGGGATATGCGGGGTGGGCTCAGCTCTCCTTTCAGAGGGCAGAGCTGCAACCGTGAGTTTCTAAAGTGGGTTCTTCACCCTTCTGCACCCATCCATCCCCTCACCCATCCATCCCCTCACCCATCCATCCATCTGTCCTTTCCCATCCATCCTTCCCCATCCATTCTTCTCCATCCATCCTTCCCCACCCATCCTTCTCCAGCCACAGCCTTTCAGGCCCTCTGGCTTGTCCTTCCCTGCAGTGGTACGGGAGGGAGAGGACATCAGCTTTACCTTGGTTTACCCTGAATGCTGCCCAGTGTCAGAGACCTTCATTTCTCCCAGGACTGTAAAAAAAACATCCCAGAGGAGCACTGGGACATGCACAGGGGCCACGTGGGCTGGTGACCGACCTCCGCATGTAGCGCTGCCTGGTGACGTGTGGCCGAGGTGGGGCGGAGGGACTTGCTGTGGGGCTGGACGGGGCTGCAAGCGGTGGGTAATCTCCTGCAATCGTGTCAGTGATACGCCAGACCCGTCCGTCCCAGGAGTCTGCCCTAATGACCATACCTCCCTGCGGGGGTCCTCTTAGGGGCTGCTTTCCCCATGGGGGCATCTCTGGGGATTAACCCTTTTAATTGGATCAGCAGCCACAGATCAGAAGCCAACATTTCGCGGTCGGTGGCATCGCCTCCCTCGCCCCGCTCCTCCTCCCTGCGTCCGTTTGCCTCTGCAGGAATCACCCCATTTCCACCCCGAGGCGTGAAGACGGGGTTGATTTGGGGGCAGAGCTGGCACAGCACCGTGGGACCTCTCATCTGTTGCGACACTGAGTTTGCAGGGCAGGGCTGGGCTTTCTGCGGAGGGTTTGAGGGGGCTGCTCCCAGGATCTGCAGGGGATGTTCCCTGGGGACATCCCACGGGTCTCACTGTCACCTCTGCTGCGCCCATCCCGCCACGGGCTGACGCTACCCTGCCCTGCCACGCAGAGAGCCAAGTGTCCATGAAACCTCACTAATGATTGCATTTGCTCCCCTTACCCCAAGTTAGCTCAGCACCTTTGTAGCCTTTCTTCACAGCTGGGCCACCTTCCTTACAGCTCCTTAACAGGGTTTGCAGCCCTGTCATTGTGCTGGTTGTGACTCATTTCTGATCTGTTCAAGGCTTGGGAACAAAACCTTGCAATCCTGACTGTGTTTGCACACCTATGAGCAAGGAGAAACCTCAGCTTGTGGTTGCAGAGCTGATGCACGGTTTGGGAAAGATGGAGCTCTCTGAGACCTCCCTGCATAACCTGGCTGATGTCCCCCTGCTCTGGATTACCTTCCTTATGCTTCTCTCGAATTAGCCACAGAGCATGAGGAGGAGTTTCAGCCAACTCAGACCTTTGCTGTTGTGGATAAAACCCATGAGCAGAAAGTCAGTACCCGTTGGTGGCACCACCGAGCTGGAGGAGCAGCACGGGTCTTGATGCTGTCACATAGAGGTTGCCTGATGTCTTGAGAGCAAAAACAAAACTCAGAGAGAACACCCAAATGCAGCTTGTATGACACTGAGGGCTTTGGGCCATCAAATGTCCTGCCCAGGAGAACCTGGTATGGACCCAGACACCAGCCCTGGCCTGAGCCAGGAGGAGAGGGGGACATCAGTGCACCCAGCCCTGCAAGGAGAAGGGCTCTTGCATGAGGGCTGAGGTGGCATTGATGGGTTTTGCCACCCTGCCCGCATCTGCCTGGCCTCTGCCAGTATTTTCCATGTGGGTTTAAAGCTGCGAGTTCTGAGCACCGCTGGGTAGCTTTTGCGTTTATCTCACTGTGGGGTATTTGCAGGTGCATCCATGCAATTGGACTACAGCAGCATCTCTCCTGTTGGAAGGGGTTTGGCTTCATGGAGAGAAACAGCAACACACAAGGGTGTTTAATGCAGCATCCCTGGCTGAGGCAGATGTCTCCTCACCCCAGCCCTTTCTCAGCCCTCAGGGAGAAGATGCCATGATCCCACTGCGTACTGCTGCTGCTTCCGCAGGACCCGTGTCTCCTGCCACTTCTGCAGGACCCGTATCTCCCTCTGCTTCTTCCGCAAGACCCGTAGCTCCTGGCAGCGCTCCTGCAGTCCCTCTCTCCTCTTGCCGTGATCTATTTTGTGTGCAATAAGTGCATCAGATATCCCATGGATGCTGCAACCTGTGCTGAGACACCTTTGGTCTCTGCAGAGTGCATTTGGGCACTGGGTCCAGTTTGGGTCCCCAGTACCAGGCAGGCAGTGACAGGCTGGACCCAGCCCAGCTGGAAGATATGCAGAAAAAGTTTTCCCCTTCAGGCTGATCAAATGCTGGAACAGGGACCAAGGGAAGGGGGGGCATCTCCATCCTTGGAGAAACAGCCCTTGCCTGGCCGCAGCCCTGAGCAACCTGATGTAACTTCAAAGCTATCCCTGCTTGGAGCCGGAGGCTGGACCAGGGACCTCCTGGGGGCCCGTCCAACCTGAATTACCCTGTGGCTGTGTGCTCCGGGACGGATGGCAAGTCACCATCAGAAATCTTGGCTCTACCTCCGGGGTCTTAGGGTTTTTTTACGTCAGAGCCATGCTATTTCATGCTCTATTATCAGGTTAGTCAAAACACTTCTCTAAACTATATGTCTATATAATTGCCAGCTACACTCACTTCCTTGGCTCCTGCTGTTTTCCATTGCATCGGATTTTCAGTCATGCAAAATATCTACTTTCACCTTAATCTGCATGAAGCCCCCTTCCCCGCAGGAGGGTCAGGAGCAAAGGGGAAGCCAATACCTCTCGGCTACGTCCGCTGGAGCCTCGCTCCCTACCGGGCAAGGCAGGAGAGCAGGAGCTGGTGACGTGCTCTGCTCAGTTTGGGGTGTCACTGCACCCTCAGGGCTCTGCCATGGGGAAATTAAGTCACATAAAAGAAGGTTTTGTTGGGTTTGGTGCTGCCCTGAAAATCCTGTGTGAAGCCCACAGCTCTGGAGACGGTTTGAATTTTTGGCTCACAGATGAAGCATCTCCCAAGGAATTGGGATGTATCTTCTCGTATCATCTCCCCCCAGCCAAGGCAGGGGATTTGTCCCCCATAGGATGGGATTTCTCTTAAAACAGTGTTTGTAAGTCTCCATAGACACCTGCGCACTGCGCTGGGCAGGCATTGCCCCGCATCCACTCTCCCCTGCACAATCCTTTCTTTTTCGGCGATGAGAAATGGAGAAACCAGAGGATTGTCTGTGCTGTGCAGCTCACAGGCTGTTCCTGTGCCACCGTGGACCTGTCTCCTCTCCAGACTAAACAGTCCTAATATTTCCTGTCTCTTCTCACTTAAAAATATGTCTGTAATCACTCTTTTCCCCTATTTCTGCACCTTTTTGGATGCTGGAGCAGCTCAAGTTGTACCTAATCTGCCGGGTTGTCTGAACTGATGGGGAAATGAGATCGCATTTCTCTGCCTCCAGCTTTGTCAAAGCTTGACACCCCCAAAACTGGGAAACAAAAAAAAATCCCCACAGAGGAAAGCTTTGCCAACAAGTCAGGACTATCCGGACACTGGAAAAAGCCCCTGGCTGCCTGGAAAATGGGTGCCGAGGAAGGGGTGATGAGAAAACCAGGGAAATCCTCGGAGACTGCGGCTGGCAGGTCTGGAGCCAAAGGAGGGATGGGAGGTGGAGGAAACATGACCGGCGTGGCACGACTGCAGCCCCGGGGGCTCCTTCCTCGGCGCGATGCTTGGCCTCTCTGCCCTGTCCTCGTTACGTGACCGTTCCCGGGCGCCGGGTTTCCAAAGGGGAGGCAGCACAGACTGATGGTGGTGCTCGTGGTCCTCCTGCCCCACGGGATGCAGGAGAGCCGCTCACGCTGCCTCCAGCTGCCCTCGCTGGTGCACCAGGGTGGTGTTTCTTGCTCTCCTATTTTTTGCCCATGGGAGCACGCAGCCCCCGGTGGAGATCCCTGTTTGTATGGGCTGGATAAATCCGAAGGAAACTGCTTACGAGTCCTTCTCACCACCATTGCCAAAAGACCATGATTCAGTGCTTTTTTTTGGGTAGAAATTAATTAGTTCAGGCCCATCACAATTATCTAACTCAATGAGCACAACAATAACCCACTGTTTAAAGGTTGTTCATGGCCATTTAGCACCATCTGGGTCGTCTGATCAGGGGCTTTGAAAACAGTTGAAAATGAAGTAAGAAGGATTGCTTGGCCCGGACACCCTTTTTGCCTCCCAGCTGCACAGACAACGAAAATAATCCTGATGGACCCATTAGACACAGGGAGAGGGACTGCACAGCAAACATCACCCCGTATCTCACCGTGCACTTCTGAGCCATGGGTCGGTGTCCCCACATGGGAAGGTGGTGGCCTCGGAAGGAGCAGGGGAGAAGAGCTTGGCCACATGTCCAACTAGCAGAGAGATCTGCCCTGGGCATGCTCCCTTCAAGCTCTGGGGGTTGAGTTTGAGCTGGTGAAGCTTGAGAGCCATCCCCATGGAAAGGCTGGGGTTTGCAGAGGTCTCTGCTGGTGCTCAGAAGGACTTGAGCTGCTTTGGAGATTGGGCAGTTCCTTGTGCGTGCTGGAAGATGGATTTGAGGGTTTGCCAAGTTGGGCTTCTCCCAAACTGGGAAGGCGATGGGAAGCACCGTTGATTTTTAAGGGTGAGTGGTTGCTCACTGTGCCCAAACCTGCACCCAGAGCGTCTCAGACCGTGCTGGAATTTTAGGACAGAGTCATGTATAGTCCATCCCTGGGTGGCCACCTGAGAAGTGAGTCTCCCCATGTCATTTAAGTTAGGGTATGCTGCATCTGGTAGCCCATGTGCACCCTGCACGGCCTTCCTAGCAGCCAACACCCAGGTCCCATGGTCTCACCAGTAGCTGGCTTGGACCTCCCAGTCCCACCAGTCCCAACTCACAGCTCGCCCAGTCTCTCCAGTATCCATCCCAGAATGATGGCTTCTTCAACACCTGGCTGTGACCTGTGGTCTCACTGACAGACAGCCAAACACACGTGCACACACAGGAGAGAGCCCCTCAACCAAAAAACCAGTTGGAAATGAAGCTTAATGAGGAAATGAAGTCTAATTAATGAGACAAACTGTGTTGAATGGGAACAAGTGCAGCGACTATCCACCTGCTTACGCGGAACCGGCCCATTTATCTCCTTATGCCTCTATTATCACATACTTCTTCCTTCCCAGACCCCCTTCATCCCTCCCCTTGACCACCATCGGTCCATCCCCTCAACATTGTCTTCTACAGTCCCCAAATGCTCTTTCCTTGGGGTCCTGGAACCTTCCCACATCCTCACGCCTGGGCATGTATCCCCAGGGCGCATCGACCCCGTCCTGCATTGTGGGAGGAGCAGTGGTGGCACCATGGGCTTCTGCGTCCCCATCACCACCACCTCGTAGAAGCCACAGGAGATGCGCTGTCCCCCCATCTTCCCCAGGCTGGGGGGGTCTTGGGTAGGAACAGCACATGGATTTATAGTCCTGGTTTTTGCTGCAATCACTGCGGTGCAACACGCTTGCCGTGCCCACGGGAGCTGGGTGCCCGGCCATGCCTGGTAGAGGCTATGCTAAGCATGGACACCACTGTGTCTTCTGCAGAGAGGACGCCCAGCTTTCTACACCCTGACATAGCCACAGAAGCACTGATGTGGGGCGTACCTTCCTTCCTGGGGCACCGTTGTGGCCAGCACAACTTGCACTGGGAGCTTTGCCGGCTGGATGCATCAACCTCCTCTCGACAACGGGGCAAACGCTCGCGGGACCGGACGGCAGCATGGCTTGTGCTCAGATCTGATCATACACCCATACGTCTGCTCGGGATTGACTGAACAGCCCTGAAATGTGGCTATGTGACAGATTTTTGGTCTGGAGGCCTGGAGGGGTGGATTTTGGGTGGTCAGAGGAAAACAACTAACCTACTCTGCCCTGGGAAGGTGCAGGTCCCAGTTGGGCTGGGGCAGTGAGGTTCAACCTATGGGCTGGAATGGGCACTGTGGCTTCCTGTGATGGCCAAGAACATAGATATGAGTTCAGAAGGGGACAGAGACAAAGTGATAGAAGGGGCTGCTGTGAAATGTGGCCGTCCAGTGGCACAAGCTCTGCCCCTGCAGCACCATTTCTCCCTGTGGGTCACTAGGAGAAGCCAAGGTGACCAGCTTGGGAGGTGACATTGCATTTGGGCATGCTTTTTGGCTGGATGACCCCACTCGTGGTGTCCCAGGCCACCCAGCAAGGCAGGGGACCCACACCTCAAGGGTCCTCCTGGGCCCTGACCAGCAGGGCGAATGATGCAGTGTGCATTGGACACCAATTCATGCTACCGCTGTCTTGACGGCTTCTTTCCCCTGTAGCACCGCATCTCGCCAGCCTCACCCGGCAGCCTGGGGACGAACTTGTTCTCCTCTGCAGGGGGATGAACGATGTTGTTCCCAACTCCTTGTCCCGCTTGCACCATCCTGGAGCTGCCCTGCAACACAAGAGAGCTCTTCCGTGGGATGGAAAAAAATTGTCTTTTAAGAGCGTAGCCATGCTAAGGACACGCGTGTGAGTGATCCACGTTGGTGGGAGCCCTGCTCACCTCAGGATGGGGTGCTTCCATCTCCAAAACAGTGGCTGTGGTCCCTGTTTAGAACAGAAAATGAGACGTTTTGTGGTGTTTGTGCTCAGCAACGGCTCTCCTGTGCAGTGCTAGGGGTTGGAGGGGGCTGTGCTCCTGTGCTCTTGGCGTGGGGCTCCCACCAAGCAGCACGATGGCTGCTGAGGACTAGGTGGGAAACATTTTTCATCATTGGTCCTGCTGCTGCTATCCCATGCGTCTTTCATTTTTTGCATGGCATGAAGGCCTTCACCCACATTTTCGGAAGGATCTGGTCCAGTTGCCCTCTAGGACTTCATCCTGCTTGGAGAAAGCTGGACATATCCCCGTGGGCTTGCATGCTGGCTCCTGCCAGGTGGGAACTCATTGCTGTTCCCAGCCCCAACCACAAGCCCAGTTTTTATCCCAGAGGAGGAAGGTCCTGAAAGCCCACTCTCACCTTTGGGAGCTCCTTCTTGCCCGTCTCCACGTCTCTCCCATGCTGGGTTGCACAGCCACTGGCTGCTGGAGACCCAGGGTGGTTATTCCCCCAGCAATGGCTGTGATGAGACGGGTCGGGGATGCAGGAAGGACTAAACTCCAGGACAACAGCAACGAGTCCTCCAACCTCCAGGTGTTTGCACAAACAAAGGGAACCACAAGATATTAAAACCCCAGGTCTACAGTGGGGTGGACAGGCAGGTGTCCAAGAAACCTATCTAGATGGAAAATGTAGGCAAGTCTCCCCCACCAGCATCCCCCCGCCCCCATGTCAGTGTCCAGCCAAACAGGCCAAATTCAGTTCTTTTTTTCCCTGCCTGTCTCTGTGGGTGGTTTTTGCTTGGTGCCGAGTGCTCCAGGCTGCAGTTTGCCCAGGAAAACCTGGTAAAGCAGATTTCTGCTCACCAGTGGGCTGCCCGAGACAGTGGTTTGCAAGCAGGGTCTGGCAGGGGGCTGCAGAGGGACCTACCGAGGCTCCTCCAAACCCCGTCAGGCTTCCGGCTCCCATTCCATGGCAGGACGATTGGCACTAAATAATGAACGGAAACATTGGTCCCCTTCCAGACTGCTTTTAGCACGTCCCGAGAAGTTACGCAGACACTGGTGCAGGCTCCTTCTCCTCGGCGGAGCGAGGGAATCTGGAGCCTACTGACGCAGCAGCCCAGACGTGACATAGAGAACTGCACGTTGCCCTTCCCCTGATGACTTTCCTTGGAAGTCAGGAAGACCCGGTTACACAGCGGCTGAAGGCTTTCGATACGTGATGCTAGCTGCATCAATACGTGATGCGGCTATTAGCAATTGCTGCCTGAGCCAAGAGATTTCCAGGGGAGAACTGCAAATTACTTCGCTGACTTCCCAGAATGGATTATTGGCATTTGAAGCTGAATCTGAATCACCAAAATCAACAAAAAAGGTTGGTTGGAGGTGGATGTAATTTGGCCCTTCATCTAACGACCACCAGCCTGTGACAGGTATCCAAAGTAACTAGAACAAACTCTCCAGACAGTGTTATCTGATAGTAAGTAAGAGACCATATGACTGGCATTGGATTTCCAGATCAGCCTCACCAACCACTGGCCCAAGATGACCAGATCCCCAAAGGCATTTGGGTACCTCTTGCCCTTGAACCTGACCTGCAGATCTGAGCAGCTCCGGTTAAAGCTAGGGCACGCTGGAATCAGAAGGAGTTTTGTCCCTGACGTTGGCATGGGCAGGGCTTAACCCTACAAATCCAAAAGAATTTTGAGAGATGTTTTGCCTTTGGAATGGAAATGTAACCCTTTCTAGTTGGTCATTTCCTTGGAGGAATCATTTTCCCATGACCCAAAACTTGAGTTTTACCTCTCTTCCTCGGCTAGGCACTGTGTGCACTGGTTGGGATGGGCAAGTCTGGGTTGAACCGGCTGCTGGCTAGCTTCCAAGGGACTCGGTGCCCCATAGGGTCGTGTTGCAGGTCCTAGGAGAAGACAGATGATGGGGTGCACATGGAGAAGTGGTGGGAGCTGGGACTTGCAGCCATAGCTCGGTTGTAGCCCATTGCTTTTTCTTTTGGTGGGACTAGCAGTAGGGTAGCCCGATCTCTGCGTGGGGCTCCAAAATGAGCCTCGGGTGATGCTTTTACCAGCACCGGGATCCCTGTTCCCAGTGGGAATGGTGTGTCCCCTTCCCAGCGAGGTTTTGCACCCCCAGAGAGCAGCCGTGCTCCCCACACCTGGTCTGGGGAAGAGGGATAACGTCATCCCCAGCTCCTTGGCACAAAAGCGATTGCAAAATACCAGCCAGCAGGCCAGAAGAGAGGCCAGCTGGGGGAAAACTTACGGGTGAGCCCAGCGCCAAGTCTCCCAGCCGGGAATTGGTGGGGATGGCTCGAGCTCTGCTTTTCACAGAGCCTGCGGTTTTATTCCCTTTACACCAAGGTAAGGGGAGGGAGGAGGCATCTCTTGCAACCAAAAAAACCCCTGGGATTTTGTGCCTCAAACATCTTGGTTTGGGATGGTGCAATGGAGTACATCAGCAGGAGACTTTTTGGGAAATGACATCCTGGTGTCCCCATGGCATGGACTCAGCAGGTCCCTGGGTGCCCTGTGCATCTGTGCATGTTCCTCTCCCATGCCATCCTCTCCTCCCTTCTATAATCTGGGAGGTTTTTTTATACATCTTAGAGCTTTTTTTAGAGGCCCAACAGAGTGTTGTGGTGGTTCGTGAAGCTCTCCAGGCTTTGACGTGGGCTCCACCCCTTGCTTTGATGCCAGCAGGGCAGAGTCTGCTCCCCTTTCCAGCCCATGGTCCCAGCTGGGAGAGGTGGGATCCTGGGGAGCAGATGCTGCTTCTTGTCGGGGCTTTTTTTCCCCCTGCAGTGAGTTTTGACGTTGCCAAGCACCGGCCGTGGCACTGCTTAGCCCGCTGGAGGGGAGCATGCAGACAACCTCCCCCCCCTGCCAGGCTTGTCTCCCCAAATTGAGGAAAACCACCAGAGATAGGTGGAGTGGGAAGTGACCCTTTCTTGGGGTGCCCCCACCCGGTTCCTGACGGGAGCTGGGTCGGGGCCTAGAGGTGGGTGTCACATCCCAAACCATCGTGCTCAATAGCCACCAGCAGCTCCATGTACTCACCTGGTCCCTGTCTGAACCCACCCATAATTTTGGCCTCCACAATATTTTGCAGAAGGTCTGAATTCACTGCTGCAGACCTGCAGGAACGCCTTTGGCCCCTGATTACAGGGGGAGGATTACAATGGTTCTGAATTTCTATCGCAAGGAGCCTTTAGAGGCTTTCTTCAGCCCAGTGGGGTGTCACGGGGGCATCAGGATGTCCAACCGGCCCGAGAGACCGCGATGCTGCTCCCCACCTTGCAGAAACAGGATTTTCTCTTTGCACTCAGCTCTGACCTAGGATCCAGCTGGTCCTGGCATGGCAAAGCCTTTATTCCAGGCTTAGAGCAGCTTTATCTGCCCAGCTGGCAATGCTGGATTGGGATGGACTCAGGTGGACCATCCCTGGACTGTGGTGGGCAGCACTGCAAAGCCAGTGAGAGCTTTATCCTGGCTGGAGAATGTCACCTCCGGGCAAAGGGTGAGAAGGGGCTGGGGACAACTGGAGTGGATGAGGACCAACCCGACCTCCAGCTGTGTGCCATGGAGAGGATTCACTGGGATTTTAGCACAGCTTTTGACACCATCTCCTTTAGCATTTGCATGGCCAAAACTGGGGCGATATGGGGCGGTAGGGATACCCCTACAGGAGGCAACCCTGGGACATAAGGATGCGAGCAGGTGAGGATGGTTGAAGGTGATGTTGGGCTCCTTTGTGACACATCTGCTGGCTCAGCCGGGTCCCATCCCACCCAAATTTATGGCTAAAGTCCTTTCAGAAGCACAGCCCTGTGCTCAGCACTGGTGGATGTGGTGAGTGCAGGTAAAGGGCTGGAGAGATGCGGTCCCTTGGGCTTGAGCGTGGCCATGTAGGATGGGGGGAATGCCAGAAATGCATCATTATAAGAATAATCTTATTATTTCAATATTATTATTATTTAAAATGTATGGGGATGGCTGCCTTACCAAAAGACATTGTGGTGGTAGGTGAGCAGAACCTGGAGCAGGAGCAGCAATGGAGGAGGAGGAGAAGGATGATGATGATGCGTAGGTGGAGGAGGAGGAGGGTCAGGTCTGCTCTTGGATAAACAGGTCCAAAGTCTTCAAGACCCCAAATTTAGCAGGTTGGGTGACCGCAGACTTAGCAGGACACGAGTGAGCAGGGGCTGTGGTGGTGATGTGAAGGTATGCTGTGCCAGGGGACGTCAGCAAGTGTCGCTGGGGGCAGTGTGCTGGGCGTAGCCCCAAAACCCATGGAAAAACAAAAAAAACAAAGATCTGCAAACAGCCCCTTGGAACCTGCGACACCGAGGGGAAGTGGAGAAGATTTCATTCCCTGGGGGCTGGATGCTGTGTCCTGATCCTCCCAGCTCCATCGCACCCCGGCATCCCACAGCAGGTGTAGCATCGTGTTTCGGTCCTGTTCCCGGGAGGACGAGGCTGGGACCGACTGTGGGGTGGTTTTTCTTTTTCGCTGCCGGAGTTACGATAACATCCCCGTGAGTTAATTCCTGGCATCCCGCACCTTGGCATGGGGCAGGCACTGCATGGCACCGAGCCAGACCCTCTGTGATGCCGTGTCCATGGCGAGGGACCAGGAGGGAGCCGTGCTGGCAGTGGCTCTGCTAGGTACCCTCTCTGGTGGCTGTCTCTCCTCCCGGGGGGTGGCTTGGTAGGGGGTGGCCGGGGGATGGCGGAGAGGCCCTCAGGGACCACGGCTGGGATGCAGGGGGATGAGATTCTAGATTTGAGGAACCAGGTCACCCCGTTAATGCCTCTGCCTGCCTCCCCGAGTGGCTCTGCCTGCATCCCTGCCCACGCTGGGGTGTTTCAAGGGCCATGGATGGGCCTTAGTATGAGGATGGGGCTCAGCCCCAGGGACATGCTTGCGGCCATCCCACGCAGCACAGGGGACCAGGGAAGAGCAGGGATGTCCCTGGGGTGTCTGGGACCTTGCAGACGGTCCTTGTGCCCCCTCAGTGGACACAAGTCTGCAAACTGGGGTGACCAGTCCCCATGAGCATCCCTGTCACTAGGGATGACACCATGGTCCATCAGCAGCTGGCGCTGAGCTCTGCCATCCCCAGCCCTGAGCACTCCCTTCTGGGTGCAGGACAGGGTGACACCCTTGTGCCAGCCCCCCCCCCCGAAAACCACCTTCTGGGCGTGGGACTGGCCGGTCCCCCACACTGGGGTCCTCCCCAGCAGCCTGCACCCCTTCTCACAGCAGGGCCGGTAGCTGGGAACCTGCGCTGGGACCAGAAGCCCATTTCATACAGCCAGGGAATATAATAAAATTAANTGCATTGAGGGGGTGCGGGCGGGGGGCCGGGGGGGCCGTGCATCTCAATACTGGGCTATTTAGAAGGGAGAATTTAATAACGGGGGGTTGGTTTTTATGGCAATAGATTTATTCCACCTGGGCTAAGAAATACATTCCACATCTGCCGAG
>WEKW01010936.1:17040-52183 GCA_013389905.1 Sula dactylatra | reverse complement strand
GGGCCGGGGGCCAGGCGGCCGCGGGACGGCAAAGGCAGGCGGCGGTGGCCAGCAGGACGGGCACGGGGCTGGCGGGGCGGCTTTTTGGCTGCTCGTTTTCCCCATGGTGGGGCAGGAGGGGTGCGTGGCTGAGGGTGGGGTGGAGGGTGGTGTCCGTGTGTTCGCAGGGACCCTGGGACAGTCCACATGCATGTAGTGACAAGGTGACATCTGTGTGCATGTAAGGACCTTTGGACAAGGTGATGTTCGTGTGTACGTGGTGACTGGGGACAAGGTGACATCCACATGCATGTAGTGACCTTCAGGACAGGGTGACATCTATGTGAGTGCAGGGACCCTGGGACAGGGTGACATACACAGTGATCATGGGGACAGTTTGACATCGTTGTGTGCACGGTGACAGTGACACCCATGCGTATGTGGTGACTGTGGGACGGGGCGATGTCCACGTGTGCACAGTGGCCACACAGAGAGAGTGCTGCCCACACATATGTAGTGACATGGGGACAGGGTGATGTCCACCTGTACACGGTGACCACAGGGACAGGGTGACATCTACACATACACCGTGACATCCATGCACCTACAGTGACCGTGGGATGGGTGATGCCCATGCACAAGCAGTGCCATAGGGAGGGCGCTGGAGCGACGGGTTAGCGGGGCTGAAAGGCTGCCCTGTGCGCCCCGTCGCGGGACACCCGCGCTGTAATTTTACAGTCCCGCGAAGTCAAGCTTAATATTTACCGAACAAACAGCGGTTCTGTCTCGGGTTTAATAGACCGGTCCTCCAGACAGCGGCAAAAAGCGCCAGTTCTGATGGAGAAACTAATGAGACCTTCGAAATAGTTTGTACGGGAGTAGTGAAGAAAAAAAAAAAACTAAACACAAACCCCAATGCACTTGATGCCAAGGAAAATACACTTACCTAGTAAAGCATGAGTAATAAGTGGCACTTTTTACAGTGTGAAGATATAACTTTTCATGAAAATACCAAATAAGGCTCCGTGCAAAAGGTGGACGGCCTTTCTATTGAGGTTTGGGGTTTTCTTCCCCTCCCCCCCTTCTCTTTTCTTCCTTTTTTTCCTTCGCAAGACGCATGTGTGTTTTCCCCAGCACCCATTTTGCAGGACCCTGTTTACGGGGCCGGGCTCCCGCCATCTCCGGCGCAGCCCAGCCCGGGTTCCTTCACCTTAAGATGAAATGAAAAGGGAATGGAAAAACAGGAGCTGCTGTTCTGCAAGGCTTTCTATTTTTAAAAGGTTAAAAATATCTATTTTCAGACACCAGCCCAGGAAGCGCTGGGGTGAAGCGACGCGGCGGGACGCAAGGAGTAAACAAGAGCTGGGACGTGCTGGGCGGCGCGGGAGCCGTGGCTCCGAGGATGCTCGGGGGGACGGGAATGGCACGGGCCAAGGAGATGTGGGGTTGCGTAAAAGGGCTGCGGTGCTCAGCACCCCGGCAAAATGGCTTATCTCCCCCAGCATCGCGGTCCCGGTGCCCTCACGGCTCAGCGAGCGGGAGGGGATGCTCGGCTGTTGCACGTGGTACCCGCCACAGGAGCGGGATGTGGTACTCACCGTGGGAGGAGGGACGTAGGAAAAACCATCTCCAAAAATCCCCCAGATGCTGTTTCTCCTTGCGTTTTGCAGCTTTGCTCCCCCTCTCCTCTCTACCAACTCGAAGGTCCTGGCACCGCTCTCTGGGCTGGCTCTGTTCATGGCTGCGCCCTCATGCTCATCCCTCGGCACCGTTTGCTGTGGTTTTCTGTCGCAGACATCTAACGTGCCCCGCCGCAGACTCACAGAGCGCCGATTTCTTCAGCGGACACCCCGCAGCAAAGAGCCCCACCTCGGAGAACACCACATACGGGCTTAAATATTGTTGCTGTGATTTTGCACAGCTGCCGGGTGAATTTCCAGACTTCTGGATGGGACCCCTCAAGGTCTTTGGTCAGAGTCCCAAAGCAAGGCCAGGTTTGATGTGAGATCCAGCTCCAAAATTAGGGTTCCCACAGGTGAGCTGCCCTGGTGTGCTGCTGGTTTCCAAACTGGGAGCTTTTAGGGTGCTCCAGGCAGCTTCCAGGCACCAAGCCATCTCCTCCAAGCCCTGCAGATGATGCAGTTTAAGAGGGGAAACCTCTTAAAAAAAAAAATCAAATAATTAAGACATACAATCTTCATAGTTCCTAGTAGGGCATGGGCTGAAAACATCAAATAATGGCACCAGCAACCCTGGAAGAAGTTCTGCTGAAACTCAGCATCTCTGAAAGTCGGCACCTCTGGTGCTGGGGGACATGAACATGGGTGGAATCACCTACAGACTCCCTTAAAATAGCTGGAGACGGGGGACGGGTGGTGAACTGGACCTCTTCAGAGGCCACCGTGGTCCAGCAACAGCACTGACCGCTCTTCCCTGCCCTGGTGTGACACTTGGAGCTGAGACAAGGCTTAAGAGTCTCCTCCGGGGGCTTTTTCCAAAACTCACTTGGACTTCAGCCCCATTGCCCTGCATTTAATCCCATCCTTCAACCCAGTCCCTGCCCATCGGCCAAGTGGGATCAGCAGAACCATCTCCATCTCCTCAAAACAAGCCACCGAAATATCTGAAATCGCGTCTGTACAAGCGAGTTGTAACCCTGAATTTATCAGTCACTTGCGTAGCTGTTGGATCACGAATGCGTAGCTCTTGGTGCCGGGAAGGACCGTTTAGGTGTTTAAAGCACCGTAAGCCCTAAGGAGCTGGAAATGCTGGTTCCTCAGGAGCGCTCTCAGAGCTCCCTGTGGCTCCAGTGCTTTTTTCCCAAGGCTCAGAGGAGCTGTGGCCGGCCGATTCAGCAGCAGGTTACTCGGGATGGGGATGCTGGCGCAGCAGCCCATGCTGCTGGCTGTGGCCGCGAGTGGCTTTGGTGTTTGCTCCGACAGAGGATAGGTGAAACCCTTGCACCAGCAGGGAGGGACTGATTTCAGGAAAGCAGAGCAGAAAAAACACAGGGTCCTGTTGACCCAGTGCCACATGCACTAACTCTTTTCCCTTCAGCTCTTTCCAGCCTTGGAAAAAAACCCAAAATGAGATAAAGGCAGCAGCATCACATGCTGGGGCCGGTTTTAACCACTAATTTTAACACTTAAATCCTTCCCCAGCTGAAGCGGCCACTCCATAGGGTAGCGCTTGGGAGGGACAGATGGGGCAAGAGCTGCCGTCAAGCTTCCGCAGGGATCTGGGCATCGAGGGCAGCAGACGCTGTGACCCACTGCCACCAAAGCAGACCTCAGTGGGACAGGGCAGCCCCCAATCGAGCCCAGCAGCACCCCACACGCACCCCGGGGTGCTGCAGCCCATTCCCCAGGGCCGAGGAGAAGCGAGGCTCTGACGCACGGTGCTGGCAAGCATCTGCTCTCCCCTCTGCCGGCACTCGGCCTCACCGAGCCGTGTTTTGCTTCCTTATAAGGCCCTGCTACTCCGTGCTCCTCTCTCCGGTATCTGTGGCCGAACTGGCATCGCCTCTTTGGAAAGCAAAACAATTCCCCGCACGCCGCTGGGACACCCTCCTGCCTGGCTGGGCCGTGCTGCTCGCCTACGTTAGCACCCAGCAGCGCTTCCTCCGATCCCTCCTCTGTTTTTCTTTAACTAGATAAAGGCCAGGCAGCCCCAGAGCGGGAAACACAGAGGGATTTTTCCGAGCAGGCTCTGCCCCACGGGAAGGAGGGCTGTAAATCAGCTCAGCTGTCTACCGAACAAGGGATGGGGATTTTTATTTATCCCTAGGAGCAGCATTTCTATCCCCTCCCTAGGGCACACGCAGTTGCTGGTTCAGAGGCACCGCGGCCAACAGGAACCTGGTGCAGCAATAGTTTTGCCCCAGAGTATCTGACAGTGCAACTTTAGCTTCTCTCCCTGCCTGGAAAACAAGGATGAAGCTCCCTCTGCCTGAAAAAAAGGCTTTCAGGGAGCCTGAGCAAAGAAACACCATAAACCACACTATTTAGATTAATATTAAATTGACAAACGTCCTCTCCCACTGCCTGTTCTGAGGCATTGCCCTTCTGAGGGTATAAATGCGGTTGGAAAGGAGATGCAGGGGGAAGAGGAAACCCCTAAAAGATTTCTGTAGCTCCAAGACAAGGTTTCAGGCCCCAAGCACCATCAATACTGAGCCTTGAGCCAACTGTGAGCCAACTTGAGCCAACTCCTTGCTCTGGGAGACAGTGCCTGGCTTGGAGCTGCGCAGAGCTGCCATCACACCCCAGACATTTCGCCCCCCACCAGCCACCGGGTGCCAAAGGGGTGACATCGGCCCGTGGCAGCAAGAGGGAACCTTCTCTTTAACCAGCAGCTCCAGGACGCAGCCCCGTTCCTCACTCCCACGCAGCGCCCGGGGACGCTCCAGCCTTGCCAAGGGGGCATCCAGGGACCCGAGGCCCCCCTGGGGCTGGCAGCCTGTGAAGTGCAGGAGTGGGGGTGTATTAGATCATGATTTTTGGAAGTCTGAAGTTTGCCTATGTCCTGCTTCTTCAGACATTAAGTCATTTTCCTGAGGAAGTCGCGTATGACGTTGATCTGGTTATAGAGGGAGTCGGGGTGGAGCAGCAAGCTCCAGCTAGACCATGGTAGAGGTGAGGTGCGAGAGGACTGGGACACCACGTCCTGTCAACATCTGCCGTGGAAATAAGACTCAAGGGGTCAATTCAATACAGATCCTAGTAGTTTGAGATGTTCTCACCCACGTTTCAGATGCTCCAAAACGCTCACTTTAATGCTTCCAGATTTCAGTGGAAGAACTCCTTACCCACTTCGCCAGTGATATTTCTCCGCGCAGTCAAATGTCACAGCAACCACTGGAAATCCAGATGCAGCACATCATTTAACGAGTAGCAAGGACAAAAGAAAAGTCTGTATTTAATGGGTTTTCTTACCATCGCTTTTCAAAATACACCCCCAATTCTACCAAAGAAAAACAGAAACACTACAGCAGTATTTTTTTTTTAAACAATTAAATTTTCTTCATAAAAGTCAGAACAAGGTTGTTCATTCTTTCCCCATGGACCTCTGCTGCCCACGTCACTCCAACACACCATGAGAGCATGAAACCATTTTCAGGTTGTGCAGCAGGTTGTGTGGCAAGTATCGTGCCAGTTCTGCCTTCCCTCACCCATCTTCCCATTATTTTTCCTACACATCTATTCAGAAAGGCCAGAGTTTAAGTTCTTAACACTCACAAGGAGCTACATGGGGAGGGTGCTGAGCTACGAGGTTACCCTTGAACAGCCCCGACAGCAGCAATCCACGCAGCAAGCAGCTGAACCCACCCAGCTAGGACACAAGCATGGGCAGAAATCCAGAACTCACTGGTTATAAGCGGATCCTTTCACACCTGCGGAGGGTGCGAGCTGCCTAGGGCGACGTGACTTCAGTCGAGTCAACTGTTGGTCACTATTAGGTGTGCGTTCAAGTTTGAGTCACCAACCTGATCTCCTGGTCAGAACAACTGTGTAAATATGCTCGGTTGGACCTTTTGCTGGCCACAGGGCAGAATACTTTCAGCTGGGTGCTTGAAGATATTTCTTCCTTGGTTCACACTCTTCAGACTTGATCTACCTTTCTGCCAACTACAAACACTTTACAAACCAATAGGTACGTACATATGTACTTGCGCTGGCCTAACACCACTTAGAAACAACAGCTGACAACATCGTTTGCCCATTGGGGAGCCCTCGCCAGGCCAAGCTTCAGAAATGCTCAACACCCATCCTCTGGAGAATCTGGCCTTTCACATGTATCTATCCAATTTAGCACCAGAAAACCAAGAGGCATCCAAAATGACGACTCATTTCTGATTAACAGGACTTCAGCGCTTTATTCATCTTCAGTAACTAGTTCCTCAGGACCATATGCTGTGACACACTTCCTTCATCAGGCAGACGACGAGACGTCCTACAAAACAACTCTTCTCTTGTCTGGTTTATGCCTGTAATAAAAGCCGCAGGCAAACCAAAACCTACAACACCAAAAAGCAGCGTGCAACTCTTCACGGACAAGAGCAGGTACCTGACCAGTGTTATCAGAAGTGCCCTCTAATCACCCTTCCCTTCGACTCATTAACTTTCAAGGTTAAAGATACAGTTGCTTTCCCAATAATAGCTAAGCCTTCCCCCAATTTCATTGGAGCCAATTGTGTGGGAAGCCTCAAAGATGTTTTTGCAAAGACAGAGCACCAACAGTGTCCCGGTCTATAATTAGGCATCTGAGCAATTTACAGAGGATATGTTCAAGGAAGAAAAGAGTAAGAGGATTTTATATGCACTGCTTTGTCCAAAAAAAGATTATGAAAGGCAGAGGAAAAACTATTTCCCAGTCTTAGGGGGAAAATTAAGTTCATCTCATTCAGTTAAAGCTGAAGCAGATGTTCAGTATTCGTGTGTATGCCTGAAGACCTGCTGCATTGCAGCTTCTAACCAACGTGAATATTTAGATCAATCTGGAGAGCTGGCGGTGTAAAAAAAAGGAGGGGGGGGAAATGCCACAACTCAACTCCTAATTTAGTCCATCTACCACTTGTGAAACAGGCCTTCAGTGCTGAACAGGTGAGACACCATATTAAAAAAATAAAACTTCATGTGAATAGATTAAGTCTTTCAAGAGTTCCTTTAGATTTTGCTTCTAGCTGGCAATTCCCATACTGCTTAGTAAAGATGATCGAAATTATTGCAGTAACAAAAAAAACCACCCACTTTTCTCCGATACAAAATCTAGTCCAAAGGGCTTACTTACACAGTAAGCAAGATATCTTACGTAACTGGGGATTGCACGTTGCTCTCCTCCGATGCAGAAGCTTTCGGAAAGCCGCACAAAAAGAGCGGCACTCCAAAGCTGCCAGGAGGCCAGGGAGAAAGACCCAGTTCATTTCTTCTGAAAAAACCCCATGATGGAGACCTGCTTGTTGGCTCTATTGGCAGTAGCTGCCCCTTTCTTCAGGTTCTTCCTTTCCTCCTTTGGTTCCTTCTTTGAAGGCAGTGCAGGCTGTTTGTGTGCGGCCAGTGGCTTGGACTTGGTGAAGTCATCCTCGCTATCTGTACAGGATTCACTCTCATAAACCTTCTCAGTCACTGATTAAAAGAAAAAAGAACAGATGATGATTAAGCCTGCGTACCAAAGAGCAGACACCTCCCCACTGCAGCCTTCCCTCTGCATTTCGGGTTCAAGGACATGCCAGATACAGGAATTAAGTCCATTCCTCAAGGTTATGCAGAAGATCTAGATGACTGGACTGGCTTTCCATACACTGAGTCCAACTGCCTCCCCTCTTTAAGTGTAAGATGGCACGTTAATGTATCGGGAGCTTTAATGACATCCAGCTCTTCCAAAATGGCTTGGATGTCACCACACACATCCACTCACAGGCCATATGCACGCTTTGAACAGCAGCACCCCGAGGCTCCCCACTGGGGAGGGCCCCTCAAGAGGACAGTTACCTCTCCAAACCCATCCAAGCATTGCCCTCTTCTAGAAACGAGGCCCAGCTGTGCTAGAGACCTCCACAGCTAAAACAGTTCTCTACCAGGGACCTGTCTGTAGCCATCAATTCGTCTTGCACAGGCTGACGAGCAGCTATAAGAAAGCTATGAACCTGAACAAGATCAGAATCCGTACTTTAACATTAAATGATGGAACATTTATTTTCCAGTTAAAACCCACCATTCTGACTTGGCCTGATTTCCACAGGGGCCAAAGCAATCGGATTGTCCTGAAATTCAGGCAAGACAATCCAGAGACAGACCCAGCCTTCCCTCACCAGCACCACGCACATCAGACAGTCAAAGGAGTGAAGTGGTGCATCCCAGAGGTGAGAGAAGGAGCACAAAACCTTGGGGGCAGCTACTTTCTATACAGGTGGGCAAGCAGAGCAATTTTAAAGAAATCCCGTAAAAAAATAAAACCAAACCCGTGACTGAAGTCAAGGACTATAACTGAATGGGATTGCCAGCTCACCACTGTCAGCGTCTGGTGATGGAAAACTAAGGGATATAAAATGACACTGACGGAAATTAAACTGGAGTCAGCTCCACTGATGAAAGCCATCATTAGATACTAGTAAATGTTGTTATATCAGCTTTCCCAGCAGTGCTCTGGTATTCTTCTAGTAAGCCATTTTTCTTTAGCAACTGTACTCTTTTAAACAGATGTCCTAACTTCCCTTCTTCTGGGAAATTGGCTTTCACTTGTATTAATGCATCAAATTAAATAAGGTTTTCTACGTAACCAGAAACCGGGAGGAGGAATGGTATGAAATCCTGCTCTGCAGTGCTAGCAGATGCTCAAACAGGGACTGCAAACCCAAGCTAACCTCCCTTCAGAGGCAACTGGCTTTTCAGTGAGCAGCTTTAAAAGACCACTGGCCACCTACTGAGCTTAAAAAAGCTATCACGTTGTCACCCCTGTCAGGAATCGTTGGTAACTCCAGAAGCGTGCACTTAATCCCCTCCAGTCGCAAGATAACACAGCTTAGATCAACTTTCTTTTACTGATATCTCAGCTGAACTTAGAAAGTCTGTATTTGCGGCAGCTATGGGTGCACAGATAGTTACTGATGCTTAGCTCACAGCCAGACTTGCTAAATCATGGTTCAAATTACAAGAGCTCTAACTTAAACCGGTGCTGTAAGACAAATTTACCTACAGTGTACGCGTATATATTCCAATATGCAAGTCCCTGTGCATCCTTTCAAGCTTTAGAAAGTGCAAGGCAGAAACGCACTAGCTTAAACCTCACCAATTCCCTTTTGCTATAGATTAAGAGCAGGCACTTGACTGAGTCCCATTTGATGCACGGTAACATGCCTTGTGCTTAACTCCACAGATACTTTAATTGCTCAATTTCCCTCAGGGCTAATCCCTAAATTAGTTTTGCTTTTTGACACCAATTCCTTGCTATTGCAGCTATTGTGAAAACAATCACTAAAATCATGGAGGAGTATAAAGTACAGCCTAATCCTAATGTTAGGATTTAACATCTCTTAAAATCTAGTCCTTGTTTAAAAAGAAAAAAAGAAAAGGAAAAGGCAGCAGGGAGAGGGGAAAAAAGACCCTATATTTCAAATAACAACAGTTTACATTAGCCCGGGAGATTTGCAAGTTATTTAGCCTTTGAATGATTAAGCCTGTGCACGGAAAGTGTGGGGAAGGGAGGGGAGGAAAGAAACCGGGCAACAACCAGACAGCAAGGTCTGCCCAACAGACTGGTAGGTTTTTAGTACGGACAGCAGCATCTCCTCCCTACCCAGTTCCTCAGGATCCCAGCTCCATCCCTCTCTCCTTCCCAGATGACCTGTCTCCCAAAGGCACAACAGGGACTTGTATTTCCCTTTTCATAAAATGCTGGTGGGTATGAACTGTAAAACCAAAGGTCTGGATTTCACAGGAGAGTATTAATCACCTGGGGGTGGTGAAGAGAAGGAAAGGCAACCTTCCCAGCCCTGGTACGTTTGGAAAGGGCTGAGCAGAAAGAGAAGAGCACTCTTTGCTGGAAGCCGAACCCGGAAAAGTCATTACTGCGAGCTCTGGATGCAGACCTTGTTCAACTCAACTCCCCAGCTAATGCTTTTTGTTCCATGTTCCTTCCAAGTGTTTTAATGGTTCTATCTGGGATGGGAGAGCAAAACACCCCATAACATAACTAGCCAAAGCAGTCAATAACTTTGTGCAAGTCCAGTTCTTTGACTGAAATCCAGTACTTGAGATTTCAGTTACTAGCATAGCGAGTTGCTGAGTGCTAGCTTTATATTTCTTTACAGGAGACACACAAAGTTAATAGGAAACATAAGATACAACTATACGGACAGGTGCAAACAAACACAAGCTGACTCACGTCCAGGCAGCTCCAAATCTGGGCCAAGCAAGCCTGTATCTATGCTTACGCGCAACGACAAACCTGTACAACGGTAACAGACCTTCTCCTAGAACTGGCTGAGCTCCCTTGACATTACTCAGATTGGCAAGGCTGGAGAACGTTAAGCAGCCCATACAATTGAGCTGACAACAGCGCTACAAAACACACATTCCACCCTCTTAAATCTTTAAAACCTTAAAAAAGAAAAACATTTTGAACTCCTGCAGCTCTACTTCAACGTCAGGACACAGAGGAGGAAACGAGTAGCGTTACATAGCTTTCTCCAGGTCACGGGAGGAAGCAGTGTCCAGTCAGGCTGGAATTCAAAAGCCTCTGGCTCTCGGTATTTCTGTAGAGACTTCTCTTCCCTCCTGAAAGCAGAGCCATCCTTATCAGAAACAGAAACCCTCTCAAGGATTCAAGCCCCAACTTATTCTGTGTTTATCGGGGATACTTCAAGTTTATATTAACATATAATCAAGCTCTGCTGCACAGCTCTGGATTTATCCTTAAGAAAAAAAAAAACCACACAAAAAAAACCCCAAACCACCAACACCAAACCAAACCTCTCCCACCCAGAATTTATCCCAAAATCTAGACCTCTCTCTGCACCATCTTTAGCAGTTTGTATCTTTGGAGAGGAGAGCAAATGAAGGAGGTGCTCACGCTGGCAGGAGGGAAGGGAAAAGAACTGAAAGAAAAATCTGTGAATAATCAAAAAAGCATAAGGATTCAGCCACAGCTCTGTGACTCCCTGCCCAGGCCTTCACCAAAAGGGCAGTTACCTCAGTCTGGGAGCATGAGGTTGAAGTGGAATAACAAAGTGATTTTGTGAGCCTCTTTCTGAGCCTGGAGAGGCTGGCTTGTAAAAGTCTTCCACATATCGTCAGTAAAGCTAGCTCCACTGAGGTGTAGGAGACAGCTAGTCTTACCCATGCAGCCTTCTTCTTTGTCAATAAACATTTTGGATTTCAGCACACGCTTCCGTTTCCTCTTCCTCCCTCCAGCTGAAACCTGAAGGACATTGCAGTGTCGTGAGAAATCAAGAGTTAAGGCCCCATGCACGTACACAGGTTATAAAAGCACCAGCCCCAGGAGTGAAATCTAGTCTTTCTAATGAAGCCGAGCATGATTTGATAGCTAATTCTGTCCCTTCCCAGGATACCCTAGTCCTATTTTTGCTAACGCCACAGCTCTCCCCATCCTTCTGGGACAAATTTCAGAGACACAAAATACAACTCAAATGAGACAGCAAGCCTTCCTGTGCGCCAGCACTGGGGACACATTCCTCTTCTGGGGCATGTGGCATTTTGGAACATGTTTAGTTATGTGAGAAGGTGGCACCAAGGTTGTCCCATCACGCCTCCGAAGAATGAGGAAATAATGAGGTGTGGAAGACATCAGAACTCCTGCGGTGACAAAACAGTTGCACTTTCAGGAAAACTACATGTATTTTCTCAGCTCAGAGGTTGACTTCTTGCCGATTGCAGCCCACCTCCCTCATGCAGCAGCTTCCCTGCGATACAAGGTTGAAAACCAAGAGTCTCTGGTTTCATTTCTGGCCCTGCCCTGACTCCTGAGGCCAAGACTCAAAGGGACGAGCGTTCAAATATGAGCCACGATTCATAGAACCATTAGGAGGGAACGAGAGAAGAGAAGAAAAGAGAAAACTGCACTACGTCAGCGGAAAAGCTAGAGTTTAAGTAATAGTCTAGAAAATGAATGAACCAGTGAACATGGTGGATTCTTTCAAGCAGGATGAGGTGATGGACTTGACAGGCAAACAGGACCTCTCCCCTCACATCTGAAAAGTGGTTGGGCAACCCCCATCAAGTCAGATAAAAACAGAAGTTAATCACCCTACTACGCTCCTACCTCTGCGGATGCAGGCTCCAGTGCAGTTTTCAGAGGAGGTACAGGAGGTGGAGATGGAGCTCTCTCTTCCTCAGGAGTTGGAGACAGTGGGACATCTGCTAAGAAGATAAACACCTTAATAGCACGTGGGTCTAATGCCCCCTTGCAGCTACCCTTTTGTCTCAGATAACTTCATTCAACTCTGCGCAATTGCTTGTTACTTGTATTAGGTCGAGGTTTACAAGTTCTCACTCAGGTTTGTTTAATTCAGGTCAGGACAAATCATTCGAAGCAGTCAGCCTCCAGCCAGACGGCTCACCCTGTGCTAGGGTGCTATGTGTTGCAGTTCCCAAAGGAAGGAGGACGGGATAAGATGGGAGAAGTGCATTTGGGATTTTTGCTATGCCCAAATCGATTCCACCGAATGAAACGTTAAAAATAGGCAGAGAAACCGGCACGTTTTAGCCATATATTTCACTCACTCATTAAAAAGAGGGACAACAATTTGTTGAGAAATTGAAAGAGGCAGGGTTTAAGACTACATATTCCCAAAAAACTAGATGACCTTAGTTTCTCTACCTCTTCCCCACTGGTAAAAAGCCATTGCTTCACAGGTGGTGCTGACACATCCCAAATGGTCTATGCTATTAGCTTGAAACTACCTTAGTCCAAGAATTAAGTGCAATATATTATTACGCACCCTAAAAGATTGTTAAGGGACACCCCAATCTTTCATCTGAAAAACAAACAAAAGCCAAACCACACCAAAAACTAAGCCCATTCTCTCATCTGTCATCATCATCTATGCTCTCCTCCAGTTGCAAGGACAGAGACAGTGGAATCCTTTCAATGCCAAAACTGACTGAAATGGTCAAGGCCACCTTCACAAATCTGTACAGAGCAAAACCAGCTCTGGAGCCTCTACCAGCAATGTCAAACAGGGCCTTAGTGAGACTAACAGGGCTTGTAGACAAATGAGAAAGCCAGGGTCACTCTTCCGTGGGGCTGGCAGAGGGACAGAGGCATGACAGTGAAGAAAAAAATCAGTGCAGGGCAAGAGGGGAAGGAGCAGCACCTTGCACCACACAGCAGGCACCGTGACTAATTTAAACGGCTTTAAGGAATCCTCTCCCAGTCCAAGCGAGAAACGCTGCCATGCAAGTCCTCAAATGTGGGGGAGAGCTAGGAATGTGGGGGAAGAAACTCCTCATCTGACCTATTGCCTAATAATAACAACAATGCTGCTGGACGGGAGGACAGAGTGCCTGCTTGGCTTCTCCTCCTGGCTTTGCTGGCTGTAACACCGCATTCATCCTGTCGTTGTAACACGAATGCTGGATCTGTAGCTGTCCCATCAGATTAGGTCAGTGTTAAGAGTTATGACTGTGCCAGGCAGACGGCCAACTGACCTTCATAGGTTAAGAAGGGCTCAAGTGAAACAGTGGTTGGCTGCCAAGGCTAAATAATAAATTACATTCTTCAAACAAGGACTCAGCCTCCTAACTACTTCAGTAAGCGAGGCACAGAAATGCAAACAGAGCGGGATAACATGACTCGGTATTTCACCTTGCTCCAAAGAGCTGGGTCTGGCAGCTGTGCAAAGATAAAAACCAAACAACAAGATCTGCTCTAGGTGCTAACTGCTGGGGCAGCCGGGACCGCAGCCGAGGAGCTGCGGGGAACTCAAAATTCTCAATATTTATCATAGTCTCACAGCAACTGCGGGCTGAAGTGCCCATACACTGCACAGCACCAAATCCGCTTTGCAGACTACCCAGGCTGGCCACATGAATTTAAAAATATTTTTAAGAGAGCATAGGCTAAGAGGGCTGAAAACCAGCCTGGTGAAAAACTGCCACCTCTGCTGTGCTCGAGCAGAGGCTGCTGAAGGTATTTTCAGCACGTCAGCTCCACTGTCCTTCCTTGGGGGAAATCTGGGCTTTTCTTCAGCCTCCTTCAAATGAGTTCCCCCAGGTTTTGGCAAGCAGAAGGCACGTTCTCCCCATGTCAGAGTGTTTCAGACTACCATCAAGCTGCATCTCTATCACTTTATTCTCTTGTTCTAGCCAACACAGCCCTCTGACATGTGATAACTCCTGAGTCAACCTCTAGCTGCTGCCCACAGTTTACTCAACAGCAACAGCTGCATGAAATGGATACAAGTTGGGCAATTGGATGTACCAAAGATGTAAATCCTGGCTTTGTTTGGTTTGCTCTGACTCTGCCTGGAAAAAAACTGTGAGAAGCTTTAGTGCTTCTGCTGCAGCTCTCCGAAACCAATAGTTTGTAGGTTACAGTGCCACTGAAATCACCCTCCAAAGTGGCTGTAAAACACTTGTCAACACTGCGAAATGCTGCCTGTGTTGGTATAGCTGAAGCTGCCAAAACCTCCTGTCCTCTGTGGACGCACTTGTGTAGTTTATTCTGGCACTGGAAGCAAAACAACCTGCGGTGACTAAGGCACCCTCGTACCAATATAACTTTTTAATGAAAAATCATTTAAATGGAGAGGATTGTGCCTTATGCCCTCTCTGTATTTTCAACTTGGTACAATGTGCTGACGCTCATGTAAGAGCAGCTTATTTTGGGCTAATTTCAGTACATTAAGAGCAGACTAATATAGAACAACGCAAAAAAGACTTGCCCCGACATAAGAGCACCCATAGAGTGCTTCGCATCAGTTGTACGGACCTCGTTTCAAACCCACAAAACGTCCCCTAAGTCTGCCTGAAAAAGGGCAGTGGTTTTACTAGCAGTTACACAGGTGGAGCCCTGTCTGAATGCCACTCAATCACAGCAATGGCTGCGGACAAGCGCTCCCTTGTATCTGCAGCTGCACCCGCAGGAAAGGTGAGCACCCCTGCCCGAGGCCGTGCCTCCTCGAGCTGCACAGAGCAGCCTGCACAAGCACCTCCTCGTTTGCTTCGAGCAGAGGTCAGCCAGGTTAGCGTGGCTCGTTAGCATAAGCAGCAGCTAGACTGTTAGCCTTTGATATCTGCTCTGGTGGTGCAGCTTCCCATATTGCATTTTGCATATTTAAAACTTACCCCTCAATCATCTGCGGGTGAATTACGCAGGTGGCGGATGAACTGTGCCCTGTCTGGCAGCGATTTCCAAATGCTGTGCAGCATATGGTGCCTTCCTCCCTGCTCCCACAGGGATGCAGCGTGGAACAATGTCACTCCAGGCCCCATTTTGCTCACTGATGCTGCTGATTAAAATTGCCCCTGCTCTCCGCAGAAACCTGTTTCCAACCTTTCCAAGGATAAATGCTCTGAAAGTCCAGCTGCTGTAAATTTTTTTTTTTAAATTATTTGTTTCATCCAACTTACATTCTTAGACTTGAATACTAAATGTAACATTACCAGTTTGGATTCAGTATGAATATTTCAAAGAATTCCAATCTATCTTCTTTCATCCAGTTGGATTTAGAAGGGCAAGTAGCAGAACCAAACCGCTGAACGCAGACCTCATCAGGGTGGTTTAGATAGCCATTAGCTTAAAAAGGAAGAAGAGAGCAGCTCTCTCGACTCTCATCTTTCCCTTTTGAAAGTGGGAATAGTACCAAGCTAATCTGAGTAACGTACAAATTTGTATACACAAGCTACAATTTACATAGATTTACAACTCTAATACACAACACAAAGCCAATTCTCGACGTAATAAGAACATAGATGACTACAATGCAGTAGGAGCAACAGCAGTGACAAGAAAATTTTACAAACAGGAAGTCAAGCTTTCTGCATACATCTCCAGTAGGTGAAACAGGAGTAAACCAAAACCCAACCCTCCCTTCAGACGAGTGGGTAGGCAACCTTACTTGTACTGTTTTTAAATGTCTAAAGCTACTGAGAATGAGGTTAATAAGACAGCTGGGCCCCCAACCTGACCAGAGGACCAGACCCATGGTTTCTAATTGCAAATCCAGTTAACTCACACTTAAGAGCACAAATAAAACAAGGGAGAACAACTAAACAGACCTACTGCATGCACTGAGGTAGGAGTACGTGCACAGTCCCTGGACCACACCTTGGAAGAAACGAAAACACAAGGCACCACATTCAAAGGTATTAACTATTTAGCACATGACGACGTAATACACGTATTCAACAAGAGAGCAAAGAGCTCTAATATTCAAAATTAAAATAGGTAGGCAGCAAGCAGGAGTCTGCAGTCCTCTCTAGAAAGCGCTGCTCAATTTATGACAGACTTATGGCACTGCTCTTGATCTCCAGACTTGAAAAGAGTTGTAACAGAAATAGATGAGGAAAGCAGAGTGTGCGGTCGCCTCTCAGCTTGCTGTGTGCTCAGAGCGCTGTCACCAACACAGGCTGGAGGTCCCCAACTCACAGCAGCACAAAGACGACTGCACCAACGAGCTTTTGCACTTCAAAGAGCAGCCCCTCCGCACAGCCCTGCAGCACACCTGAAACACGGGGCTCATTTCTGCCTGCTCTCCTTAGCAGAGAACAGACGGGCTGAGAGATTCCAGCCCAGCAAGGAGCAGCGCTTCAAGTGGCTAAACGGGCTGATTTCAGTCTTGCCTCTTCAGGGCTAAACAACACAGCTTGTCAGTAGGCTGAGTGATGAGTAAATGGAAAGACCAGATAATAGCTTACAAACATTTAAAGAAATAAATACTAAAGAGTGTGGGCATATATATATTTTTTATGGCCAAACAAGGAGCTGCACACAGGAATGTGATGAAAGTAAGGCTGATCATGAAGAACAGCTTCCTGAGAGATTTATCATCCTGTGGAATAGTCTGAGTAGAAGTGATGGATGCCTGATGACAGAGATCACTTGAAATTATGCTGGGCAGAAGAGAAACCATGAAAATAGGCCTAAGGCAGCATGGAGATTGCTCAGATATCCAACAGTATTTGTCCCTCCAACTTGTATTACAGATTCTCTTCATTTCATGGTTGTTTCTCATATGCTAGCCACACTAAATAGCAAACAGCTTCAGTTCTCCAGCTAGAGTCCATCTCTTTGCTAATACGACCAATTTGCTGTTTCACCTTTTTTTACTGGAGCTGTACACCAAACCGGTGGTTTCAATTATTTGCCCATAATGATCCCTGAATTCTTTTCCTGTTCAGCTTGTTGGATGACTGTTCCATTTCGCACACACTCCCTAGCTCGATCCCTACTTATTTTCCAGTTATCTATATTGAACGGCATTTGTCACCTCAATTATCCAAATTCTTTGGAATCTGGCCCTGCTGTTCCTCATTATAAGCCCGAATCTTGCGACGTTCTGGGCACCCTACTCTTATCAAAGCCAACAGCCACCGAGGAGACGCAGAGTCGCATCGGATATGGCTCAACTGTTTCGCCTCCAGTTTCTCTATTATCTTTTTTTTTTTTTGGAAGTCTTGCTTTCAATGCTGTCTTCCAAACCATTTCTATAAACAGACAGAATAAAAGATACTAAAAATGACCCTGGGAGGGGGGAGGTCACTTTGCGAGTGTTTACTTAAATAAACTGGTTATGACCAGTCCTACAATTCTGGAAGGCGCAATATCTTTCACAAGATATTTGAGAACCTCCTTCCCACACGTCAGCGTGACTGGCAGAACACTTGGTGAGGAGACAGCCAGATCTGAGCTAAGCTAAAACAAAGACCGAACGACTGAGGCATCTCAACTGTACGCCCAACTGCTTGCAGCGCAAGATAAAGAGAAAGCTCAAGCTACAGCCATTTACGTGGTCTTTAGCCCGCTGAACTATTCCCTCAGTCGTTGACCAACAGCCTTAGATAGTAATACTGTTGAAATCAGGCCCCTGACCTACAAGCCTCATTGTTTACACATCTTTTTACCTACCCTCCTCTTCGTCACTGCTGTCAGACTGAAGTTGTTTGATTCGCTTCCTCTTTTTCTTTAGATTTTCAGGTTCTCTTTCTTCCTCATTATCCGACTTGTCCACCCTCTTCATTTTACTGCCACAAAAAGGAAAAAAAAAAGGAACCAACACATGTTAAGATCCCTTGTGTGTGCACGAAAGCATCACGCGTGTTTAGACGAGCACGTTCCTGACGGAAGTACTGCTAGCAAGGAAATCAAATACTTCTACACCTCTTAAAAACATGAGCAGGACACCACTGAAGTATACTCACCTATACAATCGGGCATAGGCGCACGAGCGTTTTCAAGACTCTCATCCTTACCCATATCCAGTTCTCCAAAACAAGGAGGATTTCTTTAGCCCCTCTGCAGTTCAACAGTTTGCCCAGTACCTCACCTAGGTTGGCCAGAGCAACCTGGCAAGGGCGCATTTCGGATCTTGTCTCTATAGCTCAGGCTCCCAAACACTAATGTCCCCAACAGCATCGCTCAGAAGCTCTTTTGACAGACTGCTTGCCACTGACTGACTATGAGGTAGTGTCTCAGAATCCTGGAGCCATTTTTAAAGACTACTGGAAAAATAAAATAGCTTCTTTCTTTTTAATGTTGGCGAGACGTGTCAGACTAACAAGCCTGGAGGCTAAAGGCCCACGTATCCTCATCGAGCTGGTACAGCCCAAGTGGCCTTCCCAACACCACACTGCCAACATGCAGTTTCCAGGCCCTTGGCTTTTTGAACAAGACTATCAATAAGACGACCAGTTAGCACTAACTGCGATGGTGGGCTGGGCGGTGTGCTTACCTATTTAGTTAGAAACGGATTGAGACCACCAATTAATTACTCATAGGCCACCAGAGAGCCATCAGACTGTAATGATTTTTTGTCCCTGTCAGTTTGGGTTGGATTAAACACAAAGGGCTGAACTTAAAATTTACTTGGAGTCTCAGCCCAAAGTAAACCAGCGGCATTGAAAGCAGCAGTACATTAGCTATGGAAATCAACAAGCAGAACTTTGTGTGCTGGAAGCTGTGTACATATAAGCTTGAGAATATACTACCTTCCCTGCAGTACAGGTGCTCCTGCCAGCCCCCACAGATTGCCTGCGGGTCCATACTAAGGCTGCTCACAGCGTGAGGTTGTCTCGTGGCAAGCCACCCCCTCCCACTGAAGACTACCTGGACCATGTCCCTTCCCATTTGCAACAGCACAAATGGCCCCAAGGCATCTACAGCACTAAATGGAAAAGAAATATTAGGAAAGAATTCCAAGAGAGATAATTTTTGCCAGGTTTAATGAAATTTAGTAGCTGTAAACAGGAAGTAAGCCAGCATTGCATGACCAGCCAGCTCCATGCAGGCTGTCAACAAGCGGGTTAACAGATTACAGGCACCCTGAATGGCGTGGCCCACCTTTTTTTGTCCTTTTGTTGAATTCTAGCAGACTCTGTTTTCCTCCCAGGTTTCTCTACTACAGTATTAGGGGATGACTCTGGTTCTGCTACGGGAACTGAAGGCTTGACTGCTTCTTTCTCCTCCTTTGGCTGCTCAGGCACAGAGTTGACTTTGAGTTTATCTGTGAATAAACCATCAAAAAAGGAACAAACACCAGGCATTCAGCATAAATGACAACTTATAAAGGAGATGACTAAACAAAACACTGTGCACCAAGAATACAGAAAACACTACAGATGATATATAAAAGCATTAAGGGATCTAAATTGACCAAGCTGTGTCATACACGGAAAAAAGCGCATGCTTGAACTTCTGGCTGATTTACCAGTTTGGTTCTGTTCCTGATAGCCCAGCCCAAGTCCGCTGCAAGCTGAGTAAGCTGCAGCAGTTAAACTCTGCAGAAGGGGTCTAGGAGGCAGCAGCAGAAGCCCTTACAGTCACCAGGACCAAAGGCACCGCAGAAGGGTCGGGAGCCCCTCTTCTGGACAGCCCCCTTAGCATAACACCACATCCATTTTTATAGTCACTTTACCCCTTCTAAATTAGAGTTTTAGTCAAGCACAAAAGAGCCCAGCAACAGGAGAATCAGGACTGATGAAAAGCAACACAAGGTGCATGCAGTCTCCATCCTGCATAACACTAGAGGCCGTGATTAGCATTTTCCGTAACGCTTCTTGTCCCACCCCAACTCCAATGCGAGCAAGAACCAGCCTCTTTTGCCTACACAGCACCACGTACAAGGACAATTCTGCTTTAAAAGGCTTAATCCAGTACCAGAGAAGAGATAGCAGGTGGAAGCAGACAGTAAAATAATCTATTTATCAACCTGAGAGGTGGTGCTGTTAGCACACTACCACCTAAGTACAGTCTGTGAGCTTCACTCAGCACCTTTACACACACCCCACCAGAAGAGAGGAGCGGACAAGTCAGAAACCTGTATCATCCCAAGCACAAGATGCCCGAGCGAAGAGAAGGTATTCAACAACAAGATCACGTACACCGTCAATAGGAACAGAGGCTGCTGAGAGGGCTAGAAGACTTCATGCCAATACCTTCATGGCACTGCTTGGAAAACAGGCTGGCTGCTTCACTGAGCTAGAGAAAACATCTCATGCATCGAGAACCTGAGTGACTGCTCTCTTATTTACGCTCAACAGCAGAGAGCCGAAGGACCCAACTTTTGTTAACTCGGGACTTTCTGGCAATGGTGAAATCTTTGAAGCCAGGAGGGAATAAATCTTACTCCTGGAATCACCCTATCTCTTCTATACACGTAATCATTTCCAGTTCTGCTCGGTTTGCTCCTTCCCTCCAGCCACCTCAGAAGTTTCCCTGGAGTGCTCCCTGGCAGGACTCAGAAGAGAAGTGAACCTCATTGGAAATTGCATAAGTGCATCCCAAAAGCTTTCTCCATCACCACTGGGTCATCTTTACCACGCAATTTCAACTTCTTGGGTTTTCAGTATATGAGCTTTCATCTAGGGTCTTCTCGGATCTCAAGAATTTTACTTAAGTTAATTGTAGTAACTGCGCTTAGGCTTGTGAAGCTTAGGCTGCAAGTGTCCTCAGCTCCCTCGGTCTCATCAAAACAGGAACTCAAAGATGCCCAACTGTACTGTGCCTTGTGTGTTCAGCGCTGGAACTGCACCCTGCAAACTCTGACAGATGCCTGTTAGAAAGTGAACTTTGCTGTTTACTCTCTCCCAGTAACTCTTCTTTAAATCCTCTTGTACTTGGTATTATAAGGGCATCTTTGAAGAAAGTCCTACAGTCCTTTTCCAATGTCTATTTAAAAGCTTCAGCATATTTTCTTTAGACTTGAATAATTCAGGCCAGAAGGGACCTCCAGAGGCCACCGACTCCAAACCCCTGCTCAAAGGGGAAGGCCACCCCTCATTTTTATCCTCCAATTATTAGCACTTCCGTTTTCAGTAAAGAAATTAACCCTAAATCTAACTATAGACTCCTCAGCAATTTGTGATGAAAAGCACGCATCATTAACACGCCCCGCATAACAGGTTCTGGCAAACATTTTACCAATAGCTAATCTTCCAGCCAGAAGTACTCACTTTAAATCAGATTTATTCTGCACTGAAAATCCTTCCTGGGTTAGCATGCACAAATATGTCATTTTAATTGATCTCCATCCAGCATGTTTTTTGTCTGAAAAATTCCACTTCCAACTTTTAATTTGTGCCTTAAGGGTTGCATACAAAAACATTAACCCCTCCGAGTCCAAAAGAGCAGAAGAACAGTATGGGAAACTATAAGAAAAAAGGGGATATAAAGAAAACGCAGTAAGTTTGGCATGGTGGGAAGGAAGAGTTCTGCTCCTTCCTGTTTATGCTTCCCATCACAGCTGTATAACAAAACACCTGACATGACTGATTTTTTTCTAACTGCTACCTAGCTTAAAAAAAAAAAAAAAGAGAGAGATTTCCAATATCCATCAGGATTTTTTTTTTTTTTTTAGAACTACAGCAGGCTGGTCCCTGACCACAATGGTTGCTGAAAACAGACGCATGTTATAAAGCACTTACTCATGGCAGCTTTTCCAAAGAAGTTGTTCATTATGTTGCTCTTTGCTGGTGGTTTGCTGCTTACTGCAGACACCTAGAAGTAAACAGAAGAGTAACCACAGGAATTATTCGTCCAACACGGCCATCAATATGCATAGTGCTGCTTCTGGACAAGCAAAATAACTATGTATAATTTGTTGAGTAGTCAGTGTCTTAGATTTCAATATCTATTTAGGAGAAATTGAAGATACTAGATATTACATGCATCAAAGGGTCGAGAGTAAGTTACTTACGACTCCTTAGCTAGGCCTTCAGATCTAACTTGGGTCGCATTCCTATCTGATGGCTGACAGTGTTACTGAAATAAATGGTTGGGACTTGGGTCAGGTCCCAGTAAAGAACTGTTCGTTTTGCAAACTATCAGTGCCTCAATTCACAGTAACGGACAGGGGAAAGAATACAGATTGGCCAAACCATGAAGAATTTATCCAGCTACTCTGGCACGTACGCTGTTCTGCTGAGCCGTTTGCAAAAAAATATCACTGCTCTATTCCATTAATATAGCCACCACCAACGTGAAAAATCACACACACAGAAAAAACCACCCTACCTAAGGAAGCTCGGCCTCCTAATCCCATTTATTTTCATCCAAAAAAAGGCAACCAGACACTAAAGTTCCCAAAACACTCAGACACGCACATTTCACCAGTGCTAAATTCCCTATAAAAATCAGAAAAGTGAACCAAAATGTACTCAGCTGTTATAAAAATGCCAAACCATACGCAGGGAACATTACCATTTTAATACCCATTTACTGGCCACATTGCTTTAAAAACAATTATACTAATTAAAATTAAAACATAATCCTATCCTGGAAAGAACAGCAGTTGAGAAGATAAACAATTTAGTCTCACACAGGTCAAGCTCTGAAACTTCCCTCACAGACCGACTTTAAACACCTTGATACTTTTAAGACCTGGACTTCTCACATTTCACTTATTGCTCAAAACAAATCCTTTTAAGCACAAGGGAGAGAGCAGGATCCTCAAATGGTATATTGGCATAACTGAAGACAACGGAACAATTGTCTCAATAATGCAGCTATGCTGGTTTATACTCAGTGGAGATCTGGCTCAAGGAGAAATGTCAAATCATCAAAGTTATGGCAAATATACTTTTGTGGAGAGATCAAGAGTGTGGCACAACATATATTTGCCCACGATGACTGACAGAAGGCACGCCTGTACCATACAGTTAAACACTTATAGAACAGTGACTGAGCATTCCCAGTGGACAGCAAGTTTAACACTAGAAGCGGTGGACAAGGCTGCTCTAAAGCTGTTTAAGGTTATTTAGGTTGAGAAAGAGCAAAGCTACAATCACAGAATTTAGGTTGGAAAAGACCATTAAGGTCATCAAGACCAACTGTTAACGCAGCACTGCCAAGCCCGTCACTGAACCATGTCCCCAAGTGCCACGTCCGCCTGGTTTTTGAACACCCCCAGGGATAGTGACTCCACCACCTCTCTGGGCAGCCTCTTCCAGGGCCTGACCACTCTTGCAGTGAAGACATTTTCCCTAATCTCCAATCTAAACCTCCCCTGGCGCAGCTTGAGGCCGTTTCCTCTCGTCCCATCACTAGTGACTTGGAAGAAGAGACCGACCCCCAGGTTGGAGAAAGTCTAAGAGGTCTAAGAAGGTCGGAGACCTAAGGTCTCCCCTCAGCCTCCTCTTCTCCAGACCAAACCCCCCCAGCTCCCTCAGCCGCTCCCCATCACACTTGTGCTCCAGACCCTTCCCCAGCTCCGTTGCCCTTCTCTGGACACGCTCCAGCACCTCCATGTCCTTCTTGTCCCGAGGGGCCCAAAACTGAACCCAGCATTCGAGGGGCGGCCTCCCCAGTGCCGAGCACAGGGGCACCATCCCTGCCCTGCTCCTGCTGCCCACACTATGGCTGATAGAAGAACGGTTTATTAAAACTATGAACCCAGAGGGCTGCCAAAGGGTCTGAGGTAACTTACACCTGGGGATTCCTTAGCCTCTGCTTTAGTTTCTTTATTTGTGTCCTGGGGTTTGGAAGCTGCTTTTGTGGCAAACATTCCCATGATCCCTTTGGGCTGCTGTGAGGACTGTTTAGCAGTTGATGTGCCGTGGCCGTTGACCACAGGGACACTGACAGCGTTCGTGTCACTTTGTGTCTGGGAACCAGCCTGCAGAGACATCTGCGCTTGAGAAACTTCGGCTGACGTCCTGGGGACCGCAGCAGCACACTGAATGGCACTAAACCTGTGTGATGGAGTGAAAAATTGAATTAGCCTTTTAACTTCTTATTTTTCACCTCGGTTTCCTCCCCAGTAGCGCCTTGCTTCTCCGGTCCTGTATTCTCCTGTTATGGGAAAAAAGAGCAAGTTAATTTGTGCATGGGACAAGAAAGAAAGGCTGGCACAGAACGAGAGCGTGGTGGAGACCTCTACTGAAAAGATCAGTTGAACCTGTCAGCAAGAGCCAGAGCATACAAATGCTAAACAAGCTGTTCAGATTTCATGGGGGGGGGAAGCCTGTCTCCACACCCAGGGTGGAGATGGAGCAGACTGCATTTTATTCCTAAACGGGTTACGCTCTCAAGTTTGCAGCATAAATTGTATGGCTGTCGGATGATCTAAAACATTTAGAACTTTCAGATGCTTTGACAGAGTCCACTACTGCTGCGACAAGCAGCCGCAATTGTACCGGCCAGGTGAGTAAATCACAACCGAAACTAAACTACTTAATGGCTCAGAAGACATCCATGACATTCAGGCTTAACTATATAAAGTCATTTCCACGTATCTCTGTCTACTAGTGATTACATCTCAGCTTGTAACAGTCTGAAACGTGATTGTTTGGGGATATGGAGATACAAGAACTAAATGATGTGCTCGGTTACAATACAATTCCCTGACGGTCGGGAATACAGTACCCAAAAATAACTGAACTCTACTCCCCGCTGTGCAAATCACAGGCGAGGCTTTCCAGATTTCCTACACAAACGCCACAAAAGAGCACAGACTCACGCCTTCCAATCCACTGAATTACACAGCATATTTTTATTTGCATAATAAATAAACCAGTCTTGTGGCAATTCATTTTGGTGCCTCAGCATTAGTGGCTCACATGCACAGTCCACTTCTACTCAGATCAGGAACTGTAACATATTAACAAAAAAACCCCCCATCTCTACAGCATTTCTAGGCTGCAGCAGCAATCTCTTGACATTCAAACCTTTAAAGGAAGGAAAGAAGACATTGAAGAAAAATATTCCTCCTTTCCTTTATACTTTCAATCTGTTTTCAACATGGTGAACAGCACTCTCTGGACAGCAGTCTCCAGACTCCACACACAGCCATAAGCAACACCATCAATCCTCCAGACCACAAATCATGTTTTATCGTCAATGGTTATATTGACTGCGCAGCAAGCACATCTAAACCTCACACATTCCAGGCACTTGGGAAGCTAGCTTGCCTTAACGCTGCTGTGTGACTGTACCTTACAGGCTTGATCCAAAATTCACTAAATAATCACTGAAAAAATAAGCAGTGTTTGAACTATGCTCTGCAAGCAAGGAGCTGCTTCCGCTTGGAAAGCTGACATTAGCAACATGCATTAAATCCAGTTATATAAGTACAACATCTAGCCGCCTCCACAGCATAACAGGTCCCATACAAACACAGAGGAGAATAACGATCCTTGCCTCAGAGCTTAGGAGACATATGGACTGACAGGGAAGTATAAGAAGCCAGTAGGTTCTGTTTGCTATAAACACGCACATAGTTAAACCTCTGTCTTTTATGGATACTGCAGGAATTTTGCCCCAGCTGTAGGAGACATTTCATGCAGTTGACAAGGGAGAGGGAATATGGTCAGTCTGAATTTAGTTCAGCCAGGTCACAAATGAAGAAGCTGAGGGTTTTTTTCAGTTTGCTTGGGAAATTCTGCTCCAAAGCCAGGCAGGAATTTAAACATAGGCTTCGGAAAGCAATTTCAGAATCTAATTTGTCTAAACCTTCTGGATGTGCAAGTCTGAAAGGCAGACTCCTCTAAGACACAAGTATCACCACGCAGGGGTGCCTGAGAGCAAACAGAGTGGAACAAGGCAACTGCAGCCAAACCTATGGCACGGGTCTTCATCGAAGCTGGATTTTCTAGCCCTTACCATGGTATTGACGTTCACATTTGAAACACACAGCTTCTAGGACATTATTTTCTCAGCCACTCTCGTGTCAACATTTTGAAGACGGCTATGTTTCTACTTTCAAGTTCTATACTCTTTCTGTGACACAACATTCAGGCATCCCCCTTCTAAACCAGATTGGTCATGGCACTGTACGTACTGATTACATCAAGCTGAAGCTGTTGGGGTGGAAACAACATATAAATGAAAAGCCACAGCTGCCAGGCACTGTTCAGGAGGAGAGACAATGACCCCTGGAGCCCGAAGTCCCTCTGAATTCCAGGACAACCTTTCTCTAGCTCAACCACGAAGGGCACTTATGTTGCTTGGTTTGTTTTGTACGCTTCCCCTGCACCTCAGGCTCTCAGCTTATATCTGGAGAATGAGTTCCTGTAAGACATCTTCAGAGAGGTGGATGAGTTCAGTGGATGAGAACAGTCTCACAAAACTCACGTTGGCACTTTGCGGAGCACATCACTCATGTTTTTGTAAGTCTGTTTCAATTTACTCTTCCTGTGTGACTGAGAACTGGATAAAAATGGTCGTGATGAAGCATAGCCTGGAAATGGGAAAAAGGTTTCTAGCCATCAGAGAAGAAAGGTACTGGATCAGTCTGCCCGCTGGAGTAGCGGACCAAGTGAACCAACTGTAAGCTGGAAATAGCTCGGTTTACAAATCACACAGCACGCTATCTGGGGACTGGTCTGGCATGACTTAGAAGATATCTTTTTCTAGCTTTCTAAAAATCCAGGCATATCTGGTAACCATTGACTTCTGCTGAAGCGCACTATGTAACAACATCTCATCAGTTTCAAATCACATAGCTTAAGAAGAAACACCAAGACGCAACTCACTTGCTGCAGTTGTGGAGGTTTGTTTTGACAATATCATAGTCCGTGTTGTAGAGCGGCCCGCTGTCCTTGAGCAAGGCTTTCTGAATGCTGTAGACATGCACACTTGCAATCGTGGCTAGTTTAGACTTCATTGCTGGGGGGGGGGAACAGAAAAAGAAGTCCTCTGTTAACACAACCTTTACAGAAACAGGTGACAACTTTAAGTATCAGGCTCTACCAAGGATGGAGAAAGACTGCCAGACCACTTGGCAGCAAGGACCTGGATATAAAAATGTGTAGTTGTACCTTCTTCCAATGCTCACTGATTGAGAGCTCAAGGTAACAGACTCCACAAGCCCGTCAAACATGTTTTCCACTACACGCTCTTGGTTCTTACGTAACTGAATTAGGAGCAATCTCTCTGTGTTTACCTTCATAATATCCGGTGTTTGGGATTTGGAGTATCTATATGACTACCTAAAGCTAAGGAAAAAAATAGATGGTCATAACTCTACCCTGCTGGAACTGCTCTCTGCCTTTAAGGTAGCGCCCACCGTATCAACTAGCATCGCAGTGCATTCTACTAGTGGTCTGCTGGAATTGGTGCTTTGCCTCTTCTTTGCTATTTAGACTGTAACCCCTTGAGACAGAGGCTCGCTTTTAGGAATTCTTCGTTCATTGCTTATAGTGTTCTTTCCACACAGCATGGGTCTGAGGCAGAGCTTCTAGGCACTGCAAAAATATACACAGTAATCACTTCTTGGGGCCAGTCCTAGACTATGAAGCCCTGCTCCTATCACAAATCTCAGCCTCTTCCAAATGCAAGTCATACCTTTGGCCTGTCTTCTAATACAAAATGAACAACTCTTCCTCCACAGCAAAACAGAATATTACGCAGCACACATAATTCAACAAACATGACAGATAGATTGTCAAACAGTATGACTACTACTACCCTTACGAAGACAACTTTAGCTAGAAATCCGCTTCAGATTTCAAAAAGGAAAATAACACAAGTCTTCCAAACAAAGTTAGATCATTAGCATGGATATTTAAGGTCACAAATGCCACAGTATGTTCTCAAACGCCAAAGATGTTATTTGAAAGCGACAAAGAGCCTGCAGTTGTTTCAGTTGCTACGGATCAGATCTCAGCAGCAGGACCAGACCTGGAAAGATGGTAAGATGACTGACAGTGCAAGGAGAACAGTTGCAGGAAGCAGTGTTATAGTGGTGGGGTTTTTCCACCTTCTACTAAGAAAGCAAATAACCCAGAAAAACGTGAGGAGGTTCTGGTGGGACATTTAACTAATACCCACATCACTCAGAGCAAATAAAGACTGCAAATGATTTAACCAATAACTAGAATTATCTGCTTCAGCATCCTTGGGAGCCTGAAGGCTTGTAATTATTCTAAAACACCATCAGACACTGCTGTACACTACTCAGATATTGTACCCTGTGCAACACCACAGGCTTGGGGCAGAGTGGCTGGAAAGCTGCCCGGCGGAGAAGGCCCTGGGGGTGCTGGCTGACAGCCGGCTGGACACGAGCCAGCGTGTGCCCAGGTGGCCAAGGAGGGCAACGGCATCCTGGCTTGTGTCAGCCATAGTGTGGGCAGCAGGAGCAGGGCAGGGATGGTGCCCCTGGGCTCGGCACTGGGGAGGCCGCACCTCAAATGCTGGGTTCAGATTTGGGCCCCTCGGGACAAGAAGGACATGGAGGTGCTGGAGCGTGTCCAGAGAAGGGCAACGGAGCTGGGGAAGGGTCTGGAGCACAAGTGTGATGAGGAGCGGCTGAGGGAGCTGGGGGGGTTTGGTCTGGAGAAGAGGAGGCTGAGGGGAGACCTTATCGCTCTCTGTAACTGCCTGAAAGGAGGTTGTGGTGAGGGGGGGGGGTCGGTCTCTTCTCCCAAGTCACAGTGATGGGACAGAGGAAATGGCCTCAAGCTGCGCCAGGGGAGGTTTAGATTGGAGATTAGGGAAAATGTCTTCACTGCAGGAGTGGTCAGGCCCTGGAAGAGGCTGCCCAGAGCGGAGGTGGAGTCACCCTCCCTGGAGGGGTTCAAAAACCGTGTAGCCGTGGCACCTGGGGACATGGTTTAGGAGGCCTGGGGGTGTTGGGTTGGCGATTGAACTTGATGATCCTGGAGGTCTTTTCCAACCTTAATGATTGTATGATTCCAAGTTGCCTTTAAGGAGGAGCCAGGCAGGGAGGTGGAAAAGAATCTTTGACTAAAATGTTCAACATTTATTAATGAAAAAAGAAAATCAGACCTAAATCACAAGTCTGAAGTTACACAGCTGTTGGCTCAGATGTTTGAAATTCTAAGAAAAAGCTAGTACAGAAAGTACACACCTGAACCCAGCAGCCTGACTAGGCATTACGTGCAGATGGCAAGTTCTGAGCTTTACTCACTTTGTTGTTCTTTCAAAGAAAAAAGTTGAAACCGCATAATTTGCACGACCTGCTTACCTTCGAGCTTATCCTCTCTCACTACTGCAACCTTGTGGCACTGTAAAAAAAATAAATAAATTGCAATCTTAAAATTTGAAAAGATCTGTTGTACATAAGGCTGATATTTTCAGTTATGTATTGAATAAGAAAGTCTACCGATTATAGGTGCAGCTTTATAGCTACAAAGAACACTGCCAATGCCTTTAAACAGTCATCAGCCACTAGATTTTGAAGCTCTGTCTTCCTCCTTTTCTAACAGACTGTTTCACGGATCACTACAACCCTAAAGAAATCCGCTGTCCTCCATTCCTGACAATGGGAGATGAGACACAAATAAAATGAGAACTAAACAACTGTGCAGCACAGTGGAGAAAAGCAAGCTAACACAGCTGATGACCCAGCTGCCAGGAACCCGCTGCACTAGCCCACATCACCCATGCATATTTAGATTGCCAGTAAACTCTAACGTAGCACTCTGTAGCGCAGACATGGCACCAGAGGAGCAAAACAGCATGAGAAATTAAGCATTAATTTAAAAGCCGGAAATGAATGTTTCTGCAAATGTGCTCTACAGCCAGTGTTCAAGGACTATACCTGCTCTGTGACATTTAACAGGCTGCGGTTCATACTGGGAGTATCCAAAGAGACAGACTGGACAAAACCCAACCATTAATTTTGTGTTTAACTGATACCACGGTCTAGGCAACAAAAGAGTAAGAGGCAAGAAAACGTTGGCAACCTGAAACAGCAAAGACTGAGAGCCTCGGTCCCTCACCGAGGCAGATAAGAAGTTGCAAGTAAAGAGCGTGCAGTGCTTAAGACACGATGAGAATTATTTGTGACCGATTTCTGTCCGTGACTCCCCTCCGACGAGCCTTGCAGTTGTATCCGTAGCCTTGTGGCTACACCTACTGACAGCGGGCGGTAGTGCAGCGTCACCAGCAAGCACAGGGCTGCATCTGAAGCACTCGCACCCCTCTCCCACCAGAGCCGACTTGTGCCAGATAATACCCACCAGCTACTCCAACACCTGCACATCTTCTGGAAGCATCTTCCAGGTCTGACCTCTCCTCCCACCCAGCCTGACGAACTTCAGACGTTCTGAACCTTGGCATTGCTTCATCTCTGCCCCTAACAACTCCCTGCACCCACAGGTCACCTTTCCTAGCGGGCGCTGCTACTGCAGTACTCAAAAATAAGATATTTAAGAACAAACAAAAAAGTGCCCTTTATGTTTACTTTACATATTTGTAAAACAAGAAAACTCTACTAAACTGCTAGACAGAGTTTAAAAAGAAATTATCTGTACCCTATATCAGAATTCACTTGTTTGTTTTAAATACATGATGGCTAATTTTAACATATGACAATACATTGACAAATATCTCACTAATTCTAGTGAGCCAAGTGCTACCTTATTATTTCCAACAGAAATTGGGGGAAAACCTATTAAACTCAGGCTATAAATGTGACCCTGTCTGTACAGCTTTAAATAAATACTGCATTAGTTCTGCACAATGGAATATAAATAATTACCTTCAATTTCAGGCAAATTTGGAGATGAAAAGAGAATAGTCTATGCACGTGAACCAGTTTATTATTCAGGAAAAATCAAAAAAAGGTTTGTTGTTTTCTTTTCCAATCTACAAATAAAAGCCAGGACACCCTGCGATGTACTAATTCTAAATGAAGACTGTGGATTGTATTTTAAGAGATATTTGGGTATCTAAAGATATGACTAGGTACCTAGAGGAATGTCAAAGGCATTTTGCGTTTGGGTGGTAAGTTCTTCTGCGAGCAAAGGGAAACAGGCAACCAATTTGCTCATCTTCTTTCAAAAACCCCTGGGGTACCTGTCTGAAATTTAAGGTGACATTCTTGAAAATCTGATGAGCAGCAACAACAAATATATTAACTACAAGTAGTGATTCCTTTGCTTAACAAGTAAATGTATTTTAAATACAAAATATTATTAATAAATTTATATTTCTGTTGTATACCAGGATAAAAAAGTTGCTTTATTTAACAAGAGAACTTCAACTATTTATTATTATTCTATCTATTACTTATTATTATTCTAACTGAATTCCAAGCTCTCTCCAAACACTACGCTCCACTTGACAGCAGATCCTGGGAAACGGATCAGCCGATCTCACCAGGGCCCCTCTCACCTGTTTTAGAAGATCTGCTCTCCCATACTAGTGACGGGATTGAGAGATGACTGGTGACAGGATTTAAGTTAATTAAATAAAAACCCTGGCCCGTTATTCAGCACTGTATTACCAAATCATGACCAACTCATCTCTCCTCCCCATCATTTGTGTGCTGGGACAGAGCGAGTGCCTTATTTTGTACGTGTACAGAAGACCTAGCACACTGTGCCTGCTACTGGAAAGATAGAAAGCTTTTGGCCCAAAGATTACGCAACAAGATGGAAGACACAAGAACAAAGAGCTCACAGACACCTTTGAGAAATAAAACACTCACAACGTGTCCATTCTGGATGAGGTTTCCTGCTACTAAGTAGGTGACATGAAGCTGAGCTCCCGAATTCTCCTTTCGCTTCCTCTCCACATAATCGTACAGCATCCTGCACAAAAGAAACCAGTGTTAATCACCTAGAAAGAGCCTCTCACCAGCCCTTCCGTGACATTTACATTAAAAAAAAAAAGTAAAGCCAACCTGACATGGAAACATTTCACATAAGCACAGTTATTTTAACCAGGATTAAGTTAATCTTACTGAGACACCTTTCTCCTCCACCACTTTGAAGAATCTCAGTCCAACAACTGTATAAACCAAAGGTGAAATGAATACAAGCTCTCAAAGCTTTAACAGTTGGTTACAGGTGGTATCACATCCTCTGGAGAGCTTGTTCCAAAGCCTCCCCTCAAGAAAGGCTGTTTCCCTTGTTACGACGCAGCGTTCTGAACCACCTGACGGAGGAACCGGTGATTTTTTGGTACATGGTCGCACTGCCAGGTGTACATATACAATCCTAGTTACGTCCACTGACACAGTGATCAGAAACAGGGGAAGAGCATGATTAGTGATGAAGAGATTGAGCTGAGACTCAAGCTCTCAGCTCCCACTTACACCACTGATTTACGACGAGTATCCCACGTAACTGGGCACAGGCACAGGCTCCACGAGGACACTATCTGGTAAAAATACCTGAAGATCCTCATTGCCGCAGAGACAGACTGCAATTACCCTACTGCCACAGCCAGCAAAATGCACTAAAATAATTCACTCAGGTCATCAAGCACTTCTCCAGCTTCTAGGAGAGAGTTTTAAGCACAAAGGTGCCTCAGGAGTTCTCCATCTCCAGGTTGCTTTCAAGGGTATGAGAAGTTGTCTCTGATTCACCTGGGCCGTCATCTTCACAGCAGAAAGTTCTCTGGCTCCTTCTAGCTTACTGTATGACCAGAACTGTTCCCAGCAGAGCTCTCCAGTCAGGTCTACACCATCACTAAAGCACGCTCAGATTTACACATCATCTAAATTGTTCACACACACGCAGGGGAAAGAGACCAATCAATCTCTTCATTACATTAGATGCCCAAGGTGATATTCTAGTAGTTTGGACAAGACAGGCGAAGCTGGGCTCAGTACACTGCAGCTGAGTACGCAGCAAATGCCCCTTTAGGTCCAAGCTATAGCCAGAAACAAGGAGAGAAAATATTTGTATTAGGGGACTTGACACTCTTAAGCGTAACATTTGAAGGCTGCATAACTTTACCTTGCTGTGTAGCAGCAGTCCCGGAATCCATGGAAGCTTGTGCTTTGTTTTGTAGGATACTTAAAAGGTTACAGTAATTTTTAGTCCTCAAAATACACCAAGACAAGGTTACACATTTATACTAAGTTTGGAGAAGCAAAAATATCTGACAGCACAGCTGACTTCCCCATCCTTCAAATATTTACCTGTGCCCATCAAGCCTGGTAAGTAGATACTGATAATGCATCATGCACTACGCAGCGGGGCGATCAGAGCGGGTGAGTGCTTGCCGTACGCGTGAGCTGTTTTGCATTTTCAAGCTCCCAGCAATATCCACAGATAACGTACGGCATCCTACGCTGGGATATGCAGTGGCAGATTCTCACAAAGGCATAGCTCTGGTTGCAGGACTGGAGCCAAGTTCAGAAAACACATCCGCATTTCAGGATGAAAGGAGCTACATATATTTCTGTAGTAATGTAATGCTAAACCATCTATTTTGACCGAAGTATTTACAATACAAAGCAGCACAAGGTGTCCAGCTGAGCGCTGCTCTCTAAAGCAGAACTCCCATCAAGTCCAGGCAAGACCTGCCTACAGGAGGAGTGAGGCACGTTGAATAACATAACCAACTGTACCTCAGAAGACATACGGGATTTTGAAATATTTCCAGAGAGATAATTTTAATACACTAACCACAGTCATGAAAACAGTAACTAACAAGGCTTTGCCACAAACCAAAAAGCTTGTGGGATGTGCTAATACCTACTGTTTAGCCTGGTTGACATGAACTCCCAGAGTATAGCTTAGCCATTTGTACGTTACCTGTAATGAGAAAAAAAACAACCCCACTTTAGCAAGAAAGCCTCAGTCTCTCGACTCGTTAAACCTCCCACCCTTTGCTTGTTTCATGGGTAAGTCAAACTCTTTAGACCCCCCACCTCCAAGAAACCCCCAGGAAAACCTCTGAGAAGCAGGAGCACGTGGACACCCACCCAGCTGTGCTTTAATGAGCAGATTGAATCCCTGAGACCTACCCTGAAAGGTGCAGTTTCGGGAATGCCTTCTTGAAATGCCATTGCATAAATAAAAGCCATTCAAAGCACCCGCAATGCTTAGCTTCACAACAGAGAGAAAAAATTAAACAGCGCAATTTTTCATTGTGAGAAGCTTTTATTGCTCTCCCAAACAACTACTGGGGATTTATCGGATTTCTGCCACCCTCGCCCGACATGGGGATCTCCGGCTGCATCACAAGTCTGACAACACAGTGTTAAATCTCAGTAGGCTACAGCTCTGCTCCCAGCCCTGCCACTGACAAGCTGTATTATTTAGACAAGGCGTGTCTTTTATACCTGTTTCTCCTCCTGCTCTGCTTTTTTAAACTAATCCTCAGGCTAGGGCCTCTCCTGTCTCAAATACAACAATTAAATTAAATTTTATTACTCTAGCAGTTTACTGAAATAAACTGTAACGACATAAGCAGTTCACATTAATACAACCGCTTTGACAGACAAGATGTGCCAACTTTAGTGTATAACTTGCCAGGCAAAAATCTTTGTTTTGAAAGAAACACAGTACATTTTTCTGAATTGTCTGAAAAAATAGCAAGGCTTCAAGAGGCTACAGGCGATAAGTAGTAATTTCACTTTTAAGGTGATTATAGTGGTCCAGACCACCTCAACCTTCCATGGAAAAAAACCAGTGTTTCATACACTTCTGTCGTTTGCACCTTGCACTAAAACACTGCCATCGCTACAGTGCTTTTCTTTGAGGAAAAACAGGTCACCTATTAGGGAGCATAAGGAATTTGGGGAGAGCTGCTTTTCCTGGGAGATAAACGATGCCACTACCAATTCTCTTCAGAGACCTCCAAGTAATATAAAGTCAAAGGGGGGGGGAAACCCTGGCAAGTATGCATCTCCTGTCCAGCTTGACGTTGTGACCTGTGGAAAAGCAAACACGGCACACCCAAAGATAAGCAATACTCGAGCAGAGAGCCCTGAGGGGTTGCAGAGGCCTCCTTTCTTCCTTGCTGGTGAGAGGAGGCAGGGCACCCATGCGTGTCCGCAGGTGGGTGCGATGGGGGGGTGGGCACAGCCTCACCTTCCGTCTGCCAACGGAAAGCAGCTGCTCCCTGCGGGTTTGGGCTGTTTGAAGCTAGTCAGGAGGGGGTGAGGGGGCCCTGCACGGGTGTCACTCCAGGCGCTGACACGGTGCCAGGCCGTGGCGCTCCAGTCCCGTTCCCCCCCCCCGCTTCCACACCCCCAGAGCCGGGTTTGGGGCCCAGCCTAAGGGGGCCCCGCACACATGCGGGCTGACACCGCCCCAAGGGCGGCCAGGCTGGGGGGAGGGTGTGGGGA
>WEKW01010936.1:0-16177 GCA_013389905.1 Sula dactylatra | reverse complement strand
ACAGCCCCACACCGTCCCCTCACATGTCCCCACGCCATCCCCTCACGGACCCACACCGTCCCCTCACATGTCCCCACGCCGTCCCATCATGGACCCACGCTGTCCCCTCACATCCCCACGCCATCCCCTGACGGCCCCACAGTGTCCCCTCACGGCCCCACGGCCCTCTTGCCATTCCGCTGCTCCTCGCCTCCACCGTCCCAGCCGTGGGCTGACCCAGCACCTTGTCCCCGACATCCAGGGCAGGATGAGCCACGGCGCAGAGCAAGGGAGGGTAAAGCACCCACTCGCTGGAAATCACCACTTTTCCCTTTTTCTGATTTTCCTTTTTTTTTTTATCCCTGCCTGATCCTCACTGGAATGGCGCCGGCAAACCAGGCATTGGAGTCTTGCCGCTCCCTTCCCCAAATAAATGCTGTTGTTGCTAAAAGGCAGGGTGAGGTGTTATTTAAAACTGTTCTTAGTTAAACTGTCCCCATATTTCCAGTGGTGACCACTTCCAGCACTTCTCACAGCACCTGCTAAATATTACTCAAAACTTTCTTTTTTTTTGGTGTTGTTGGTGGGGGAAATAGCAAATGCTGGAACACGAGATTCCCAATCTTTAATTCCCAATCCCATCCCATTTGTGCCCCATTTTTAATACAGCCTCACAGTGAGCTGAGGACTTCATTGATATATCTATATGATTTTTTAAATACTTCTCCACGATAAAGGTCATTTAAAATCTGACAAAATCTATAAGGTGGTTTTGAGGGTTGGTGTTTTTTCCTTTCAGTGTGGATTATACTAAATTTTATTTGCCATGTTTCTTATTTACCTGTCCTGGCTGGTTTATAGCATGGTCCCACGCTAGGTCTGGGAGATCACTGCGGCTGGGAGTGGGATGGCTGGCATCTCCCACCCTCCCTGGACCTCATCGACCCGAATCCCTCTGTCTCCTGCACATTTATCAGCTTGTTTTAGCCCAATGAATTGTTTCTTTTCCATATACCATCTAGTTAGGTTAGTAAGGTGTTGCCTACAAACTGAGCCTGAGATTTAAATGGTCAGGGATAGTCCATAGCATATGAAACGACCCTGAACCGATTCCACAAACCTCTCTCTTCACGGGGAAAATAAAACTGTTGCGGCAGGGACCTGTTCCCCTGGCACTGCACGCAGATGGCTTGCTTCATTTTACTGACAGTTAGGTGACGGAACACAAAAGAAGTAAGTTCTTAGTGTCTAACACTGCCATGACATCCGTTTCTGCGGGAGAGAACTGATGCATGTTTCCTCTGCTCTCAGTGTTTTCAGGTGGGCCACAGTGCTGAGCTGAAAAATGTGCTTTTAGGGTCAGAAGTGAGTTCCTCTGAAGAAGAGATCACTGAAACATAACCATTATGAGCATTAGGTCTGTTCCTGATTTATAGATCGTCTCTAAGAGCACTGGCTTTGGGGAACTGAGAGGTCCACATGGAGTGCCACAGCTTACGGGACTGAACCGCACATCAGGAGGATTTCAAATGAAATTTGGGTGTGTGAGATGAATATGTTCCTGCAGTGGTACTGAGAGCTGTAACAGAGGAGCAGTAGAGAGACAGACTCTGCTGGTTTGCAAGGAAAGATCACAAAATTAGCCTTAACATCTTGAAGGAGTAATCTTCCTCTAGGTGCCTGAGGTCGTGACATCGGCCTTAACGTTAGTGATGCTGCAGAGTATTAATTAGCAACTGCTGAGCAAGAACCTTTTACTCCGAGAAGTCAGAGATTTTCTTTCTGATTTCAAAAGGAGCAGGAGAAAGGTCAAAATCGTTGCCCACATACTACTCTTCCTTATGAAAAGGCAATGATTTTTTGCAGATTCTGGGACTCGCTGGTTATTCTGTTGCTAGTACAAGATGTCTCCTGTTCTGCCCAGAGCTGATGAAGGGTCATTATGCAATTTCATCTCGTGAATCAAGTCCAGGGGCAAAAATTTTGCTACCCAGCAGTACCTGAAACACAGCAACTGACAAAAAAAGAAATAAAAATTACAACCTGTGACCAAAGCATGGAGCGGTTTAATATTCATGCCCTTTTACGTTTTTCTTACAGTTGAAGTAAAAAGAAATGGTGATGTGATAGACAGAACCACTTAAACTCCTGACATACCACCACAGAGAGGGACACAAAGAGGCTTGGGGTAAGTTATGAGATTTCCCTGAGGCTGTACATCAGATCAGGATGGAGGAGAAGAACCAAGGTGTGCTGTAGGAGAACAGAATAGTGATAAGCTAAAACTATTTGACACGGCCGTACAGTAGCAGATGGTTTCCCAAGGCCACAATGAGATAAGCAGGATAGAGACAAGGGAAAACAGGCCTGGTAAAAGGAAAATTCCTGAATGTAGAAGAACCAATTACAACCTGCGTGATCGGCGTAAGGCAAAGGCAGATGTACCAATCTAAGACTGTCTAACTGTGTAAGTTTACTGTGTGCCAAGCGTGTGGACGTGTCTGCAAACTATAAATTACCCTATGTAGAAATAATAGAAGTCTTCATTTCTGCACTGCAAGTGGAGTCCGTGTCTTCATTCCCTTCAGCGTGCTGGTCCCATTTGTGACTTTTTGCTCTGAATGCACTGATTCCCACACAAATATTGCAGTCGTCAGCTGCAATAAGCTCGAGGAGTGGACCTGTGTGAACCTCATGAGGTTCAACAAGGCCAAGTGCAGGGTCCTGCACCTGAGTCGGGCCAACCCCCGGTATCCGTACAGCCTGGGGGATGGAGGGATGGAGAGCAGCCCTGCGGAGAAGGACTCGGGGGTGCTGGGGGACGAAAAGCTGGACATGACCCAGCAACGTGCGCTCGCAGCCCAGAAAGCCACCCGTCTCCTGGGCTGCATCCCCAGCAGCGTGGGCAGCAGGGCGAGGGAGGGGATTCTGCCCCTCGGCTCCGCTCTGGTGAGACCCCCCTGCAGTGCTGCGTCCAGCTCTGGGGTCCTCAGCACGGGGCAGACACGGACCTGTTGGAGCGGGGCCAGAGGGGCCACAGAAATGATCCGAGGGCTGGAGCAGCTCTGCTGTGAGGACAGGCTGGGAGAGCTGGGGTTGTGCAGCCTAGAGGAGAGAAGGCTCTGTGGGGGAGACCTTATTGCTGCCTTCCAGTGCTTAAAGGGGGCTTGTAAGAAAGATTTGGAAAGACTTTTTAGTAAGGACTGTGGCGACAGGCCAAGAGGTGATGGTTTTAAACTAAAACCGTTCTATGACTCTGTAAAAGAGGGGAGATTCAGACTAGATCTAAGGAAGAAATGTTTAATGCTGAGGGTGGTGAGACCCTGGCCCAGGTTGCCCAGAGAGGTGGGAGATGCCCCATCCCTGGAAACATCCCAGGTGAGGTTGGACGGGGCTCTGAGCGACCTGATCGAGTTGGGGATGTCTCTGCTCATGGCAGGGGGGTTGGACTAGGTGACCTCTGAAGGTCCCTTCCAACCCAAACCATCCTGTGATTCTGTGATCAGCGGTGATCAAACAGGTTGGTAACTGAACACTCGTGGACCTCGTACTCCAGCAAAGCTAACCAGGGATGTGTGTGATACCTTGGCCTGTTTTTTGTGACCTTATCTCCACTTGCCTTTCACCGTGGCAAATATTGCCACTTTTCAGGTTGTACATACTAGATCCATGGTGTAAACCAGGTGCATCTCCCTGATATCCCTGTAGACAGCAGGAATCTCACTGTAAATCAATCAGGTCCCTTCTCAGCCCTGGTGGTTTTGGGAGTCTCAGTTTATTCTCTGAGAATCTGGGGGGTTTGGTTTTTTTTTTTTTTTCTGTGAAAAAGCCAGAAAAGGAAATCTGGAAGGAGGGGGAGCAGTGGGGACTCACACAAACCCTGCAGAGCCGTCCTTGCGTCCCAGCAAACCCTCCTGAGGAAGGCAGAGCGTGCAGCAGTCACCCTGGTAGTATGTGCAGCCCGGTTTTCAGTGCCAGCATCAACACCTGTCACAGTACAAAATGGGTTTTAAAACATCTCCTTGCAACCTGGACGACTTTCTCAATTCTTTTTTTGCACCATAAATCTACTGAATGCTACACTAATCTTGGAAATAGCGTAAGGACAGCACTAGTTGACTGGGGAGCTGCACAGATCCTTATGGTGTGCAGTGAATGTTGTTAGTTTGCACTAATTAAACTAAAGGCGAGTAGCTACAGACTGGCCCATTAACTTGAATGAGGAGCTGAAGACTAGAACTTACCTTGTCTCCTTTCCCTGGATGTAAATGACTTTTCACAACTAAAATACATGAAGTAATTTAAAAAGAAGGAAAAATGGGAACAAGAGAAGTAATCTCACTGTAATGCAGCAAACTGACAGACCCTGAAGAATAGGTGCCTGGGATTTCTCTTGCACAAGTGGAGATGGCAGGGTGTATGAATCCTAATCTGAAAATACTGTGGGAGTATTCCCTTACAAGGTCTGATAATACTCTTTTGTATAGGATTTGCTGTACTCTCAGATTAGGCTCTGAAAAAAGTACATTAAACATACGTTCCCCTTTGAAGAAGTAGAGAAGTGTTATCCCCATTTCAAAGACGACGACACTGAGACATAGAGAGGTTATGTGATTTGTCCAAGAATCTTTCAATACTCCCAGGTGTAAAGCCCAAGTATCCCGACTCCCAACCTTTTTTTCTCAAAGCACTATAAAGGATTCTTTCAAAGATCACTTGTTAGTAACAAAATGTCTTGTACTTACAGCTGCCCACAGCCTAAACCACCAGCACCAACAGAAACTGAGCCCGAGGACTCATAATAACGGTTGTTTCACAAGTGCTTTCCAAAAAACCAAAAAAGAATGGGCAGAGCCTCTGGAAATTTATTATGTGTAGTAGCTGGCAAGCATCTGCCTGAGGAGTTTGAGTGAAAGGAGTTCTGTTGAAGTTCTAATTAATGCCGTATGAGGGGGGACTTCCTTGAGCAACCGAGCAATGCTGAAGGGAGAACAGAAATGTAGAGATCCCAGTGTCAAAGCACAGTTAATTCAAACTGCCCAGAACTCATCTAGGTACTGGCACCCATTTCCTTTTGGAGCTCATCAAATCTAGCGGAGGCTTCTGGAGATCCAGTTTTGGGGCAGAAATGCATCCCATCTGAGCAGAAGTCAGAGATTTCGGTTACGAAATGAAAGCTGTCAGACAGATCTATAAGGAGAGACAGAGCCTGACCCTCCTCCTTTCTGCCACCAAGATGAATTACAAATAACCAGGTAGAATTAGTGGGGTCTTTTCAGTAGGAAACCTGTGTGATGGGTGAGTTGTAGTTAAGGAAGGCGTCAAGGCAATGACTCAGTCCTTAACTATGCAAAATGGATAATCACAGCTGGAAGACTTAGGATCAAACACCCTTAGAAAAAAAGTGGGAATTAGATTCATGGAATCGTAGAACTATTTAGGTTGGAAAAGACCTTTAAGATCGTTAACCATTAACCTAACACATTTAAGTTGCTTCTAGGCTTGCAAGGGTCAGAATTAGTGCAAGCAAGTCCATAAACTAGAACAAAAGTTGATATCACAGGAGGCAGCTACATTTGAGACAGATGCTTATATTTGCACGGCTTAATCGTCTTTTCTATGCTCTTTTCTACGCGTGTTCACGATAAAAAAATCTAGAGATGCTCAAAGAGCGAGGCAGCAATAATGCCGACATGGGAGAGGCATCTAAGAAACTAAAAAGGTAAGATTGAGGTGGAAGAAGAATATATGAGGAGGAGTGCATCTCCCCTCTGACAACCAGCGGAGGACAGCAGCGTGACTGCCAACAGCCGGGCACTGTCTATCTCAGTTAGCCAAATTACTCCTGGCACCGCTGACAGTACTGACGACTCTCTCCACTAGCCACACAGAGTTTTAGACACCCAGCGTACGTGGAGACACCTAAATTTAAGTGTCTTAATCTGGAGCCGGTTCCCAGTGCGCTCCCATGTCCTGTGGTGCCTCACAGTGCCACGTGCCCCTGTGAAGAGAAATGTTGCACTGTTAATGGTACGAGCAGGTAGATTTGCTTTTATACCTTGTACAGTCTTTTGTGCCAAGAGTTTTTGTACTTTTGTATTGAGTCTCTTCTCAACAAATGAAAATGCAAGGTTTAAGCACTATAATAGAAAAAGGCACCTGTAGCCAACTGGGAATGTATCAGCCAGAAGAATATAATCTCTGCTACCACCAAGAGCGTGTTATCACATCTAAACAAAGATGCCTGAGATGAACGTCTTCAAAAGCCAAATTTTGTCTTCCTGATAAATGTCCCACATTGAGTCACATAACTAGCCGGCATTTCTGACTTCAGGTTATTCACTAACCCCCACATCTCATTCCAAACGTGTTCTCAGGGCTGTTTGCATGGGAAGATTGATGGAATTTGGAGTTCCCCTATGGACTCCTGTTCTTAATGTCTTTTATTTCAAGACAATCAGTGTGCCTTAGCATGGAGTATTTGGCATTGATTCAATAGTACGATGGGCACAGAAGGAACTGTGGGAGAACAGCTTGTTTTCTAGCAGCAGTGCAGACCTGTTTCCACAAGCAGACAGGCTATTAAATAAGATAAACAAGAGTAGCTGCTAGGAAATAATGAAAGTCCTCTGAAGAATGACTGCTGATAAAGCAGAGATGAGAACGAGCAGGAAAGCATCTCCCCGAATACCGGGCAGTGCACAGCTACAGCATCCCGGGGACAAGCAGGCAAGGAGATACCCGGAGCAAACTCTTAGGCGCCAGCTCAGCCACATCACATACTGTGCCCAGGGAGAGAAAACAGGGCCAGTCCTTCCCTCCTCCCTACCTTATACCCTAGTCGAAGAAAATAATAAGAAAATTTAAGCTACCCCTTGCACTGCAAGATCTGAGCCCTGGGAATAGGGTGAAGACGGGTTCTTTGATGTCTCTGTACATCTTTACTGCTAGTGAGAAACAACTTCAAAAAAAGGCTGGTTAGTAGACTTGGGGGAAAATAACCCATAACAGGGTCGATAAGTAGCAGCAAGAAACAGCAATTCTGCAAAAGACCCACTACAGTCATGAGAGGGGTCATCTACCTAACGGCGCTTGCAAATGGCCAAACAGCAGCAACAGCCGATGCAGCCTGTGAATGCATCGACCTCACGTCGTGGCGTGGGCACCGCACTTCCAAAATCATCTCTTCTCATGCAATTCCCTTTCTGAGTCAGCAGATGACAGTTGGACACCACGCTTGCCTGGCAGCCCGGGAGCTGCACGCCGCCAGCCCGGGCAATGCAGCTCTGCTGCTATTGCTGGGAGTGGTGAGAGAGCTGCGTTACTGCTCAGCTTATGCAAACCACAGCGATAAGGTCTCCCCTCAGCCTCCTCTTCTCCAGACCAAACCCCCCCAGCTCCCTCAGCCGCTCCCCATCACACTTGTGCTCCAGACCCTTCCCCAGCTCCGTTGCCCTTCTCTGGACACACTCCAGCACCTCCATGTCCTTCTTGTCCCGAGGGGCCCAAATCTGAACCCAGCATTCGAGGGGCGGCCTCCCCAGTGCCGAGCACAGGGGCACCATCCCTGCCCTGCTCCTGCTGCCCACACTATGGCTGACACAAGCCAGGATGCCGTTGCCCTCCTTGGCCACCTGGGCACACGCTGGCTCGTGTCCAGCCGCTGTCAGCCAGCACCCCCAGGGCCTTCTCCACTTTCCAGCCACTCTGCCCCAAGCCTGTGGTGTTGCCTGGGGTTGTTGTGACCCAAGGGCAGGACCCGGCACTTGGCCTTGTTAAACCTCACGCAGTTGCTGCTTCACAGCAGCTTCAGCTCATGCAAATCGTGGCTGAAATGGGTCCACTCCCCTTGATCCCCACTGCGTGGTGTGCACTGGCACTTCCGAAATCACCTGCTGCAGTGCCTTAAAGAGCTGAGCAAGCTGAAGGGTAACCCATTTTAAACTGTGACCTGGTTTGGGGTGAACAGGGTTGCGTGATCCCAGGAGCAACTGTGATTTCACGCAGCTCCGACAGGCACAGAGCCCCAAAGAAGAGCCGCTGGCTGGGGAGGGCACGCAGCGATGCCACGTTTAGCTGGAGCGCACCTTGCAAAGTCACTCGAGAACAGGCAGATATAGATTCTCCCTTGAATGCAACAAATTTTTACCTGGCAAAGGTCAGGGAAGGAAATTGCATGCATTTAATAAGTGGTAAAATAAACTCACGTGACGCACATGGCCCTGCAGCATGCTGGAGCGTTTCTCTCATGGTCACAACAATCCCATTACTCAGATGGCATCGTGTTTGTTTTGCTGGTAACGAAATGATATACATCCTCCTCCTCCTGCTGCCCTGTGCACCTTCTCTCACGCTCTTGTTCTCTCTTTTTCTTCATTTCACTGTAGCTGTTCTTGTACATTTTGCTCCTGGATTGACATTTGTGTTTGGTGAACGGAAGGAGTGTGCAGGTCTTAATACATTACTCAGCATTTTTTATTAAAAACTCTCTTTTCATCTTTAGTTTTTTCCTCCTTTAAGTTTCCTGCTTTGAGCTTTCTGGATGATTTCCTGTCCTGGGTTAACGTGCCTGGTAACTGTAAAATTACACTTTCCACCTTCAGGGCATTGTGTGTGCGTGTCTTGGTATTGCAGATTGGCTTGAGGGCAAGATTTTACTGAAGTTCTTAGCTGAGGATTTCTTTTCTGTTTACGAAAACGCCATGGGATCTGGTTCTGATCTCACTCATACCTGCTTTATACTCCGAGGTAACTAGGTGGGCATAAGCTTCAGACTCAACACAACGAGAAGCTTATTCTCCATGCAGATGGTCAAGCAGTGGGACAGGACCCAGGGAGACTGTGTATCACTGTTCTTGGAGGTTTTCAAGACCTGACTCGAAAAAGCCCTGAGCAACCCAGCCTGATCTCAGAGCTGAGCCTGCTTTGAGCAGGAGGTTGGATCCGAGGCCCCTTCCAACCAGAATTATGATCCTACAAGCCTGTGTGATACTTGCTTTGCAGCAAGGAAGCGAGAGAAGCAGCAGGTCTCTAGTATGGGAGGAAAGAGAAGAAAGGGTAGGAACTTCATTAATGCCTGAAGATTGATGCTTTTGAGTTTAAAAAGGCCTTGAAGATACCAAAAATACTGCTAAACAGCATTTTTTTAAATTTTAAAGCTCTTTCCATTCAGAATCGGAAAGCATTTAATGAATAAAGGCAAACACAGCCGTTTCCACATCACACATGAGTACCCTCATCTTCTGACTCCTAATTAGTCTCCTGCCTAGACTAGGTCCCAAAGTCCCACAGCTGACGCCTCTCCCGGCTCGTTTTCCAACAGAAGGCCACAGAGTGCAGGGAAAAAGGATCATCTCGAGTACCGTCAACCTAAAGGGATCCATCCCAGCGCTTCCCGTGGGAGCTGACTCCCTGCTGCACAGCGTGTGCCTGCGGCTGGCTCCACGAGAGGGGTGGTGCAAGAGGGACCTGCCAGCTCTGCAGTAAATTGGGTGGCGTTTCGGGCTCTTCTGCGCCCCAGTGCTACACGGACTCCTTTGGCGGAGGCAGAGCAAGCAGGGGTTTGCTGGGAGGGGGGGATGTCTCCAAAAAGATTGCCCAGACCTCCCCAAACTCTCAGTGAGAAAGGATGGAAGCAGGGAGGGGGGGAGGAGGTGGCCATAATTCAGAAGAGCTGGCCCTGACTTGCAGAAGTCCTGGTGGGGTGAGGAAGAGGAAGAGAGAGGAAAAAACAGCATCTCAAGCTAGTAAGATAGAGGAAGCCATCGCATTGCTATCTGGAAAGATGCTGCGGCGGGTTCGTGGCCTCTAAGCCCTGCTTTAGCTCAGATTTGGGGAAAAAGGCAGTGCCTTCTGACCCGTAGCTGTCCCTCATGATGCCAGCCCCGCTCTCCTTCTAGCAATAATCAAATAGCAAGTACGCAGAGAGTATAAACTGCAAAGCTGCACCTGAAAGGAGCAGAATGCAGCCACTCTTTTATATTTTTAAAGAATATTATTGATTTAAACATGTCTAGAACAGCAACTCCTGCAAATCTGTGTGTGCCAGTGTCGTGGTTTAGCCCCAGTCAGAACTAAGCACAACCCAGCCGCTTGCTCACTGCCCCCATCCCAGTGGGAAGGGGGAGAATCAGAAGAGCAAAAGCAAGAAAACTCGTGGGTTGAGATAAGAACAGTTTAATAATTAAAATAAAATCATGATAGTAGTAATGGCAATGATAACAATAGTGATTATGATAATGATAACGATAATGGTAATGATAATGATGATAATGATAATATAATAAAAAAAAGAAAATAATGAGAGAGAGAAATGAAACCCAGGGAAAAGAGGTAAAAAATAAAAAAAAACCCAACAGAAAACCCCACAAGAGCTGCAACCGCTCACCACCCGCTGACCGACACCGCCAGTCCCCGAGCCGCGATCGCTGCCCCCCCGGCCAACTCCCCCCAGTTAACGTACTGGGCATGACTCACATGATATGGAATATCCCTTTGACCAATTCAGATCAGCTCTCTTGGTTGTATCCCCTCCTCTCCCAGCTCCTTGTGCCCCCGGCAGAGCATGGGAAGCTGGAAAAGCCCTTGACTAGTGTAAGCACTGCCCAGCAACAACTAAACCATCAGTGTGTTATCACATTATTTTCATATTAAGTCCAAAACGCAGCACTAGACCAGATACAGTGGAGAAAACTATTCCAGCTAAAACCATGGCAGCCGGTGAAAATGGAGTGAGTCTCTGAGGTGTTTTCTGAAACAAGGTTCCGTTATTGCTGCTGCAGCTTGCAGCTCCCAGACGGACACTTACGGGTTCGTCTGCTCCTTGTCACAGAAAGCAAAGGCACCGGGTCTGATCCCTGACAGTTGGAATAAATGATCTTTTTTCCACTCTGGTGTCTGAAATAAGACCTATTAAAAGTGACAACTGCTTCAAAGCAGAAATAACTTCTCTCGGGAGATTAATCCTTGCAAAACATTCTGAACTGGCAGGTTTTTGGCAGCAGAAAGAGAAGACAGAAGGAATAGCAATTTTTACCATCCTGACTGTCGCTTTTCACATTTCTTTGCATAGAGCATGAAGACAACAGTAACAAATCAAAGGCACCTCAAAATTCATGTGGGGCAGAGATAAAAATGGAGAAGCTGATACTGAGATGTGAAGAACATCACTTACCAGGATGGCAGCACCGAGCCCTGCTAGGCTAGCCACGAGCACAGGGTTCTGCATTCGTAACATTAACTCCTGTCCAGTTGTGTTCATTCGCATAGAATTTCATAGAATCATTAAGGCTGGAAAAGACCTCCAGGATCATCAAGTCCAACCACCAACCCAACCCTTCCAGGCCTCCTAAACCATGTCCCCAAGTGCCACGGCTACACGGTGTTTGAACCCCCCCAGGGACGGTGACTCCACCACCTCTCTGGGCAGCCTCTTCCAGGGCCTGACCACTCTTGCAGTGAAGACATTTTCCCTAATCTCCAATCTAAACCTCGCCTGGCGCAGCTTGAGGCCATTTCCTCGCATCCCATCACTGTGACTTGGGAGAAGAGACCGATCCCCCCTCACCACAACCTCCTTTCAGGCAGTTGCAGAGAGCGATAAGGTCTCCCCTCAGCCTCCTCTTCTCCAGACCAAACCCCCCCAGCTCCCTCAGCCGCTCCCCATCACACTTGTGCTCCAGACCCTTCCCCAGCTCCGTTGCCCTTCTCTGGACACGCTCCAGCACCTCCATGTCCTTCTTCTCCCGAGGGGCCCAAAACTGAACCCAGCATTCGAGGGGCGGCTCCCCAGTGCCGAGCACAGGGGCACCATCCCTGCCCTGCTCCTGCTGCCCACACTATGGCTGACACAAGCCAGGATGCCGTTGCCCTCCTTGGCCACCTGGGCACACGCTGGCTCGTGTCCAGCCGCTGTCAGCCAGCACCCCCAGGGCCTTCTCCGCCGGGCAGCTTTCCAGCCACTCTGCCCCAAGCCTGGGGAAGAATAAAATAGAAAAGAGTAAGAATAAAATCCCCAAGATTTTATTTATCCCCTACCTGCATCAGTCCCTGCCTGTTCTGCGATTGCCAGAGCGGTGTAGCCTGGCACAGCACCTGCGGTGGTCCACAGCGCTGCAGGTAGCGGGTTCAGGACTGGGCTCTCCTCCTGGCCCGGGGTTGTAGCACAACCATGCTCGCAGTGTGATTTCTCTCTGCCTGGTTTCCCACTGGTAAAATGGATCCTGATCTCTTCCATAAAATATTTTGAGATCTGTCGAAATGCACTTGCTCCACCTTTTTCTTCCTCTGTTATTCTAACTGATGTTTAAGCATCAGCTCCCCCGAGGTATGAAAAGCAGAGCCAACAAAACAAGGTTAATTCAAAAGAGCTGAGTTTCTAAAGAACACGTTGACAAGCGGGTCTGACTCTCAGATGTTGGAGATGAGTAACTACCCGTCTGAGGGCCTCTGCTCTCACCTCTCGAGTCAGAGGCCACGTGAAAGTGCACTGGAGAGTTAGAATTCTAGGACAATTTGAGGCTTGGCTCTACTTATAATTTGTACCAAAGTTATTTGGGTCAGGTAGCCAAGACACGAGTTACTTGATGTGACAGATGAAGTTTGCAGGAATTTCAAATCAGCACGACTAGGTGGTGAAATGCCTTCAGTGCACTAAAATGACTGGCCCTTGGAGCTGGCCGTGCTCTAATCTCTACATGTCTGGGCTGTGGCTCTGGAGACATGTCGTAGAGTCATAGAATCATGGAAGGGTTTGGGTTGGAAGGGACCTTCAGAGGCTATCTAGTCCAACCTCCCTGCCATGAGCAGGGACATCCCCAACTCGATCAGGTCGCTCAGAGCCCCGTCCAACCTCACCTGGGATGTTTCCAGGGATGGGGCATCTCCCACCTCTCTGGGCAACCTGGGCCAGTGTCTCACCACCCTCAGCGTAAAACATTTCTTCCTTAGATCTAGTCTGAATCTCCCCTCTTTCAGTTTAAAACCATCACCCCTTGGCCTGTCACAACAGGCCCTGCTAAAAGGTCTGTCCCCATCTTTCTCACAAGCCCCCTTTAAGCACTGAAAGGCAGCAATAAGGTCTCCCCCACAGAGCCTTCTCTCCTCCAGGCTGCACAACCCCAGCTCTCCCAGCCTGTCCTCACAGCAGAGCTGCTCCAGCCCTCCGATCATTTCTGTGGCCCCTCTGGCCCCGCTCCAACAGGTCCGTGTCCGTCCCATGCTGAGGACCCCAGAGCTGGACGCAGCACTGCAGGGGGGTCTCACCTGGACAAGTCCCTTCTGGGGCTGCTGTCCCCAAAGACCTGCCAACATCACTGCATGCCAGCCCACTCCCTAACTGAGCTCTTCCAGAGGATCCTTCTTAAAAACAGTGTTGTGATGAGAGTTTAACCTCACTGGGATGGTTTCAGCAGGTCTGTGAAGTCATGCTGTTGACCAGAGGGGAGGGTGACCTCTGGCAGGGTGGTCAGCCCCGGCCAGCAGCTGGGGACAATCCGGAGACAAGAGCATCTTCGTCGGCATCAATGAAGGCCAAGCGGCGCATCTGAGCCTCACGAATGGAAACACCAGCTCCCGGCAGCACGGGAAGCTCGGAGGAGCGGTGCTGCCCGTCACGTCAGCTCCAAGATGGGTCAGTAGATGATGACCGCCGAGAGAAGCACAATCAACACAGAAACTCACACTGGCTCTGACCCGTCTCCCCAGGCTCAGCAAGGAGCTTCCTTAACTACTTCCTTAATGCACCCCGCAGTGCACGCAGCTCGCAGCACAGCCTTACATGTGCGTTTCCTTGTTTTTCCTTTGTCGCAGCCTCGGGAATGTGCTTCAATGAATAGATCAGGGGGGCAGGAGTGGTTCTGGCTGTGGGTCACATCCACCGAGATCCTGCCTGAATGAACTGGAGATCTCAGTCCGAGCGACTCCTTCCCAACACCCTCAGGGAAAGGTTTGTTATGGAATAAGACGTAGTGAAAATGTTTGTCCTTCCAAATAACTGCAGGACTGGTAGCTGGTGCTTGCGGGACTTGATTGATGCCAGTGTCCTCCGTAGGGATTTTGGCTGACCCCTCCAAGGTGTTGCACGGGAACCTGCGGGCACACAACTGGTGTGATAGGTATCAAGTTAAAATAGCTTAAGGCTTCCCAGCACCACCTCTGTATGCACCAAGCCCGGAGACCTCCCCATCACTGGAGGTCTTAGAGACCCAGCTGGGTGTCAGTGGGGATGGCCAGGCAGGATCAAACCCCGCCGGGGCGAGGGTGGCCGAGGAGGTGACCTCTGTGCTCCTTCCAGCCCTACGGGAGAAGGGAGGCGCTTGGGGACGGTTCCACAAACAGCCAGGGATGCTCCAACGTCTTCGGGATAGGCTTTTTCTTCTGAGCTTGTGAGGCCCATAGAACAGCTGGGCTCCAGCCCATGCGCCAAATTTTTGCACGCTTCAAATAATACATGTAATCAGTACATGCAAACAGAGCAGTGGTTACCCTGTTGCTGGCGTGGCCCTCGAGTATGATTTGCTTGAGAAAACGCAATGGGATTTTGCTGAAAGGCCTGGGGCTGCGCGGGGAGGGGGCTGCCGTATCTGGAGGCGTGAGGGGCAGCCCAGGCTGGGCACTCCGCTGCTGGCTCTGCCCGTGACGCTGGGACAGCTCCGTCACCACTCCACGACATCCCGGCCTTGCCAAAATCAACAGGAATTTTGTCCCGGACTTCACAGGAGCCAAGACATTGCCCTTTGCATCCGTCTGTAGCTCTCTGTGTGCTGTGACAGTCCCTCTTGCCAGGCACCTGTTTCACAGCCACCACCTTTGTCCTCCCCTCCCCTTCCTGCCATTAAGCCCTGACTTGCATGAGCTCTAAAGCTCCCCGAGGGAGGCTCTCGTGCCAGAAAAATGGGCTCTGCAATCAAAGGAATTGGGGAGGATTCAAGAGACTCGGCAAATCTTTAAGGTACCCAAAGGAAAAGGTACGACAGAACAGCAAGTTACCCTATTGCGAAGAAGAAAACGCTTGAAAAACACTCAGACCCCGATAGAAGGATAAAACGTGAGTCATCCATGGCTCCCATCTGTCCAAATTTCCTCCCTGCTTCAAAAGCAGGATATTGACAGTAAATACCCCGGCGATGCAACCACGCTCATCTCTGTCGTCTTATTTACGAGGGTCCCAGACCTATTACACACAACTCTCCTCGTCTTACGCATGCAGCGCCACGGCAAGCCAAAAAGGAAGAGCGTTTGGCTTTGATCTCCAGCAAGAAGTTGATGCTTAATCATAAAAAAAAGGAAATAACTCGATAGACGCACAATGTTGGTGCAAAATACGAGTTTCTCCTGCCAAGGGCAGAGACCCGGAGCAGCTCTCCTGAAGCGGGTGGTGGAGGCAAGGATCCCCCCCGAAGCACGCTGGGTGCTGCTCCGTGTGCTCGAATACAAACCGATGCAACAGCCTGGTGGGGTTTATGGTGTTTTTTCCCCCCTTTTCTTTTCCCCCAGGCAATATTAATTCTATAATCCATTGAAGCGCTCGCTCCTTTTCATCAAGAAAGTTGAGTAAACAAAGGGAAGCGCCTTCCCTTCCTTGCAAATAGCCACACAGAAGTTAACGCTGTTGTCAGACGACAGCTGAATTACCTGCGGTGGCAAAGGGCAGATACCAGCGACGCGTAGTTTTTGATAAAAATCAAAGAGTTTATTAACACAGTCGGTTGCTCTATAAAACCAAAACATACTTTCAGACGCTTAATCTGGTCGGTAACTTGGAAGGACTGTGGGCTGGGAACGGTTTGCTCAGGTTTTAATGGCTGACTCATTAGCAGTCCGACCAGACTTGCGTTATTTCCTACATTTATAATAAAAAAGGTGAGGTGGGAATCGCTTTCAGAGCCGCGGGGTGACCGATTGCAGCACACAGCAGCGCTTCAGCGGTACTACAACTTTATTTACAGTCCACAACCTTGACGTGCCACCCGAGAATCCCAATTTTACCCCATTTTGAGCAGGTCTGCGATTGCCTGGCCCACTGGGACACCCCGTCCCCATGCCCTGCCTGTCCCTCTCCTCGCCCTGTCCCCCCCCATGGCCCAAACCCCACGGTAGCGGGGGTCCCCCTCCCTCCTCATCAGGCCCCTCCTGCATCCTCAGGCCCTATGAGCCACCCCCAGGCCCCTGCCATCGTCACCGTGCCTCATCCCCCACC
>WEKW01010934.1:1898-13436 GCA_013389905.1 Sula dactylatra | reverse complement strand
CTTTGGAATTCCCTAACATTTTAAAAACTGCACAAGAACAAGGTCTGTTTCTCACTTCACAAACTGTGTCAGCTTACTTTAAGGCTTCTTGTCTCACCCTTCAGGCAAGACCTAGTTTTACATAATTTAAACATTTTTACAATTCAGAAACTTTCTGGATGAAATTCCATGATGATGTTCAGCTTTTTTGTGGTAAAGACAGCTTGGTACTATTTGAAACAAACACCAGCAAAATCCCATCACAATGAATGATCATCACTAACTCACTTTGGAAAATGTATTCTATAAAAACAAGTCATCACTGTAAAAAAAAAAAGCAAAAAAAATCTGTGGGCATTAAGAGTGAGAATACAGACGGGGCAACGATGAAGAATTAGAGACATAAAAAAGTTCCACTCTGTTCTGTTACTTATTAGAAATATTTCAGTTCATATTTAAAGGACTCCAAGCTCAAACACAGAAAAATACTAAAGCTAACATTCACTATGAAGCTAATGTAGCAGAATGTGTTGATTTAAAGAATAGATGACAATATAACTTCTGATTTTCCTTTATCAGATCTGTATGTGATATCACTTTACCTGATTTTAAATGTAATACTTATTAAAAATGCAAGGTATGTCATACATGAAACATATACATATGTTCACGCTCTATGTGAAAATTTTAACTTTGCTTTGTGGTCATTATGTATATTGTTCCTGTCCTCCCTCTAGTTGTATCTGATCTGTTCTTTCGCCCATATGTATTCGCATCTGGCCATAGTGGGAGGTAACTGGTTTAGAAATGGAGAACAGATCCTTGGACTAAATTCTGATCTCATTTACATCATTCAGTAATGGAGTTAGCAGCCCTCCATGCTGAAAAACCATCATAATTCTATTTCTAATGCCCCTTCCCTCAATAAGGATTTATTTTAGTTGGATAACTCACATGATAATATAGTTTCTATATATATGCACAGAGACAGAGATGAATCTCCTGTAGCATTATGAGATGCATGGAAATCTTTGAAATATTTTTATTTTTAAAATATTGCCTTTTGTGTCTCCTGTTGAATGTAAACTGTCCCATCTTTTAAGTTTCTTTTCAAACGATAACCTTTTCTGCCTTAATCACTTTTTGCCTCATAAATTTTCTGATACTGATTAATATTGAGAACACTATTACTCCTGCACTTAAGTGCACTACAAATACCACCAATGTTAGTCTCATTCCTTATACATCTTATTATCTTGTTCCCCTTTTTGCTTTCATTGAGTAGACACCTTCACTGAACTATCCGTGACAATTCTGTCCAATTTCAGAGTTGCTACAGTTAACAGAGAATCCTTTTAAATCTTAAGAACCCTGAAAATTGTAGGAAATAGACTATATGGACTGGACAAGCTGGTCAGAAGTATTGGCTTCTCTGGTCCCCATTGGACAATTTTAACAGCGTTGCTCTTTATTTCAGCCTTAATGGTAACTGGAATATTTGCCAAAAATTACTAAAATCAGAGAAGAGTACTGATATAAAAGGAAAAATTACTTCACCAGAAAATGCACAAAAGCATGTCCAAATCATTACATCTGCAGATCCTTTATTATTAAAAATGAGGGAAGGGAGGGGCACTCAATGTGTAGGTCACCTTGTACAGAACCTGGATATTGACAGCAGCAGAACAGCGGAAGCCAGAAATACGAAGCATACCAAAAAAGATTAATTCTCAGTGGAAAGGTGATTTTCTCCTAAGAACAACCTTTATACTTGCTGTGAAGTTAGAGAACAGCACACAGCAGAAAATGACACCTGATAGCAACCACAACTTTGCTGCTCATAAAACTGTTAACTAAGCACGCAGAGTATTTGCAGCTCAGAAATGTGCAACTTTCCATAAAAATTTCAGTCTGTGGGAAACTATGTATATTGAAATTCATAGAAATGCTTACTCACTGCAAAAACGTTCCATTTCCAAATTAGATGCCTTTCACGAGGCAGTAAAATAGTACCAATTCAGTATTTTTACATGCCCACTTTCAAGTTGACTTACACTACACTTGCAATAATACCAACATTGGCAGACCTCTACCATTAAAAAAAATTAGTATGTGAATATTGAATTCCATTTTTAAATTCATGTAGTCAGTCACAAATGAGTACCAAAGTGATACCATAAGTTGGCAAAATAAGAACCCTCTAAAACTCAATTTGAAATTTTAGAAAGCAAGCATTCTTTATTGCGGCGCCGGGCGCACAGGGGATCACTCCACCTACTGTGTGTGCCAAGTTTTGCTACTACAGGGGTTATATGCAATCAAAACATACATATTCATTAATTTTCTAGGAAATTATTACCGTATTCATACTATTCTTGGAACTCATTAATATATGCAAATGTTTTTAATGCATGTGCATTCATGCTCATCAGTGGTCTTCCAGGGTCCTCTGGTGGTCATCAATAGTGTTCCTCACCGTGTCTGCTGGTTGAATTCAGTCTCTGAGCATGCTCAGTTCATTTTTGGCTTGGTTACACAATTCTTACTGATACTAAACTAGCTTATTCTAGTACATTTCCCTTATTTATTCTACTCAAGGATATAGCGTCTCCGGACTCCCTTCTATCTAATCACATATAGCAAGTTCTAAGACTATGTTATTTGTAAAGTATTCCAACTATTTCAAACTTAGCTACGTTGCTCCAATTAGAGGGGACCATACATTCTTTTTGAAGTTGGTATCAGGTATCAGAAGAACATCTTTTTATGGATCGTTCTTCCTCACAGAGGCTGTATCTTTCTTTAGGTAACGCACATGACAGAGGAATGGAGTTTTTTTCCACATCTCCTGTACAGAGCTGGTGAAGATCTGGGTCTGTGGAGAATCCCAGAGCCTTTGTAAAATTCCTGGTACTCTCAAGAAGCATATTACTTCTGTAAAGGACAAGAAAGGTACAAGGAAAGAGATGATTTTCTTTCATACCACACCAATCCAGAACAACTTCTGAAGCCCTAACACCTGATGTGCTTTATGAGGCTGCTGGGCAATGGCCAGTAATTAGGTGAGCCCTAATTACACAGCCAACACCCTGAGAGCACCCAAACTTGACACTGAGATCCCTCAAGTTCTTCTAGCCCTTCCAGCAAGGTTCTCCTACCACGTCCCCTCTATCACTTGCACCTGGGGCTGGCCACGCTCCCACCAGCATCTCTGAGGGCCTGTAGCACCCACCAGGTGGTCCCAATTAATGGTGCTAATTTCCAGGTGCTGCTGCAGAAAATCAGAGCAGGCTCCCAGCCTACAAAACCAGGGGTGTGGCAATGTCCCTTTTCTCTGTGAGGACAGGCTCCTACAGGAGTAGGTATAGAAGAGACAGAAGCATATCTGTGCTTTCTGAAAGACAGACCTGCAGCTTAACCTGGAGGAAAGTATGGTCTTTGCTGTAGTTATTAACTTGTGGTAGTGCCCTGTGTTGTTGCTGACTGGAGTGGAAAGGTTAATTGGGCAGCTTTGCGGAAGCAATGTTAGAGTATTTGTTGCCTTGCTTGGAAGGGTGTGTGCCTACCTGATACCAGGTAGGCCAGTTAAAAGAACTGTCCAAGACTCAATTTTAGAGCTTTAGAAAGCAGGCATTCTTTTATTACATGGGGGATAATTCCTCCTAGTGTGCATTTGTACTGGAGTTCATTTTTGACATTTATATATGCAAGTTAACATACTATGCCTATCTGATACATAATCATTGACCTAACTGAGCATCTTCTTCTTCCGTTGGTGTTGTGGTTTAGCCCCAGTCAGCAACTAAGCACCACACAGCTGCTCGCTCACTCCCCCCACCCCTGTGGGATGCGGGAGAGAATTGGAGGCGCAAAAGCAAGAAAACTTGTGGGTTGAGATAAGAACAGTTTAATAATTAAAATAGTAAGAGTAGTAATGGCAATGATAATGACAATATAATAAAAAGAAATAACAAGAGAGAGAAACGAAACCCAGGGAAAAGGGAAAAAACCCCACAAGATCTGCAACCGCTCACCACCCACTGACCAACACCGCCGGTCCCCGAGCCGTGATCGCTGCCTCCCCCAGCCAACTCCCCCCAGTTAATATACTGGGCATGACGTCACATGATATGGAATATCCCTTTGGACAATTCAGATCAGCTCTCTTGGTTGTATCCCCTCCCCTCCCGGCTTCTTGTGCACCTGGCAGACCATGGGAAGCTGGAAAAGTCCTTGACTAGTGTAAGCACTACCTAGCAACAACAAAAACGTGAGTGTGTTATCACATTATTTTCATACTAAGTCTAAAACACAGCACTCTACTAGCTACAGTGAAGAAAATTAACTATCCCAGCTAAAACCATGACAATATGTCTGTTTTTTCTTTGCTTAAATTTAAAGCTACAGTGTGATTTTAATCCACCGCACATGCTCAAGGGGGTGTGTGTTGTCCTTTCATCCCTCAATTGAGATGGTGGTTGCAATCTCCCCCTACCAGAATTACCTTTCCTCCAGTTTCTGTGCTTTGGTATCTTCTGGGCCAAGATGTTCCCTGTTATCACTGCTGACTGATTTGTGGCCTTCCCTTATCTTTACACTCTCCTTTGTAGCAGGATGTTTCTGCTGTTAGTCCCTGGAGTTCTACTGATTTGTACTCTTTTAGGAGGTTCTTGTCAATGAGGCATTCATTGCTAATACCCTCCTATCTGGTGCAAACATTATTAAAATTTGCAGGTGTTAGTTTCCACTCCTGTGATTCTTTCTTAATTACTGATAACTCCTCTGCTATTGCACTTCATCCAAGAAGAAAATGTATATATATGTGTTTGAGGCAAAAATTCTGGTGCGTTGGCCAGGCATAAATTTAGCACATCCTGACCACCACCAAAGGCACAGTGGAACCTTCTGTCTTTTAGCTTTTGTTCAAGGTATCATACCCACATGCTGGTGTGAGAATGACTGTGCTGCCTGTTCAGCTGCCTGTACCTGTCCTACCAGTACGGAACAGGTCATGGTGGCACCATCTAAATACATAAGTTTGTACTGCGCCAACAGACACCTGGCCAAAGCCCTTGAAGTCCCACGGTGTCCAGTGAGGGCTACGAAGTGCGCCGCAGCCTCCTTTGGCTCAGGAGACATCCTCGGCGGGCCCGACCCCGGGCCACGACTTCCTGCTGCCGGGGCAGGACCCTGGTGGCTGGGCAGATTGGGGTTGCCAGGCAGGCACAACAACAATAAAAAAAACCCAAAACCCCAAAAGTGTGCCTCAGGGCCGGTGAGGTGCTGTACAGGGGCTTGGCAGGGTTTGCTTCGCTGTGGGGGACGCAGTTCTGTCTGTGAAGCGGCCTGTGGCATGCATGCCTCCTGGATGAGGCCATGGGGTGCTCCAGGGCAGTGCAGCCTGCTTGCCAGGCAGTTCTTTTTTTTTTTTTTTTACTAATAGTTTAAATTATTTGCCTTTTCCTAAATCGGGTGCTTTGGATGTTGAATAGAAAGTTTTGGGCTTGAAATTTTGATTGAATAATCGCATAGAAACAAACATGTAGATTTAACTACATTGCATTATAAAGGAATACAGGAGAATGCTCAATTTTTTTCTCTTAAGAAGCCTTACTTCAGGAGGAAGCTTTTCTGATTAATACGATGACTGGCTACTCCAGCTCTGGGTGCCAGAATATTTTCTTTGTCTATCTATGACTAAGCTAAGTTAGAGCTGATGCTTTCCTTTTGCCTGTGTGAGACTTCAATAAAATTATACATTTATACTCCAAAGCAATGTTACTGAGTATTTATTGTGTAATGTAGTGAGTAATTATAAATGAGGGTCTCCCTCTAGTGCTGAGTATGGATGTTTTTCAGGAGATGGTAATAGTGGTGGGGCCTGGGGTGAGCCAGCGGCAGGGCTGGAGTGGTGTGCTCCCAAGGGACAGCACAGCACTCCAGCCAGGTTGGTTACCTGTATTTTTCTAAATCTCAGATGCAAATAGATGTATTTGTGCTGTGACTGTTAGGAGGGGTGGCTTAGATGGTCTTTTAAGTGAGGCACTTGCTGTTATCAAATCGGGAGCTATTTTTACAGGAGAATTTTGGAATAAAGAAGCTTGTGATTGCTACTGCAGGATAGTTTAGGTTGGAAGAGGTTTCTTGAGCTCATCTAGTCCAGGCTTGTGGTCAAAGCAGGGCCAACTTCAGAGCTGGGCTGTGCTGCTCAGGTGGTGTGTGGTGACCCTGGTGGGCAGCAAAGCACCGCACAGCTGCATGCTCACTTCTACTCACCCCCAGTGGGATAGGGGAAGAAGAAAGGAAGAAAAGCAAGAAAACTTGGGGAGTTAAGAATGGGAAAAAAAGAAAATTAGTGGAAGAATAGAAGAAAACAAAACAAATGATACAGAGGAAATTGCTTGCCACCTCCTGTGGGTAGACCAATGCCCAGCCAGTTTCTGATCAAAAGATGGCTAACCCTCCTAAACCTCCCTCTCTTTTCTTGTATTGCTGAGCATGATGTTATGTGGTATGGGATATCTATTTAGTTAGTTTGGGTCACTTGCCTAGTTGTCCCCTCCTAGCCTGTTGCACACCCCTCAGTCTGCTCACTGGGGAGGCAGAGTGAGAAACAGAAGGCCTTGATGCTGTACAAATGCTGTTCAGCAAAAGCTACAACATTACTGTGTTATTAATACTGTTTTGGTAAAAATCTGAACCACAGCACTACATGAGCTGCTATGAAGAAATCTAACGCTATCCTAGCCAGGCCCAGTACATCAGGGCTTTGTCCATTTGAGTTTTGAAAGTTTTCAGAGGTGGTGTTTCCTCTTTGTGCAGGTGGTGCCAGTGCCTGTGCACTCCTGCTTTGAAATTCCGCTTTTCTTGTACGTAATTGGAGTTTCCTTTGCTGCAACCTGTGAATGTTGCTTATCATTCTTTTACTGGCTATCCTGGAGAAGAGTATGTGTACCATCTTTTGTACAACCATGCTTTAGGCTATTGAGGACAGCAGTAAGATCCACCTCTTAGAAGCCTTGTAATCCTCCAGGGTGAATAAACCCTGTTTCTTCAATCCCTTTCTACACTTCATGAGCTTCAGCCTCTGCTTTGTTGAGGAGTTAAAGGTCCGCTCTGTTTTGGCCTCCATTGAGGGCCACTTTAGTGGCCTTCTGCTGGACTTGCTCCAGTTGTCAGTATTTCTTCTGTGTGGAGGCTCAAAACTAGGCAGAGTATTTCAGGTGTGGCCTCACAGCTGCAAATAGTGGGTAGAGTCACTCTGCTTTCTTTGACATTGCTGTGCTCTTGCTGATCCACACACTGTTGACTTGCATTAAAATCCCTGTCCAGATGGGACCCCCCAATATTCTTTTACAAAGCTGCTACATAGTCCCTCTCTAAACTATACTGTTTCACGGGGATATTCTGTTCACAGTGCCAGACTCTGTGGTTGTCTACTTATTTTATCAAGTTCTATCTTTCTACTACTTGAAAGCAATAAAGTAGAGCAGCAGTGCAGAACGAGAGCCTCCAATCTTGATATTGGATATTATAACTTCCTTACTCTCCAGTAGCAGATGCATCCAGAATACCTGAGTTAGCTTTAAAGTTTTGTGCCCCTTGAAAATTAGGGAGAGATGTCCCTTTCTCAAGTGTCTTTCAGATTACTTTGCAAACTGCAATAAACTGCAATGCAAAATCTGAAATACCTGGTTGTATGAGTTCAGGATAATGTGCTAGTCACTGTTATCTGCTGTGGTGAGTGGAACAGAAGGTACATCATCTTGACATAGATAATGATTCCCTCATATCAGTTTTGCTGAGGTACTTGGAATATCCACCTTAGTTTCAAAAGGCTGTAAAATCTTACAGTTTGCAGGCTTACATTCTGAATTTTTATCTATTCCCAGGCTCTGCCAGCTATATTGAAGTGATATTGTATTATGTATGGGGAAATAGAAAGCTATCATCTCAAAATAGACCATAATATTGTACCTTATTAGAAAATACAAGTGGATTTTCTGCCAGCAACCATGACTTATGATAATGACTGTTATCAATATGCAATTACTTCTGTTACCCTAGAACATATTGACATTCATTTATTTAAAGATAATGTAACACATTTGTATTCATTGAGGTAATCTATGGATATGATTAAATGTGAATGCCCATCTTGTACCAAATAGTAAAATGAAAAAAAAAAAATTGTAATCAGACCTTCTGCACTGCTAAAAATAGGCTGTATTAAATTCTGAAAATTGCATTTGAGCTTATTTGAAACACAGTGGCAAACAAATACAAAGAAGCAAAAGCATAACTTGGGTGATTACTAATTCAAACATTCATTCTTTCTAATGATATTGGGGAAACCTGGAAATAAGAAGAAAAACTTCAAATAAAACTGTAATCCTGTGTCTGTGGAATGGACTATAGAGTTTGTGATCAATGTGGAACTGATGTTCATTTAAGTGGTGAATCTTAGTGGAGGTTGAAGTCTATTCGAACTGGTTGTGTAGATCTGTTTTGGTCCAATCCAGAGGTTGCATGTAGCAATGGACAGGCATTTGAATGTGCTATTTAGGTTTTGAATCATCATTTTATCCCACAAATGCTTCTGTTTTGCAGAGAACTCAGGGGTTTTGGACTTCTAACTGAAATATATGTATTTATATACAGCACATGTACTGCATAAGAGTGGTTCTCCAGTGACAGGTTGTTATGATAATAAACACTTTGAGGTCCACTTCGAAGCCACTAAGCAAAGCAGTCTCAATATTCTGAGCTTGCAAGTACTTCTGTTGGTGACATCTGGGAGAGTAAAGTTCGGTGTGTTTGGTTGTCCAGTTATATGGTGTAAAATGCTACATGCATTTCTACAGCTAACAAATTTTTTTTTGTCTGCTATTTGTCTAAAATATATTGGATTAAATGAACTTCAAAAGAAAAAAAATGTCTATGGTATTGGTTTCTTGCTTGAAAATTAGGGATATCTGATTGAACTGTTGGATGCTTTATAGAATCATAGGCTGGTTTGGGTTGGAAGGGACCTTTAAAGATCATCTAGTGCAACCCCCCTGCCATAGGCAGGGATATCTTTCATTAGACTGGGTTGCTCAAAGCTCTATCCAGCCTGACCTTGAACACTTCCAGAGATGGGGCATCCGCAACTTCTTTGGGCAACCTGTTCCAAGTGTCTCACCATCTTCATTATGTGTGTGTGTAAGAAGGGAAGAAAAAAAAACCAAACCGCACACCAAAAAAACTTCCTTATCAACCTAAATTGGACATAATCCAATCTAAAACTAATGCCCCTTGTCCTGTCACTACAGACCTTGGTAAAAAGTCCCTCTCTGTGTTTCTTATACTGCCTTGCCCTGTATATAAGGTCTCCTTGGAGCCATCTCTTCTCCTGGCTGAACATCCCCAACTCCCTTTCTTCATAGGAGAGGTGTTCCAGGCCTTTAATTTTCTCCCTCCTCTGGGCCTGCTGCAACAGGTCCATGTCTGTCTTGTACTGGGGGACCCAGAGCTGAATGCAGTACTCCAGGTGGGATCTCATGAGAGTGGAATAGAGGGGGAGAACCACCTTCTTTTGGCCTGCTGGTCACATGTCTTTTTATGCAGCCCAGGATATGGTTGGTTTTCTGGGCTGCAAGTGTGCACTGTGGCCCCATGTCCAACTTTTTCATCCACCAGTATACCTGAGCCCTTCTTAGCAGGGCTGCTTTCAAACCATTTGTCCCCCAGTCTATAGTGATACTGGGGATGGCTCTGAGCCAAATTGCTGATCAAGTGCCGTTTTCTTTCCAAATAACAAAGCTGCATTTTTGTCAGGTATTGCTAAATGTGTAGCTGTGTTTCTAGAATTTCTCTATTGAATATATGTATATAATATAGGTGTATAACTTTGAATTGTGCTTTGCAGAAGGACATGCTGCCTTAATAGTAATTTGTAGCTCAGTATGATTAAAGGAGGCTGTCTCCATTCCTTGGCTGATTCTGGCAGTGCAAAACAAACCGGTGATTACAGAAGTCTGTCTCCAGAATGTTATTCTCCAAAGCAAAGAAAAACAAAGTTATTTTTCTCAGAAAAACATCTTTTATAACCTGAGTTTATTGGAAGGAAGCAAAGAATTCTCATGGGTGCACTAATTCCAAACATCTATCAATCAAACTGAGCTTTTAAAGTAAAGTATCTGTTGCTTTGAATGGGGCCTCACTGCAGTATTACTAATACTCTAAGTTGTTTCTCTTCCAGTTTATCTAAATATCAGTTTACCTCTAATTGTCCTAATGCAGTTGGTGTAGTCGCTGTAAACTCTTCTCAGCTGGGGGGAGTTGGCAACCAGCATATCAAACTTGGAAGTAAGAGGACTTCTCTTTGATTTGGGGCTAATGGTTTGTTCATCTATTGCTGCAGGAAAGTCTGTTCCTCTTATGAATAATTCCTTTTGAACTTGCAGTCCTTTATCAGTGCTGAAAGCTCCTGCTGGAGCTTGCAAATGCTTATGAAGCTGTTTCATCCATCACATTTTGTATATACTTCTGCCTAAGTCAGAATGTGCTGTGCTCTGTGACCTGACCCTAATCTGAACTTGGGGAAAGCTGATGCAGAGGTTTTAGTCCTCTGGAGTATCATTCACAGTTTCTTAATATCAGGCTTGTGGTGCCCCACTACACCACTCCCTGTAGTTCAACCCTTCTAACCTACATCCCTGCATGATATGAAACTGTTGTGTTTCCAACAGACAGTAGTTATGAGTTATCAAATACTATTGACTACATTTAGATCCTCACTCCATTTGAGGGGGAAAAAAATTACTTTTCTGTTACCTAAGAGAAATTCCTGGGCAAGTGGGTAGAGGTACTACACTGATATGACTCTGGAGAATATAGCAGATAAACCTTTAGAACTTCTGATACCCAGTCCTTTGGACAAATGAAGTTTTACAAGATTTTCATGGGGAGCTTTGTCTACTACTGTCTCCCAAGTGCTTGCTCTGGCCCTTTGGGGGATTTTTGATATGCAGACAGCTGCTGGGAGGGCAACACAGTAATGTGCAAGCAATCCAGGGTTTTACAGACTTATTTTAGTCAAACATCAAGGCCAAGGTCAGCAGTTGGTCTTGAGACTTAACTATAGCTCTGATTTTTTGGTGTTAGCCCTGAGCTGACTTCTTGCAGCTTCTTCTGAACCTTGTTCATAATGTATCTTCTAGTTTTTGCCTCTAGAGCCTTTTAAGTCTAACCCTAGTCTAATCCTTCTGTGTACCAGGCAATGCTGCTAAAATGGCCTAATGTAAAGCTAATTAACCTCTGATGTCGGGCAAGTCCAGTAGCAGGTTTGTTTTCCCCAGGAGTAAACTGCACATGTCCCAGTACACTTCCAGGGGGGCACTCTACTTCTGAGTGATTAGATTGTTCACCCTTCAGAAACTCTTGTGGTAATGCAACTCAGGTAGAAAATGGTACAGCTTAAATTAATACCTGTCTTGTGTAACTTCATAATTATGTAATTAAATATTTTTCTAGATGGTCCAAACCATACACTTTGCTTGGGATGGTGGGGTGTGG
>WEKW01010932.1:0-15975 GCA_013389905.1 Sula dactylatra | reverse complement strand
TTAGAGGGGCAGGATAAGGGAATTATGGCTGCTTAAAACAGAGTTTTTAGGCTTCCAAGTTTTTGCAAGGATATGACTAGGGCTCACATGCAAATGGATAAGGAAGGGAAGGCTGAGTATAAATGCACACCCGAACTATCTCTCTTGTTCCAGCCTGCAGTCTCCCAGTGCATGCACAGGTCACCTGGCTGTGTTAAAGCCATGCTCCATTCTGCTTCTATTTCCAAAACTGGCTTTCATGGAGTAAGTCTGAGCTCCTTTATTTGCACAGTGTGAATAAAATATGCTATATTCTCTTTTTAGTTTGCATGTGGAAAAATCTGAGTACAGTTTTCTGTACTTCCGGTTTGAAAGTTGTGGGGGCAGTCTGTTCAGATATCTCAGTACTTGTAATGAAGCTACGTAAGTATCTGAGGGATAAGGAACTTCAGACATATTGTCATTGAAAATAGTTCCAGTTCAACCCTTTGATTTTGTGGATTTATTTTTGCAAAAGCCAATTTAGCTGCTTAATTCCCTCCTCTACAATTAAGAGTGAGGTGAACACCTAATTCAGGGCCATGTTTTGCAGAAGACAGAAAAATGCTTGAAGTCTAAGTCCTTTAAGGAGACCTCACTAAGGATTCAGCACATAGGAAGGTGTTGCTTGGAAAGCACAGAGAAGTACAAAGTGCCAAAATGACGTAATAGTATGTGATACTTAATTTTTAATACCTCTGTAAAACGATCAGTTATTTTTGGCATATACAGTTCTTCAGAGTGAAAAAAAAATACAGCTTACTTATTGCCTTTCTACATTTTAATCTTTCATACTAATGATACCCTTTTCTAGAATTTATATAAGTATTTTAGTTTGTGCCTAACTTTGTGGGTGTTACAGGAAAAAAGCAACTTAAAAAAATAACAGCATGTTGTTGTTTAACCTCAGTCAGCAACCCAGCACCACACAGCCACTCACTCACTCCCCCCTGGTGGGATGGGAGAGAGAATCAGAAGAGTAAAAGTGAGGAAACTCCTGGGCTGAGATAAAGACAGTTTAATAGGCAAAGCAAAAGCCACGCGCACAAACAAAGCAAAAGAAGGAATTCATTCACTACTTCCCATGGGCTGGCAGGTGTTCAGCCATCTCCAGGAAAGCAGGGCTTCATCATGCATAATGGTTACTTGGGAAGACAAATGCCATCACTTCAAATGTCCCCCCCTTCCTTTTTCTTCCCCCCAGCTTTATATGCTGAGCATGATGTCATATGGTGTGGGATATCCCTTTGGTCAGTTGGGGTCAGCTGTCCCAGCTGTGTCCCCTCCCAGCTTCTTGTGCACCTGGCAGAACATGGGGAGCTGAAAAAGTCCTTGACTAGTGTAAGCATTACTTAGCAACAACTAAAACATCTCCACATTATCAACTCTGTTTTCAGCATAAATCCAAAACATAGCCCCACACTAGCTACTATGAAAAAAACTTAACTCTATCACAGCTGAAACCATGACACAGCAATAAGTAACAATTAACATTATATAGTGTGTATTCTATAAACTCACAGTTTCAGTTACCTAATTAAAACTTTCTCGGTACATTTGGAGGCACATAAATAACCTCTTAAAGAGACAAGATGAAGTGCAAAAGTAAAATACAATTTTTTAAATAAGTATTTTTTCTAGTTTTCCTTCTTGAGTTAATGGCATAAGTCTTATATTAGAACCAGAACTTCTTTTTAAGTTTATGTCAGTAAAACATAAAGAACTATTTTGACCTGTCTGTTTCTTTTGAGTATCTATCTACAGCACCAGCAAAGAAGAGACAGTATTTTTGCCTTCAGGAGATGAGCAGTCTCTGCATCTGAAATAGTGAGAGTAGTGAGAGCAGTCAGCTAGACTGTAGCTGCTTCTTATACAAATCTTTAGTTCCCTTCCTGTTCCTCAGTCTCATAAAGTGAAGATTTGTTCAGAATCAGGGTGATCCTCTGCAACAATCTTACCCAATGATAAAAAGTTCAGTGTCTGTATCAGATCTTTCCAGCTTGAGAAAGGTGTTAAAACCCTAAAAAATGGCCACCAAGAGGCTTTGGTAAATATAAAAATAAACTGTTCAGTCATTTTTATACTTCCAAACTGTTCAAGTGAAAGTCCAAAAGATATCATGAGGTTTTTTATTTGCTTGTTTGTTTCTTCTGATGGGGTGTGTGGAGGTTATGTTCAAAGTCAGCATATCTTGCTCTTTTGTTTCTCGACATTGTGCCTCATCCTTGCTAGCAAGCCACAGCTTCACATAGCTTTTTTGGGTATCATTGGTCTTAGTTCATAGAAGGGCCAATGTTCAGGTGCTTTTTATCTGTTCAATTATCCATTACAGATTGCAGCTACAAATGGAGCTACATGGGCTAAGTGCATCTCCAGAAGAAAATGCATCAGAGGGAGACAGACGTCCAGACGAAAACATAATATCTCATTCTTCCTTAACTCCCTTCATGATAAAAGGTGGCAGACAACACAGTAAAGCTATGTCAGCCACTAGTCATATATTTTGCAGACATACCACAATACCATAATCTAAACTGGCTGAAACTCTGCTTCATCCTTTACCAGTTTACATTCAAATGTCAGAGCAGAGACAAATGTACAATGTGTTTCACCATATGGCAGCAAACTTCCCAGTGTACTTCTAAAGTATTTTAGAAAGCCTTCATGAAAGCCTTCATCTGCTTCCTTTGAACTTTATTGTGGTTGATTTGGCTTTCCGTTTTACTGCTTCCATTTTTTTTTTTCTTGTTTTTCTTTTGTTCTATAGTATGTTTTATTTTCCTTCCACATCTTTTGGGGGACTCTGTCTTGCTAAATAATAGAGTGAGACTGAACAGTGCAGACTTAGTTGCCCATGCTGCTTAAGTGGCTTCATTTTGAATCCGGCCAAAAATACCTCTCTGAGAGAAACCTGATACAAAGTAGACTAGCCCTAAGCAGTGTGCATATGAGTCAGTTGGTGGCACTTGATCTCAAACAAGGAGTCAGGGTTTGGCTGTCTTATTTAGGAATAATATATTTAGGTCTTTCAGATCACATTTACTGAGTTGAATTCTTTAGTTTCAGGAAATCTTCATGTAAATTCCTTTTCAAGATATATATTTCTCCATTAAACCTTCCTTTATCTCTTGCCTATTTTGCATCACTGCCATCAGAGTTCTCTTTCTCATTGCGTACATCAAGTCTATCAGCTTTTTATCTTCTTTTTCTAACTACTTCTCTAGCTTTCTATCGGGTCCTTCTAATCATCTCTTTCCCTCGCTTATCTCCTTACCTACAATCTTTGCTTGACTATTATGTATTCTTCCCTCAATAACTATTCTTCTTTATTTTTAGGCTTGATCCTGCAAATTAACAATAAGGAAAAAAAAATCTTGGTCACTTCACTGATGAAATATAAAATAATAATCTGTCCTTGCACTGCAATTCCACTGGTACATTAAAAGATGTATAATGTAAGATCTATAATATCTTTGTTGGCCTGTCTCCAATTCAGAAAAATTACTGGTTGAGAACAGAAATGGCTGAATAAAGAGAAGATGGCAGAGACGGGCCTAAACAAAGCATTTAACAAACTGGCTCTAATATTCTTCCTGACAGTCCCAGATGAGGGAATAAAGCTTTGAGTTTGAAAGCCTACAAAAGTTAATGTAATTAATGCTCTAGTCACTGATGCTTGTAAGAGTTCATTTTGTGGTAACAGGAGAATTTATTTATTTATAAGAGAGATGATATCACAAAATGTCCTTCCTTGGTGCTAGGAAATTTAACTCTGACTCTCTTATTGCCATTTAAAGGCCTTATGAGTGTTTGACTTAGAAACATAATTGCTCTAGGTTCCTGATTCAAGTTCACTATCAAAAATAATCATTTAGCAGAAAGAAATGTTAATGATTTTGGTGCAGTTTAATGTTGACACCAATTAAATTAATTACTGAAGGAATTTTGGACAGAGAGTATGTAGAAGTAATAATTAAAAAAGAAAAAAATCAAACAACCCCTACTCAAACATAACTACCAAAGAGATATATGAAATATATGTATGTATGTATGTATTTTTGTGTTTGTTTAAATAAATACATATACCCATGCATATATAAGAGACAGTGTAAGTAAGCATATAATATAATATGGACATTTAGCACAATTTTTATCTTAGATGGAAGACAGGTATTCAAAATTTTATTGCCTTTATTTGTTGTGGGTTTAATGCCAATAGCCATGCCTTCCAGCATTTAATTATTTACATTTAAATAGATTTCTTCTGTCACTGAAGCATGGACAAACATTTAAATAGCTTTGAAAATAGGGGGTTTCCCCGTGGCATTATTTTGCTGATATGTTAAACAACATAATATCTGAAGGGGAAGTTCAAGTTTCTCTGAATAGTTTTATGCTGACCTAAGTTGACAGTATATTCGTTCCATTCCCTGCCTCTTTAAGATAGCACACCAAGCAAAACACTAAGATTTTTATAAGATGAAACATACAATAAACTTGAATTATAAAGATTTTTATGTGGTATTTAGGGTTTTTTAGTGTCTATAGAAAATGCAAAGCAAAATGAATTAACCTTTTTAAGCCTTCAGTTAGAGCAGCAATATAGATTTTTCATGATTACTAAACAAAAAGGACAGAAATTGCAATATACTTTTCTAGACCATGCAAGAGTTGGTTACTCTTGGGCTATTCTGGAGAGTTCAAGGACTTTTGAATACTAAGCTTTTCTCTGGGGGAAAAAGATTCCTAAAAACTTCAAAGCAAAAGAAGAGATACTGGACATGGCATACTTCCTTATTTTCCTTTTCTTCTCCAGCAGCAGAGATGTTCTTCACTGGTGAAGCAACCTGTATTGATAAAATGCACTGCAGAAGACATGCTCATGCACATTAAACTTGATATGTGTGCAAGGATAGGTCTTTGAGTAGATCCATAAGCTCTAAATCAATCCCACCAAAGAGTATATGTGTGGTGCATTCCTCAAATTATTTCTTTTCTGATTATGTAACTGTTCAATATCCCTTCTATCGTGGTTTAGACCCAGTTCAGCAACTAAGCACCACACAGCCTCTCGCTCACTCCCCCCACCCCTGCGGGATGGGGGAGAGAATCAGAAGGGCCAAAGTAAGAAAAATCGTGGGTTGAGATAAGAACAGTTTAATAATTAAAATAAAAAAGTCATAATTATTATAATAATATGGAAAGGGAAATAAGGAGAGAGAGAGGTGAAGCCTCGGAAAAAAGAAAAAAAAACAACCAAACAACAAGTGCTGCAACTGCTCACCACCACCTGCCAACCAACGCTTCCGGTCCCCGAGCCATGATCGCTGCTTCGCCCGGCCAATTCCCCCCAGTTAATATACTGTGCATGATGTCACATGATATGGAATATCCCTTTGGCCAATTTGGATCAGCTCTCTTGGATGTACCCCCTTCCCTCCCAGCTTCTTTTGCACCTGGCAGAGCATGGGAAGCTGCAAAAGTCCTTGTCTAGTGTAAGCACTACCTAGCAACAACTAAAACATTAGTGTGTTATCAACATTATTTTCATACTAAGTCCAAAACGCAACACTCTACCAGCTACAGTGAAAAAAATTAACTATCCCAGCTAAAACCATGACACCTTCTAAGGGACATTGACATCAATGTCATAGTCTATTGTAAGCCAAGTTCTTTCCCCAAATGGATTGTTAGATTATTTTTCCATTAAATTAAATTCTGCAGATTGCCACAAGCAAAACTCAACAAAGGACAAGAAAATGGGATTTAAATATATGGCACAGCTCTATTAAAATCTATATTCACAAATACTTGAAACTTTCAGAGTATTGTATCTTTAAGAGTAGGGATCATTTCAGAAGCTGTATAAGAACAAGACAACAAGGGTTTTCACTTCTAAATTTAGGAGATCAGACCCACTCCAGTTGTTGTAAACACTGAATTTCTGTCTGTGTACTTACTGGTACAGAGAAAAAGCTGTAGCAAGAAAGTGCATACTGTTAGCTGTACTCCTAATGAAAGAGGGCCAGGAAGAGAAATTAATATCTGAGTGCCTGATTTTAGCTGTTAGCTCAAGTCTGACTCTGCTTTGAACAGCTCCAACCAGCTTTTTCCAGAGCAATATTCAGGGAAAGTCCTAGGATTATTTCATTTCTAGAACCTCATGGCATGAGACTAACGTAGTAATAAATTGTACTAAAATTCTAAATTATTTCAGATACTCCAAGCTGAAAATAAACACACAAAATGATAACTGGCAGCACAGGAACACTACCTGTGTAGTAGGAATACAACTACCTTGCCCTATTTTACTTAGTACTGCATACTTAGTGTTTCCTGTCTGTGAAGTCCAGCAGATATCTGTCAAGAGCTACATGTAGCTTAGTTTGAGAGATTTTCCCTATGCCAGCCTGTCTTTATTGGCTATATGGAGAGTAAAGTACTGCTGCAGGCATCTAATCTTTTAGACACAGGAAGAATGCATAAAGTTAGGGACACTGGCTCACAAACTCTTTGTGGTTTGTTTTAACTTACCTTTCAAACTATTATGAAAAACATCCTAAAAGATGAAAATTAATTCATCTTGCAGCTATTACTGTTGAAACCAAGTGAAGTTTCTCTACAGATAATATTCCTTATGTTCTGTAGTTTTCTGTCAGTAAGGGCAAGTGATAAAATTATGTTATTCTCAGTAGAACTAATGTGATTGCTCTCAGAATCCTTTCCATTTCAGTCACCTAAGTCTATTAGTGAATAACATGTGTTTTGGAAATAGAGCACTCTAATAACATGCAATGATCTTAAATAGATTTTCACTGAACTGTCCATTTCTATAATCTTTTTGCTTACTGATGGAAAGCAGTAAAAGAAATAGGTATTCGAAAAATGAAATTAGAGCAATTTTCCTGTCTGCTGTCCCTTTTCTTTTGAAAACATTTCATAAAACTTCCCACATTACTGCCTAAGTCCACTACCTTTCAAATTTTTTTTTTTAATATTTTGACATACTACTTCTGATATGCAACTGTATGTTGCAGACTTTTCCAGCATAGTCACAAACAACAATGGCTAGTCAACAGTGCCTTGTTCAGCTACTGGGACTATCATTAATACATCATTCTCCTCAGTTTAGGGCCACTTATCCCCAGCAAGCTCTTAAGACTGGTGGTTAAGGACAGCCAAATCAAGCACACTGTCTACAGTCACTGCAGCACACTAGTGTGGCATGCCCTTTAGATTTTTTGCCTTTTCTCCACATACTCTCCAGAGTCTGACTATTTCTATTACATCATCAGCAAATATGTGTTATGTGTTTATTAGAAAAATTAAAATATTTGGCCATCACCTATACATAAAAAAATAAAATTATGTTATGGTCTAATGTAACCACACAACAGATTAGATTTCAGGCTGTATGATTTATTCATCTTTTTATCTTTCTTACAAGACTTTAGATCTCTTATTTGTTTGGAAGCACATACCATATCTAGTCTCAGAATTTAGTTTTTATTTCTAGCCATATGCAAGTGTCATGTGTATTCAGAGTTTTCCTTTGAAGGAGAAGTGAACCTGTGTGAGACCTCGAATTTGAGTTTCTGGACACATTTCTATTTTATTGAAACTGATTAGCATGCCAAAGAAGGAAGAAGGGAGAAAGTATACTTAGTGCTCCACGAATACAGATTATGAACTTGCATTGTCATTGAAAGCTAAATGCGGTAGGTATAAAACACTATATTTTCTGATCTTGCAACAACTAACCAATTTTAAGTATGATTTTTTCAATTTTTTTTTTACAAAAATAAATCAAAGTGTCTGAAAGTATTTCCAATATCATGATACTTGATCCTTCTAATTAGTTATCCAGGCATCTCACAGGTTATTTATTATGCATGAGAGTTTTATCTTAAGAATTTCCTATAAATTTATGAAGGGAATTTCATGCAAATGTTAATCTATCAGTTCTTGAATATTTACCAGTGCCTTTCCTATTAATTTTGTAGTATGAACACATAAAAAGATTAATTCATATAAAGCAAAATAATTTTCTTTTACTTTCAAAGAGGTAGCTCAACATTCATAAGCTGTTCCTGCATATGAATAACGGCAAACAGAAGACATATATGTGTGTAAATATACATATAAGTACACATTCACAATGTGTGTGTAAAAACATAGATGCATTTATCTATATATTCGTACGTTGTATAACTACAAGTATGCACACGCACACGCACATATACACACTCATACACGAGAATGATGCAGAAAAGTGAATTAAATTTATATTATTACAATATCTGTTATCATTAAGCTAAATAGTTTCTCTTTTTATTTGTTGATATGTGATTTTACTCCATTTTTTCTTAAGCATTTTGAAATACAAGCCTAAACAAGACAGCAGGCTCAGTATGAGTCAACAGTGTGCCCTGGCAGCCAAGAGGGCAAACTGCATCCTGGGGTGGATCAAACACAGCATAACCAGCCAGTCAAAAAAGGTGGTTATGCATTGTATTTAGCATTAGTGTAGCCTCACCTTGAGTACTGTGTGCAGTTCTGGGCCCCACAATTTAAGAAAGATGTGAAGGTCCTTGAATGCATCCAGAGGAGGTTGTGTACTGATTTGAACTGAAGCTAAGTGTCAACCAGGCTTGCCATCCAGAATGCTTACATCATACACAAGGCTGTAAGAAAGCACTTTAAAAGAAACAAGGTGATTGTGGCAGACATGGATGCACAACAGCAGGCAGACTTGGCCGATGTGCAACTGCTCTCCAAATACAGTGACAGCGTTAAGTACATCTTAAATGTGATAGCTGTATTATCCAAGCATTCCTGGACCATTGGTGTAAAAGGTAAAACAGGTTCTCAAACAGCTTGTGCATTTAAAGCAACTTTTAGCAGGGGGAGTAAGTCTTAGGTATTACAGACTGACCATACTTTATAAAAATTGTTAAAGTAGTGCAATGTTCAGCATTTTACTGCTAATAATGTAATTAAAACCTCTGTCACAGGCCATTTAAACAGGACGCTTAGAACCAAGATGTAAAGATATTTTACAGCTGTTGTGGTTTACCACCAGCTGGCAACTAAGCAGCACACAGCCAGTCACTCATTCCTCCTCCGTAGGATGGAGGAGAGAATCAGAAGAGTGAAAGGGAGAAAACCCCTGGGTTGAGATAAAAATGGTTAAATAGGTAAAGCAAAAGCTGCATTTGCAAGCAAAGCAAAACAAGGAATTCATTCACTCCTTCCCATCGGTAGGCAGGTGTTCAGCCATCTCCGGGAAATCAGGACTCCATCATGCCTAACTGTTACTTGGGAAGACCAATAACATCACTCCAAATATCCCCCCTTCCTTCTTCCCCCAACTTTATATGCTGAGCATGATGTCATAAGGTGTGGGATATCCCTTTGGTGAGTTGGGGTCAGCTGTCCCAGCTGTGTTGCTTCCAAGCTTCTTGCGCACCCCCAGACTACTTGCTGGTGGGTTGGTGTGAGAAGCAGAAAAGGCCTTGACTCTGTGCAAGCACTGCTTAGCATTAACAAAAACATTGGTGTGTTATTAACAGTTTGGTCACAAATTCAAAATATACCACCATGCAAGCTACTATGATGAATAACAATAACCCAGCTGAAACCAGTGCAACAACACACAGCTTCCACAGAACTACCAGAGCCAGTCCTGTGGACATGAGTCTTTTAAACTCTGCAAGCATTTGGAAAACTCTATATGGAGGTGTTTAAAATTAAGAATCTGCACCTCTGCTCAAAAAGGGAGACCATGTCTGGGTGTCCAGAACAGCAGAGGGATTTGACTATGGTCTATTATGAAGCAGTCAGAGGATTTTTTTACCCTGAAGAACTTCAAAAAGTCAGTCCTGATGAGGACTGAATCTACAAAATTGAGAGGATCATTGCTGCAAAATGGAAAGAAAGAAAGAAACAGCTGTTACTGAAGTAGTGTGACTGGCCCCAGAAGTTCAACAGCTGGAAAGAAGCCTCCCAGTTTCAGGGCATCTAGTGCCTGGCAGCTGAGGGGAGAAAAAGAAGGACAGTGAATGAGAGTTTCTACATCATGCTACTCAGCAATGTCAGCACCAGAATCTGCCCACAAAACACCAGCTCAAACTTTACTGCACAGCTGATGAAGCTCTCCAGGAAGTGGGAGGTGGGGCTGGTGGAAATATGGTGCTTACACAGCTGGAATAGCATCAGCAAAGATGTCATCTATGAAATAGCACTGCAGGGCAAGACGCAGAAGTATACTTTGTGGAAAGGCTATTGTCCATCCCTCTCCATGTTGATAGAATGAATGAACCATCTTCTTAACCCTCAAAACAAAGTTCAGCTATTGGCTCTTCAGCAGTGGGCCTGGTCTATGACCCAAACAAAAGGAAAATAAAGCTCAAAATGGATGTAAAACCTTACACTTTTTCCACCACTTAGAATCTGGCACATATTTGGGGAGCTTCTCTGACTGTTGCTACTAAGAATTTTCCCTTTGTGGCAGACATCATGGGAGGGTTTAACTCTACCTTTACACGGCTCTTGTAAAGCACCAGCTTGTTGGGGACTTTGTGGTTCCTTTATTGAGCTGTGTTCCAGCCAGCAGAAAAAACAATAAGATCATAACAGTGACATATGATAAGCCGCATGACATGCTGATAAACTGCCAACATATTGACACAATCAGCATTGAAATAAAGACAGACCAGAACAGTCATATTTCATTTTGCTTTGGGAAGGCAATTGTGACGTTGCATCTTTAGCCCTAGATGCCTCTGATATTTTAAGAAACCATGCTAAAATGGTAGTGGTAAAAAATTATGGGTACCTGTACTTGTATGTAAATTATTACAGAGCCCAGACTGGCAATGGTCTCCCTGGATATTAAGATGTTCCTGTGATGGTGAAGATGTTGTAGGTGTATTCTGTAGCCTGTATAGGAAGGCTGTCCCCCTTTTGAAAAGGTATTTAGAAATTGTTTAGCCACGTATCAGAAGTGTGTTCAGCACACCAGCTGGCAGTAATGTCAGCAACCAGGAAAACTTGCTTTTGGTTCAGATGCCCAAGCTAACTTTTATCTGGTTCATAGATAAAGACAAGATAAAGACACTTTTTGTGGAAATTATGCTAAGAACCCACTCACCTTTAAACATTATGACACAAATTTTGTGGCCCTATGTGTGGATGGTGAACCTCATAGTTTTCATCAGCCCTGTAACCCTTCCCCAGAGCCTTGTTTAGTTCCCAGGGACAGCAGGTACACATAAGGGCTCTTTCTTCATTATTGTGGGTGCAGAGCGTATGGCAGGCATCAGCACAAGAGCAGCACAAGGGAAACAATAGCTTGCAATTTACTATCACAAGAAACACAGGAAAAAAGGGCCCTTGGGGCACATATACATTTGCTTTGACTATCCTAGACTAGGCTGCCAGGGTACCAAAATTCTCAAATATAATTTTGGGGTGTCCAGGAGGATATTGTTTTGTTGGTGAAGCTATGACCGTGGTTATACATTATATAACAAAGCTCACAAATATTTCTCACCTCAAAAACATTGCTGACATCCTTAATACCATAACAACATTCATCACGTAAAAGGAGGAAACAGGTCTTAGGATATCTAGAACTGTTGTTTGGCTTAAAAATCTCCCAAAGCCTTTTTGCTTCAGATAGGAGGGTGATGTATATATAAACATGTAGAAGATCCTCAGACAAGGGGATGCCACTCAGTGTGACCTTCCCGTACACACACCATCCTAGTTCGTCATGTAGCTCTTCTACTGTGCTTAACATTTCTGCATTTGTAAGATCCCTCACTGCTGTAAGCTCTATTAGACTGCCAGCAAAAGAGATGTTGTTGCTGCTGTTATTTAGACCAATTGAATAGCATCATATTTTTTTATGATTTTGGAATGGGGAATAGACCGTAGGGTCTGCATACTCCACTCTCCATTGCTTTTACAATGATAGCAAGTCAGAAGGTCTGAACAAAACACAGCTCACTCTTACTTTGTAGGAGAGTACTGACCCAGTCTAAACATTTTGCAGTGTTAATATTGTTTCAATTTATAACAAAGGAATACAAAGAGGCATGCACATTGACAGCTTCAAGACAGAACTGAGATAAAAATGAGGTTTAAACAGCTCAAACAGATAAATGATCACAGATTTGCTCTACAACCTGAACAAATGTTTTATAAGTTGGTATTTTGTTCTCATTTCTCATTTTCTCAGACAGTGTTGCCTGTGTATTCTACCACTGTGCAAAGCCCAAAGTCTGCCCCAGTAATAGTGCACAGTTATCCTGTTTGGCTGGGCCTCGATGCCAGAGCCTTTCAGACCAGCTCATAGGTCTGGGATCTTCTTTGCACTTGACAGGATTTGCACCAGGAGCTGCTTGGTGGGCCTTCCAGGAAGAATCCATAGCCTTTGGGCATATTCCAACTTGTTCATTATTCCCCTTCCCCTTTTGGTGTCACTCTGCCCTCCTCAAGTAACTCACAAATGTGTGCCTTATAGAGTAGGGCATGCAAACCAGACTTTAACTTTTGTTTAATTATTTTCTATTAACATTTAAACTTTAATTATTCATTCCATTAGCTCTTATTAAATTTTTTTTTATTCATTCTATACCTGTGCATTTATGGATGCATAGGTATATGGATGTTTCTGCAGGAAGCTAGAGGTGGGACACCTGTCACTTCTTGTCTTGACAGAAGTTGTCCTAGTACTACTGAAGTGGGTCAGTTGGAGAAATAAAATGTATGAATCAAAAGAATGACAATGGTCCAGGAACAGACTTTGAATAATTCATAGGGAGACTGACACTACTGAGTGGTGAGATGAAGTCCAGGCACTTGTCTTGCTCAGTTAAATAAAGAGGTAAGATAAAGCAGTTCTCCTTTTTCCTTAATCTTTAGAAAATTCTAAGTATGTATCTGATGGAGGATGGTAGGTTCTGGAGAACTTCTTATTCTATTTTTAATCAAGTTATCATGACAAAAGTTTAGACAGTACTTCTATTTAAACATCAGAAAAGAAAAAAAAAAAAGAGCTGTTCCCTGAAGAGCAATTTCAGCTGAACCTTTTCTAGAGTAATCATTACAGATTAAATTACTAGGTTTATCTGACTGTCCATGTCCTCCACGTATACTACAGATTATATAATTCTGTAGTTAGAATAATATGTAAACTCATGGTCCAAACTATTCAGTTCTGTAATTAAAGACTCCACCAGTGAAAAAGGTTTGTCTATCTAAAAAGACATAGACAGTTACACAGAGGTGTTTAAATGCTGGCTGTAACACTCAAGATGGGAACATACCCACACAGGGAAAGGCCTCTTATATCCGTCCAACCGGAAGTGTAAATAGGACAAGCATGAACATGTCTGTTTCTGTCCATGTAGATAACATAAAACACGAGTTAGCAGTCTTCTTTCTTGACTTTGATACAAAAAACAGTGAGATATTAACCTTATCTTGGAATTCTGACATAATTACTTCTTAGAAACTGGCTATTTTCCTTGCAGTTTTTGTAACAGTACTTCTCATCAGTGCATCTGTATGCTTTTGACATCATGACCAGTTTGCTCTGAAAGTAAAAATGCATAATTTAGTGACATATGGTTGATAACTGTGCAAACAACATAGCAGGAGAGGCCCAGGCTAAGCTTGTGTACAATGTGAAAAATGATTTTCTGAAAGCTATACATGATCAAGTCATGACATCTAGTAGAGAAGAGATACATCAGAAATCATACCTAAATAGGTCCTGCACTAACTATGATGTGATGAGGTATCTCTGAAAGGCCACTGATCAGAGTCTGTTAACAGAGCTAGTAAAGTTCCCAGTGCAATTCATCAACTCCTAAAACAGATGACTACATTTGTTCAGACTCAGTGACTTCATACCTAGACCTACCTATTATGGCTAGTTTGGGCAACCAGTTCAAGTTTCAACATGTAAGGAGGAGTGAAATTAATCCCACCCTCACTGAAAATTTTTATTAGTATATGACAACCCAGACAGAATCTTTTCAATTTAACAAACATAGCATCATCTCTGGATGAGAATCTGTTCTCTGTTTATAGTTATTTGATATCTGAAGGTGAACTCTTTCAGAGGAAAGTGAAAAAGTTGAAAGATGTATACTATTCAAAGAAGCTGTACTATGCATGCAACTGACAAGTTAAAAACACTGACACAAAAATTAGCTATGCTACAACAGGCTGGACTCAGCCTTACAAACATTTTCTTCTAGTAAGCAGTGCTTTGGACTGTTTCCCCCCCACTTTAAAACATTTGGCTGTTTTATGTGGTTGTTTATACTCTCCTTCTTTAAATAGATATGTGTGCTATCAGACAAGATTGCTTTACTTTGCAATACCAGCCATGGCTCCTGAAGTCACAAATATGCATTTCTTTTTATTTATAGTACTATTTGCCTATTTGTTGGCAGATCTCCTAAGGTCCTGCAGCAGGCAGACTGACTGATTTCATCAGACACAGTGCATGGTGATCAATGTGGCAAAGCTGACTCTCTTTTGGGTTTTAACCACATTATTTAGTCTGCCTAATGTCTTTCACAAAGTCAGAGAAATCAAGATGATAATAGCTGATATGAGGTTGACATAATCTGTAAGCATGTAGGATTGCACTCTACACATTTTCAAGTAACATCTGGATATTTTTTTCACCTCCAACCCTTGCAGTAGAGTATTTTTCTTGAGATATCCATTCTGTGCCAAAGTCCCTAATACAATGATTTAAGAAGCTCTAAACCCAGCACAGACAAGGATTAGCCTAATGAGAAAAAGTTTATTTTGTCCTGTTTCCTTTGACTCCTGGCCATGCCTGAGAAGATAAGATATGTCAGCTAAGATAATCACCAAATGAAAATAAGTAACACTCTTCATCTACTTCATTAAGAGTTGTCAAAAGGCTCTCCAAGAATCAGAAAACCACTGAAATTAACAGAAATTGTGCTCAAGGACTGTTTATAAGATCTTAAGTTTCAGACTACTTTGAGCATTTTAATTATAAGCCAGCAAAAAGACCTGTCAGTTTTACCATGAATACATTAAAAATAAGCATCAAAAAATGCCCACAAAATAAATAAAAGCAAATAAATAAAGCTAAATAAAAATAACAAAAATCTGTACCTACTGTGGCCACAAAATGTAGTTTATTCTGCTAGAATCATGTTATCTATCTATGCAATTCATAATTCCTGCATGAAATTCACCTGTCAGGTCTCCAGTAAGACTGTAGATAAAAGGTGGTTAACCATTTTGCATGTTTTAGTTTGTTTACAACCAAAGTAACCAGACCAAAAAATATAAACTGCATTTAAATCAAAAGAGTATTCATATTAATTGATTATTTGCAGTGCTAATACTTTAAAACTTTGTTTTACTGTGTGAACAGTGTAAATGTTTTATTTAGTTGCTTAAAATTTAGTGCATGAAAACTGAGTGGCTGGAAAGCAGGGAGGATGGATGCCTACAAGCTTATAGGCCTTGCCTAAAAGGATAGAATTACTGAAAAGATAGGGATATTGATTATTCATTAAGTGCATGCACAGCTTGAAGTAATTTCCAGATGAAACAGGCAAGAAGAATGAGAGATAAAGCTAGTGAAGGAACAACAGTTTGTTCAATTCAGGAAGGCAAGAAAAACTACACACTGCAAAAATGACAGGTNGGGTATTACTACCATTATTATTATGATTAATCAAGTTATCTTGCTTTGATTTGTAATTAAAGTTTTAATGAAACTTCAAAGCTGTTAAAAGTTTTACCTTCTGATGTCACCATATTTCTAAAAGCCCTAGCTATTAAATGTGAAGGAAATTTAGAAACTAGGCTGCATATACATTGTGAAAATGCTTGGGAAGATGAAAGTAATAAAGAGGACACATGTGAAGGATTAAAACAGTATTTCAT
>WEKW01010928.1:1225-17891 GCA_013389905.1 Sula dactylatra | reverse complement strand
GGTTATCAAGTACATTCAGATCCCTTTCCTCTATATTGTATGTGTATGAAAGTCAGGAATCGAACCTCCTTTAAGCTATTCAACAAGAAATGAAATGCTCTTGCAACATGTTGCCCTAAGAATCATTGTGAGAACATGATAATCCCCAACAGAAATAAGAATTAATGGTGTTGCAGTGTTCCTAAATATTTTCTTCTGCCAAAAGTTTACTTACGTTTTCCTGATAACGACAACAGAAACATTGTGGAATTTAATAAATAGCTAGATCGGATGTTAAATTTACCATTATTTTCACGTATATTTATCTGTGAGTTGGTCTGGTCCAAGGACTGATTGCTGGCAGTTATTTGAAACATCAGTTATTTTAGTCGTACACATTAGATAATAACTTCACCTTATCAGGAAAACACATTTCTGAAATTGTTCATCCAGTGAAGGCTGATGATCAGAATTTCCTTTAGGAAACGCTAGAAGAAGACAGAGAATAAAGTAGTAATCTAGTTCTTTCCAGGCCATTTTTGTGCTTCTGGGAAAAATAGTGCAGGTTTCAAAAGACTGTTTTGGTAAAAGCAACATCTTTTTGTTCACAGATTGTAGCTTTAGATTAAATATTTTTTTTTTAACCTACATGTGTCTGAACTGTGCTGTAAATAGAAAGATTAAAGAAGAAGGAAGTGAAACAGGGGAGGGAAGAAGAAAGTAAAACAGAGGCAGGAATGTAACGAACTTTTTTTCATGACCTTGGAATTTCTAGTTGTTTTTCATTATGCAACACTATCCTTATCTATAAGCTTATATATAATGGAGGCCTATCCAGGAAGATAAACTGGTGGAAATGGCACATATTACACTGGAGGGAAAGGAACTATTTTGAAGACAGCAACCACATCTAAGCACTTAAACTTACGTGAAGATGATGTCAAAGGCTCTCCCCCCTCCCCCTTTTTTTTTTTAAGTTGGGATTTGCATGGAAATTTGGAGAGAAACTTGGTTCCAAAATTAAGTACATACTGCCATCCCATAGGATTACCCAGAAGTACCACTGAGGCTGTGAGTCAGGAAGGTCTTGTGGCCTTAACAAGCACGGACTAGCAGGCACAAACAAAATATCCCAAACCCTGTGTTTAATTTATGCCTATAAAAAAAAGATTAAGATGTGGAGAAATACAACTCAAATGACTGAAAGGAAAGGCATTGGAGCTTAAACCTCAAATGATGAAAGTGGTATATGATGAAAGGTCTGAATGGAAATGTAAATGAGAAAAGACTAGAGCAATTAGCAGTACAAAAGTAATTATGACTATAGAAAGGTGTGGCATTATGTGAGTATAGATGCCATAAGGGCTATAGAACAGATTGGTTATCCTTAGCTGGGAACGCAGAACCAGACAGGCAAAACAAGAAATAAATAGATACAGCAACAGGAGGGAAAAAAGAGTGAGAAAAGGACACAGGCGATAGAGGTAGAAAATGGAGAGAAAAAGAAAGGTGGGAGAACAATTTTGTTTTAGAAGGAGGAAATTGAGAGCAGTTTATTTTTCAGTCTGGGATGGGGAGAGGGTTTGAAAGAGGGGGAGTATGGTGGAGACTGTGCATGGGAAAAGAAACTGCAGAGAGATATTTAGGGAGACATTTTAAGGTCATTCATTTCTGTATATTGGCAGTAATCCATTGTGGAGAACAGACAGCTACTGTAGTTGTTAGTAAAGATAAATGTCATTGAATTATAGATGAACATAATGGAAAAACTTCATGTCTAGCTATTGTGTAAAATTAGGAGTGGGACATACTGGCTGTGTGGGCTTGGTGAATGCCAGGTGCGTGGGTGACTAGTGAGCATTGGGAAAGGGTGCCCTATTCAAGTGGTCTATTCAGCTCTTACACCAGCACTGTAATGTCATTACTTTTTCCTGGTCTGGCTTCTGAGTGCAAACCAAAGAATAGTAAGCACTAGTACATTGGTGACTACCTCAGCGCGTCCATATGTTTCTGCTTGCATGTTCAATGCAGTGGCAGAGGAGAAGGGGCTACATTTAATGTGATGATCCTTCATAAAGGCCTGTGTGATCACACCTGCTAATGACACCACACCACACAAGTTCACAATGCACAACAGGCTATCCAGCCCCAACCAGTCAGTCGGAGATTAAACCTGGTTAGATATTAAAGTATTTATCTCTTCTGACATACAAAATTTTCATTATCTAAAAATTATTATTTTAATGGGTCAAAGTTTACTTGCCAGGTCATCACTCTGGAACCCTGTTGGTGCTCTTAGATGTACAGAGCTCTCCATGTCTCCTTTCCCTAGAATGACAGGTCTTACTTTTGCTGTCATATTGAATAGGGGCATTTGGCTTTTGCAGACAGCACAGGGTGCTGGCTTTTTGTGAAGCATGTTTTTCCTTTACTCAGTGTAGTCTGAACAAAGTCATAGTGATGGTGTTTCTTGGACTATTCCTTGCTGTACAGCTGTACAGCTATTACTTTCTAAGTACCCATTTTCTGCCTTTTCTCACCTTTGGCTGTTTTTTCCCCCCACTATTCTGTACATCACACACTACTTGTCCTTCTGCGTGCACATTTGATGATGACACAACTGCTTTTCCAATAACCTGCTTCTGCCATAACCATTAAATGTGTTAATAGCCCATTTGCTGGAGATTGCACTGTCTGAATACAAAATTGACTGAGTTTACACAGTCTACCACACAGGCAGTGTTGTACTGTATTGGAAGAATGACCAATTACAACCACTGGCCTACTCAGCCAGGAGACTGATAAAAAGCAGGAGCAGAATCAACTACACACAGCTAGCCATTAAAGGCAGCATTAAAGAAAAATTATGAGGGTCTGTAATCTACAAATATAGCCCAAGAAACCATATAGATTGAAACAGCTTCACTAGTGGCACAGTTCAGTAGAAACTGAAGAGTGTATTCTATGAGGCAGCTTCTGCATGTTTAAATAAAATACACCTGGTACAACAGTAGCTAGTAGGGAGAAACTAGGAGTGCCCTAGATTGCATTAGTAAAAAACTTCTTTTAAATTCCTTTTTAAAAAAACCCAACCCTGCAAACTGAAGTATATCCTTTTCCTTTCCTCTTTTTTCTGGAGCAGCACAGAGAGAGAATAACAAACGGTATTTGGGAGATGGACAGCTTACAGGTGAATCATGAAGAACAGTGTCCCTTCTCAGACCTTCAAGGTGAGATCTGGTGGACATTCTCAGAGCACACCTACCAGGTTAGGGTACAATAAAACATTCCTGGAGATTGACCATTGCCACCCTTTCCTGGTACTCGGTCACCCTGGGGCTAGAACGGTCACCTCAGGTGTTGGAGACTTGTGATCATTTTACTTTGCAGCCTCTGACCATTCCTGGCTGGCTTTGATTCTGCTTGAAAATGAGGAAGGGAATACTGGTATGCAAATTCTGTCAGGGCATACTTCCTTCATAATTCTCACTCTTTAGTATATGGTAGAAACACATCCACTGTCCCTACATCTGCGATTGTCAGAAATTCAAATATCACTTGTATAAAGAGGAATACAAGAGATCACTTGAGTGAGAAGAACAGAGAAAAGTAAACACCACAATTACATTATTAGAGGAAAAAAGGGGAGGTAGAGGGAGAGAGATGCCACTTCAGATAGGGAAATTCCTTATCCACAGGTTACTGCAAATTAGAACACTGTCCAAGGAGCATTAGAGAAGGGACACTCCATATAAATATATGGTGCCTATTTGTTTCATATAACCTTCCCAAGAGATTTGCTGTCAGAGGCAGTCTAGATGGATCATTGGCTTTACCTGCTGCAGCCATTCTTATGCTCATAAAATTTTTTTCTCAGAGCTGGATTTCGCCCCCACTGTAATTTCCTCCCTCTCAAAACCACACCCTCCCCAATATCATATTCAGGATGCAATCCCTAGAAACTGAAGGGAAAAGGCCTCTTTCCTTTCAGTCAGACCCATCCCCTCATATCAGAGGAACACAGTCACTTGGCTCCATTTCCAACATGTATTATCACTTGTCCCTGCCATGTGCACTTCACAATCTGTGCCACTTTCCGGCCACTCAGCCACCCTCTGCTTCTATGATTCAACTTCTGAAGGTTGCCGCCAGCCTGAACGCCTCCTCTGTGACAGCTACATGATGCATCCTACACACTATTGGAACTACCCAGGGCAAGAATGAGATATATATGTGTGCCATGGTCAAATCCTGGATCTTGCCTGATACAGCCAACTCCTCTATAACTTGCAAAATTTTACCCCTAAATGAAGAAAAGGGTAAATGCCTCCCCCTTCTAATCTAGATTATGGAAAACACAGTTTAGTTCCAAACCAGACCAGCCTGGGAGAGCTACCTGATTATGTGGTCTGTCTACAGAAGACAAACACACCTATTTCATTCCTTCTTGCACAAGCAATCAAAACAGTTCCATCTTGGAAGAAATCTCTGCCACCCTCTTCTCCAACCAACTAAATGTTGGTCTGCTGCTAAGACAAGGTCCACACTGGGCTCCATCCAGCCCTACGTGCTACCCCATTTACTGGGGATAACATAAATGCTGCTCCCAAACCAGAACCTGGCATGGCAGGGGTTAATGGGGGCGATGGGGAGGGGAGGGTGAGAGGAAAGAAAATAGCCTGACACTCTTCCCAGCTTGTTTGATGGAGATGCGAACTGGCAGCATTGAAAAGCTTCAAGATTAATGGAGAAAAGGCGGAATCTGACAGCTTTTCCGCTGGTTTCACTCCTCCTGGGTGGGCCGATTGCTCTTGAATGTCACTTGCTACTTAATCTTGTGTATCTGAAACAGACTGACGTGTTTGGGGAGCCCTGCTTGCTCTGTATAGACATCAATTGGCAAGGCAGATAAAAGGAAACTGCATTGAATTACTCTCTTATGCCTTTTATAGAGCACTTTCTGACTACAAAATAATTAGTAGCCCCATCCAATGAAACCCATCGTGGTCAGGGTCCTCTTTAAACACCAAAAGTGAGGAGGAGCAAGTATCCCTTACTCTCTTCCAGCTGCTTCCCAGAGCTACTATGAAACGAAGACATGTTTATACTCAAATGGAAACACCTCTAGATAACATTGTCATTTAATATTACCTCACTGTCTGTGAGATCCTTGCATTGATTCTTTTTTTTTCTGAATAATTGATTTCTGTTTGCAAGTTGAAGATTTGCTGCAAAGTTAACAATTTATGTGTTATATACTTTCTCTGCGGAGCAAAAAAACCCCCTTATGTACTCTTTAAAAATACAATACGTCTCTCACTCAGCCAACAAGATGCATTCTCCCTTGTAGTAGATAAAGGGGGCATGGGAGGCTAAAACTTCAGGGTTTTTTTCTCCATCTGCAGTGAAATCAGATGGTGACTGTCTTGCAAAAGACATCTGATTCTTTTTTTAATCCCAGAATTTCAAGTCAAGTTCTTCCTTATCTTTCACCCGTGTCATACAATTTATGGCAACCTAGAAATAGCAGCAAATAAAAGTAGCAGTCCCCAATAGTTCATAAAATTTGCTTCATATCCCAAACTGATTCTAGTGCTATAAATCTGAATTTCCTCCTTTTTGTTAATAAAAAATAATTTTGAGCTGTACTAGCACAATAGCACAAAGCTGATATATCTGCGTAGTCTACAATCAGCAACACAAGCAAAACCCTGATAGCATGTGAACTGGAAGTTAACATTTGAACTTTTGAAAATTTAGGTGTGCTTTGTTGCCACACAAATTAGCTTCTGCCTTGTGTTAGAAAATTGTCTAAAATAGATTGCAGTGAGGCAATTTGACACAGCATGTATCTATCATAAAGTCTTCTACTTTTTTATCAAACAAAAACAAAAAAATCACAGTTAAATTTGAAAAGTTTAAACTGTGTCACACCAGCTTCTAAGTGAGGAAAAGTGTCCCAGATTAAACACCAACACCACCATTGTGTTTCAACCGGCACCTAAAAACCAGCTAGTAGATGACGACTGCACCTTCACCAATTTTGTAGACTGATTCTGTTGGGGAAAAAAAATTGCTCTGTTCTGTGCAGTTTTTTACAGCTTTTTTCCTCAGATCTAAGTGGCACTTTATAGGAAGAAAATGTGATTTTACACAAAGACATGTAACAAGCTAGGGAATAGCAGCCACTTCACTGGGGTTTTTTTCAGCCGACTAATTTCTATGCCCTTTGGAGGGAGACAGAAGATATAAACTGAATGATGAATCACTTCAGTGAAAGTGAAAGCATCACAAAGCTCTGCTATTTTATTTATTACTATTTTTAACAAGGAAATTCTCAGGCACCTTACTGTTTTTAAATGAACAGCTGTTATTTGCTGATTGTTTTTGTTTCAGCAAAGCTGGAGGGAAGTGCTAACATCTTAATCTCACTGTAAGTGTAGATTTTCTGCCAGTGTTTTAAAAAATAAAGAATTTCTAAAAATTTAAAAAGTTGTTTAAAAAATTTAAAGCAGTAAAAATTTCATAAAGTCCAACTTTTTTTTTGGTGTTGGGCTAATGACTATGTTTTAATAAATGAAGTGTACTTACATGTATAGCTATCAAAACATATCAATATGAGTTTTCTTGAAGTTCAGATTAATTCCCCACTTCACGATTGTTTCATATATTTCTCAGCATTAATCCTTTAACAAACTGCAGAGAAAGGTAAAGAGAGCAACCAAGCCTGGTTGTGATGATTTAAAGGAAATGGATTCCTTTATCAAGTATACATTCATTTTACATGGATTCAGGAATGAACAAAGAAACAGTGATGAAAAAGATTTTTACAACATTTTTGCAATATTATGTATTTTGAAAAACAAGCAGCATGACATCGTAGAAACTAAAGGGTCTTCACATCACCTCCTTTCCTCCTCCCCCAGAAGGATGGCATTTGCTTTGTTAAAAAATACATAGGGCTTTAAAGACAAAGACATTTACTAAATTTTGTTGAAGGCTCTTAAATAAAATTATTTCTGTTGATGCAGTCCAGCCAAATTTATATCGTACCTGCCAGAATAAATCTTAATCTTTCTATATTTGGCTTTGTTTGCTAAACTTGCTTGAGGTTTTTGAGACCAGTGGTCAAATTCTATGCACACATTTAACTTCATCTCTTAAGTTCCTCAGACTTAGCAGAAATGAAAGTAAGCATATGCACAAGTGCTTACAGGACCCAGATCTTACAAGTAAAACATCCTGAAACATGCTAAAACTTCTGTTCTTTTTAAGGATTAGGCAGTCTCTGCTAATTAACTGCATATCCTTTCCCTGGAAAATTTATCATTTGTTAACATCATACCAGTGTTTTATCAAAGTAAGAGTAGGAGATGCAGCCAAACCTTAATTTATACAAAACAGCTCTACAGTTCGTTGTCACATTTGGCCACAAAAGGGAATTTCTTACCCAGGCATTCGTAGTGCAACATACTGCAACAACTCTCTGATTTGCAACCTAGTTCAAAGTACTTGAAATCACGGGTCAGTAACACAATACACCGCTATGTTCCCTGTAAGTCCTCTTTCCTGCTGTTTAGGTGCAGTGTTTGTGCCTACTTCCTAGCACGATCTGGGCACAGAGGAGAGTCAATATCCAGCTAACAGCCACTCATGTGCAAACATACACACAAACATGTGTGCATAAAAGAAAAACCAGAGACAGTTTTGTTTTCCTTCTACAAGCAGGAAAGCTGCTATTCCATATGAAGATGCAATCACGAACCAAGAATGCTTAGATGAACAACGCTGGTGGTAAGTTTTAAGGGCAGACAAATGAAGTCTGATCTATTTAGACTTTTATACTACTAGAGAAAAAGGAGAGATTTTCAAAGTTGAGTTTGACTTCATAGCTACACAGCCAAGGGCAACAGAGTTGTTGGCTGGAATTGTATTGTCAAAGGGGAAGGAGCCTCTGTGTGCACCTCACAGCCCTGTGAAACCTCAGGCCACTGCCCAGCAGAGACATGACATCCTGACAATAGGGGTTTACTTACTTACTGTAAAAAAAAATGCTTTTCAGCCCCACAGTTCTATTTTGAAACCCATCTGTTAAAAGCTGATTTCAAATTGTAAAAGTTGATAAATCTAAAGGTAAAACTTGTACCTTTGCAAACACCTTCTGCTATTATTCTGAGCTTGAAGCAGAGGAACAGAGTTGACCCTCAGGATCCTGTCCTGTCCCTTCAATTCCAATTTCACTATGTCATAGTGAAATGAGAAGGAGAGAAAGTGATTGTGGGGCAAGAACTACCTTTTTTTTTTCTAATATGGATGTGTAGTTATGAGGAAAAAAGGCCTATTCATGGCACGGTGCTTGACAAAGCTAAGATAATGTAGTAGTCAATAATAATTTCTTTCTCAGAATTGCTTCGTTGGAAGAATTCCACAAGAAAAAGCCTTCCCTTGGCAAAATGGGACTAAATTCTGTGTTACCAATCTCTAGACCTTTTTTATGATACTGAAGGATTCTTTTTCCTTGTGGGCCATCCTCACAAATACTCACTAATACTGATTTCAACTAAATGTTTTAAAACATGTTAGCTGTTTTCAGGATTTCCAAAGCAAAGTGCTGTGGCCTAATTTGAAAACGAAAGCTAACAAGACTAGGAAGAATGATGAAGCCATGGCTGAGGATGCGTGCTTGAGCCAAGACATGGCATCACATAGACCCAGGTGGGCAGCAGGGTCTCAGACAGGAGCTGAAGCTGAGGAAACCCCAAGCGGTGTTCTCTAGGTCTCCTCAGGTTCCCTGCTTGAGAGAAGGCAGCACATTGTGAACACTGGAAGGGAACCAGTTGCTGTGAGAAAGCTTTGGGCACATTTGACCCCCATTTAGCAGGAGACAAGGCAACACTAATGCAAAATCTCATGTTTCCCAAGCAGGGGACTGGCAGTCCTAGCGGGAGATCCAGTTTGCAGGAGTGGGACAGACACAATGGAGGTGCTGGGTTAGGGGGATAACAGTTGCTGCAGCCCATTTGTGTAATTGGTAAGATGGAGTATGGGCATGTGTGGGTCTGTCAGAGGAAAGAGTAAAAACTTTTTCTTGGGGGAGGGGGCTCAGGCAGAACTAGAGGCTGTGCATTACCAGTTTGCAATACAAACCAAAATATCACTTAGCTCCATACATGTGGGAGAGCTCTGAGACAATTAACAGGTTGCCACACACACAAACATCTATGCAGGTATAAAAAAAAAATAAAGAAACCCTATGTAATTGTCCTAAAATATAATATTTTGTGTCAAGATATGGGAGAAGGGGAAAGATGACCAGTGCTTGTTTTAGGACTTGGCAACACTTGATTTTTTACAAAACCACCCTCCTGCCCCATTACTCCCAAGGATGGGATTTTTTCTCTCGTGTTTTCAAATGGCCTTAGTGTATACCCCAGGTCTCTGTTCCCATGATGTTGTCTTGGAAACCTAACTTAAACCTCCTTTCTCATGTGTGCCAGGGAAACAGGGCTCTTGCAGCCAGTTTCAGAAACCCTTGCCGATCTCCCTCCCCATGGCTGCTCTGCTCCCTGCGAGGCCCAGCATGTCATCCAACATGGTTGGCTGCCTGCTCCCTGGCCACACGCTGGCCTCAGATGGTTGATTTCCAACCCCCTGCTGCCTGGCTTCATGGAAGTGCAGAGGGAGCATGCATTGTAATCCAATTACCTCGTCCCCACAGGGAAAGGAGAGGAGGCAAGAGGTAAGCCAGAAGATAGAAAACAAAAAGTTGAGCAACTGCCTGCAGCAAAATAGGGAATTCCATGAGGGAATCCTGAATCTGGTGGCACCCTGAGTAAATGCCAAATTACATAGCCATTGCCTCACTAAGCATAGGGGCCCTGAGCCTGAGGGACCAGGATTAAGATTAATTGGATCAGTTCACAGAAGTTAGCGGCACTGTTTCAAATTCTCATTGGAGTCAAGCACATGACAGCGCAGTGGATTACACCATGTATTTTTTTAAGTCATTCTTCAAAAGTAAAAGGGTTGTTTGTTTGGTTTCCCCTCTGAACGAAACTGTAAATTGCATTGCTGTGAAATACATGGAGCTCTTCTAGCAAATTGTTGCTCTGCATAAACTATTGCCACCCTTCTAATGGATTATTGATGATACAGTATAACACACTTAATTAGGCTGGCCACTTTACTGAGGCCATCTGCCAGTGAATCATATCTTGTCTAATTTCAAAATCCTTAACCTCTTTCTTGTATAACCTCTCTCTCTCTCTGCATATATATTTTTATATATATATATATATTTAGTGACACAAATGAAANATATATATATATTTTTTTTTTTTTTTTTTTACTATGCCTGTGTGTCACTTTAGCATTAGATGAACTTTACTGATAGATCAGTCCATGCCTGACTGGAGCCAGCTCCAATGCTTCTCATACTGGACCAGGAATCCCACACACTGCAAAGCTGTGATGCAGTGCAAACTCACACTGCTGGGTCCAGTATGTCTAAAGAGTGTTACTGTGTTAATGCTGTAACCACAGGCTTTGTGCCCCATGACATATAGTCCTTTCTGAAGCTATTGTGAAGCCAGCATGAATTTCATATTTTGTGGCATGACAAATGACAGAAATGTTTTGATCCACATTGAATTAGGTGGATGAGCCAGGGATGATCCTGCTCTTACTTCAATGACTACTAAGACAAACTGCTGCAACTGCTGCAGGTTCTCAGATGCTCGATAAGAAGAAGTCACTTGCCTGTCTCATTCTGTGGAAAAAGAGCTTCCCACTGCTCAGAAGTATCTTCCCTGAAGTAGGAGGCAGTGTCATGTCAGAGGCTGGACTTCAGCATCACGTTGCAACTGTTATAAAGAGGCTTTTTTCAGTACTGTGAAAGTGTGTAAGCTACAGCCCTACTTGAAAAGAAATGTAGGGCAAAATGAACTGTCCAAGTTTTATGCTTAATATCTGCTCTTCAACATGTCTGGAAGGATCAGTTCCCTGGTTTCATTTACAAACCTTGGTTGAAAAATCCTTAAGCTGAGGCAGGGGGAATCCCTTTGCTATAGTATTTTTGTAGTGTAATACAAAGTATCAATTATTATTTTCTCAATCCCTGAGTAGTCCTAGAGCTACCTACCTGATGGAGCACCTCTTTCCCTTTATCTCACTGCACAGTTTCCACAATCTGCTGCATTCATTTTTCTTCATGGTTCATAGTGTTTTATCTTCCAGGAGCAGAAGCAAGGCAGTTCTGGGATCCCCACTGATGACACTGGTTCTTCCGGTAATCTGCCAAAGCCCTATGGTTATCAGGTTTCAGAAGACAGTGACAATCATGGTTGATTATACCAGCCTTTAATTAAATCTTACAGCAACCTCTACAGTTTATTAATTTAAGGTAATTGCCTAAGTTTGAGCCCTGCTTTTATCTCTGTTCCAATTACTATTCAATATCTTAAAGGTGTTGTGAGAAGACTCTATTCCTCCTCCCATAGCTTCACATCTTCCCCCACTGGTGCTCATGTTTTTTCCGTCCCAGCTTCCATTTTTTCAGCAGCCCCACAATGACTTCTTATTTTATAAGTAGAGAAAATTTGTTACCCTCAGAACATATGATTACAGCCAAGTTCTGAGTGCCTGAAAAGGTGGTCTGTAATGGCTTTGCTGGCAAAGGCATGACTTTAATTAATGCTGACAAGATATTAAATCCCTATTACATTTACCTATTTTCTGGCTCAAGTACTTGGAATAACATCAGGTCTTGCAGAATACAATTACTTCTCTTTTCCCTTTTCCCAAGTTTCCGGCACAGCCTGAAAGGGCAACTGCCACTGCCTTGGTGTATTACAAGCACGGTGCATGCTCAGCCTGCTTTTCAGCAGGATTTTTCTGGGCAAAGGCACATAGGAGCAGCAGCATGGCATGGAAAGCATGGATGAGCACTGTGATAAAAAAATAGAGACACAGAGAGTGTCTCATATGCCTGAAGTGTGGTTTTGGCATAAAGTATTCCTCCCTTTCTTTACTTGTCTCCCGTTTCCTTGCTGATATGCTTCCCCTGCTCTTACCACCCTCCCAACTTTCCTCTGCTGTCTCTTTCCTCTTCTTCTCACCATTACTTTTTCCTCTCTTTTCCACACCCTGTCTCCCGACCCACATCCTCAGAGGATGTCTCAGACCCTATGTCCCTTTTCCACATCTCCTAGAGTTACCATGTGTGGGGAATGGCAAATACTTGGATTTCCCATGCAGCCCCTCACCCCAGGCATCTGGTGCCAAAGCAAATGTCTGGTTAAAGAGCTGGGCGGACTTCGGAGTGGTGAGTGCTAACAGACTACACCATGGGTTAAGAGCTGCTGGATGTTTGATTGGGGCTTACCAGCAGCACCTAGGACACTTCTGCCCTCCCCAGTCCACCATGCCTTCCCCTTTTATTACTTATGTTACACAGAGAGGGCAGGTCCTTACCTCCCAGCCTGGGGACAGGGAGAGGTGCCAGCTTCTCTTCCTGCAGTCTGGGCTTTTACAGGGCACCTTTCATTAGTTTTTTGATAAAAAGCTTTTTGTCCAGATATTGTTGCAAATGTATTTCTGATTTTTTTCCCTGCCTAGTAGAAAAACTGGTCAGAAGGGAAAATAACAGTTTTACATACATTCTTCACTCCTTTTGTTAAACATACTCAATTTTTCAGACCACTTCCGTTATCAAGATTATTACTGAAAAGAGATGAATTATGTAATAATTACAGCAGGGTTTCTAGGATTTTTAAGTATACAAATCACCTCTCAATTTCCCCCTACAGGACTATTTCACAGGCTGATCAGAAACCAGGTTCTGCTCTTCTGACTGATTTTTCTTAATTAGCCTGAGATTCAGACAAATAAAATCAATGAGCTGAAGTCTGACACACTGATTTATTTTCATGAGCAAGGACTCAGTTTGTAATACTGTTTGAGGAGACTGTGTATTCCTCCTCAGTTTTATTTGCTGAGTTCCAGACAGAGGTCATATAAAAATAGTCACATATATAAAAAGATGTTTTTTCTTCAACCCATTAATCTAAATTACACACATCCTTGAACCATCCTTTTTCTTCTTAATATTTACACCATTTTAACATTTGTGCGTTGTTATCCTATCAGTCTCGTATCCCAGCTCCACATGACTAACTCCCCTAATCTTTGTGGCAGGGAGGAGTGGTGGAGATTGCAATTGTTGTGTATCCACTGGCAGCCTGACAGATGAAACAATCCCCACACAAGACTCCGCTATCAGTCGGCTCCTCGCATTACCTGGCAGCAAACTGGCCAGCTCTGAGAGGTTGCTTGGCGTATGAGAAACTCTGCCGTGGGAGCCCCAGACAGTCTCAGGCTGGATTCATCTGCTCCCACCTTCCCTCCTGCTCCCAGTTCAGCAGTTTTACAGCTAACTAATTCTACAACTGTCTTGCACTGATTGCATGCATGAAATTGCATACTGAGATGGGTCAGGGAACTCATCTGGCTGAAAACTAATGTGGGAAAAGGACACTAGTGCAGAGGTGGGGGAGAAAGGCAAAGAGCCCAGCAGCGTAAGCTGGCCAGAGGGGCTCAGCCTCTGCTTAAAGCCACCTGATGGCAGGCTGCCATCCTCATTCTGAGAGAAACATTCCCCAGTACCAGCCCATGTAGATGTGGCAGGTTTCCCCACCCATTTACTGACTTTTAAAGTGGAAGGAGAATGGCACTTCCACAGTAGGATATGTAACTCATCTTTAATTTCATGATAGACATAGCTCAGGTAAACACAGACTGCTCACACTACAGGACCAGTTCTTTGAGACAGGTTCAACACAGAGGCCACACAGCCCTTTTTCCATGGAGGGACTGTTCTGCGTGGGTCTTGGTCTATAGAAAGCAGCTATCCACCTCTTTAGCGAGGGGACATTTAAGAGTTTCCATTCACTTACAGCGGGATAGCCCTAGCAATAGTGTATCTGACCTGTACTGCAGCACTGCTCTCCAGATCTCAATGGGAGCGGGGCTTTCTTCAAACAGTGAATGAGATCTGGCTCAGTAATGCCAGAATGGGTCTGTTGTGGCTGAGGAGAGAGGTCAGGTCTCCAAAAGTCCCCATTTCTCCAGCTTATATAACAACTACTAAAACCACTGGTTTAATTTCTAATGGCTCAAAGTGAGCACATATCGAGCCCATTAATAATACAAGGATGTCCAAGAAAAACTGGGAGAAAAGCACTAGGAAAAAAAGCTCCACAACCTCCCAAGGAATCTAATCATGATAGGGTGAGAAAAGAATGTGACCATGGATTGATGGATGATGTGCAGATATTTTTTGTTACAGACTTATGAAACAAGTAGAAAGTCCAGATGTTTCAGAGACACTAAATAGTTCAATATTTCTGAAATGGGTGTTGTCAAGGGAGATAGTTAACACTGAGATGCCCAAATATGCTATGTCTTCCACTTGGCTTTATTAGTTGGTCTAGCTGAGGTTTTCTTCTATAAAGAAAAGCATTTTGAGGTTCAGCAGAACAACTCTCTTCAGGTAATTTCAACTAACCACATCAGGTTGCCAGTTGTAAGAAAATTGAATCTGAGTGTAGGACCTGATTGCTGTTCCACTTGACTGGAGGATTGGTACAAACAGGGTGATTGTGGGCTGGCATAATCTTTAGTCCAGTTTTAGCCATACTGCAGAAACCTGAAGACCGCACATTTCACTCAAATTGCTCTATACTCACACATTTCTAACTTAAAAGATCACTTTTGTTTTCCTCAGCTCTTTAGAGATTTGCACCTAGTCAATTAAGCTTGGAAACTACAGATGTTGTTCTGCACTTTTACCATACCCATCTTTTGTTTTCCATTGTCAATAGCTCTGTTCCTCTTTCTGTTGTTACACACCTTTAGCCTAGAAGAAGCTCTAGAAGATCGCTCATCCAGTGTCTACTTTAAGTACATTAGTGAGCTGCTTAAAAGACAAACTTAAGAAAAAAAAATCCTTTCTTTTGTGATTTGCCCTGCTAATACTTAAATCAATAACTGTTCTTCAACACTGTGACAACACCTAACTCAGCCACAGATTTTCCTTGACATTTTATTTTGGTGAATTTTCAAAGGAAGTTCAAATCTTGCTTCTAGGCTTTGTTCCAGTCAACCCAGTGGCTTCCCTAGTAGCAGCACACCTGGCAGAGTCTTACATAGTCTGCAGAAAGTTTTCTCCATCACCGCTGGGGTTGGCTACTGGCTCACTGTTCCTCTCAGCAGGCTTTCCTTGAGCGATGGTCTTACTGCTTGGTGCCAGGATTTTCATCTGCATTCTCTGGGCTGTCCTTCCACCAGCTCTGCGGGGTTGGAGGAACAACTCTGCATTCCAGAAAGTACTCTGTGTCCTTCACAGATGTTCATAAGGATATTTTTAAAACTTTCTACCACTTATCTCTGGTAAGTTTTATTCTTGACCTGATGAGCATTGGGTATTCTCACCTTTTGTCCTTTCTGGAAGAAAGGTTTTCCGAACCAACAATTATTACAAACTTTGATAACCTTCCTTCATAACTGACTTAGTGAAAGCTCTCTCAATGGCTTGGACAATGCATATATACTCCTTTCCTTGAAAAAATAAGTGAGCTATTCTCATTCCTTCCTCCATCACTTTGCAGGCTTCGTGCTCTTAGGGCTGGTGCTTTACCAGCACCCACCTCTAGAGGCTGTTCCCGGAGTTTACTACAGCATTTTCCCTACCCACGTTCAAATCCCAAGGAATCACAATTGCTTAAGGTAAAAGACATTGTATGCCACAAGTCTGATGAGATAATACTTTCCCCCTAGTAACTGCCTTTCACCAAAGTCATTTAAGAACACAAAGCAACCCATTTTCACACCAGCTGAGGTAGCCTGGCAGGTTGTGTTGATTCTGATCCTTGATGCAGGGAAAATATGCTCAGAAATATAATTTCATTTAAATTTTAGGATTTCTACCTATTTTACAAAATCTTGTAACATTTCCTGATGGCAATTCTGAAAAAAATTTGTATCATATGTAAAATTTCCCTTGGACCCGAGGGGTGGTGTATGCATATGTATAGGTATGTGCGCATACAGACAGGCACACGCCTCTTTCTTTGTACACAGAAAATGTTATTCCTCAGCACCTGAGAGCACCCAGAGCATTAGTAATATAGAGAATAGAACAAAGAAAAACATGTAATTTCTAAGTGTGACCAGTGTGTGCAAGATGTAATCATTGTTAGGACCACTAAAAATTGCATGACCAGCAATGATTTATTAGTAGTGCAGAATCCAGGGAAATACTCCCCTCTAAATTATTGTTTCTCTGGCTCTAAGCATTCAATAAATTCCCAGCTTGAGCCAGGCAATTTATTTTCTCCTCTTCTCTATATTTCTCTATGTTTTGCATTACCATTCACTAAATATATTTGGACATAGCATTACTTTTCTTGATCTGCAGATTTTAAAGCTTTTGTGACTCCCCTTTTGACCCTCCTCCCTTTTAGGAATTTCACAAATAAATCAGTAACTAGAACTCATATAATGAATTGTGCTTTTTTTTGAGGTAATATAATAGTTATATACTTTTTAAATAAGAAGGTCAGAGTAACACAAATGATCTAACAACTCACTAGGTTGAAAGGCTTAAAATGTGTCATTTTCATGTTTACAG